>OY987196.1:19723493-20103814 GCA_963920755.1 Cartodere bifasciata | reverse complement strand
CTGTATTTTGTTGAAATTTCCAAAATAACTGACATTTAAGGATATTACTTTTACGAACTTGCATGAGTGCACAGATCTTCCAATTAATGAATTTAAATCTATTGACAATACCAACAAGAGAAATGTCACATTTTTTGGCAGACAAAATGTGATTCGTAGTAAGGCATACTTCATTTTATCAGGCCGGCGCACTCTTATGTTTATTTTTTTAAATCCTGGAGGCCTTATTTTTTAGAAGGTCCATTTTTGTGACGTCACAAAAATTAGTTTGGCTACTTGCTAACGGTATCGCTTTAGTCAGCAATAAAAGTGAATTCACTTTTATTGTTAACTACAACGACACTGTTATCGAGTAGACAAACTAACAAAAATGCATTTTTCTGACGTCACAAAAATGGATCATCTAAATTATAAGGCATAGAGGATTAACAAAAATGAATAAGAAAGTGTGTCGGCCTGACAAAATGAAGTAGGCACTGCTACATGTCTTACAAAAAAAGTGACATTTATCTAATTGGAATTTTCAATAGCATAAAAAAATGTCGCGAAGCATAGAAACTGTAGTTTTGTAATGTTGGTTGCCTAAAATCAACAAAAAACACCACTTTCTGGTCATTACTCAGTGGGTTTATAAGAGTTAATTTTAATTAAAAATTGTGCTTACCAGCAACATAAATAAACAGCACAAGTTGACATATTCTAGGTCCATCAATAAGCGCGGTTTAAATACAGAATTTTGTCCGTTCAAAATGCAAAATATAGTGCTTCTAAAGTGCCAAAATTCTGTATTTAAACCGCGCTTATTAATGGACCTAGAATATGTCAACTTGTGCTGTTTATTTATGTTGCTGGTAAGCACAGTTAATTAAAATTAACTCTTATAAAGCCACTGAGCAATGACCAGAAAGTGGTGTTGTTTGTTGATTTTAGGCAACCAACGTTACATAACCACAGTTATTATGCTTCGCGACATAATTTTAAATGTGTGTTTTTAGTAATGGAACGACGGTTTTCAAACAACGGCTTCAAGCAATTAAAAACGATACAAAATATCGAAGAGGGAAGTGGTGATTACAATAACAAAAATCAGAAAAAACATGTAGTGATTTGCGATACTAATCCGTACGGTACTAATGTTTTACTTCACAATGAACCCAAAATACAAAACAACAAAACTATCTTAATGCAGGATTTTTGCACTAACAGAAAAAACAGACCCAAATCTTTACTAGTCCTTAAAAACGATCTAGTTACTAAAACATATGTGGGAGACAAAATATCAAAATTCTTACACTCAAGTCCAGATTTAAAAGATGAGATTTGTGAAAGTACGCCGCTGGTAACCCCAACTCCGGAAACTCCGGCATCTTTGCAAAGTTTGAACTCCCCGGAAGCGCCTTTAAGGTTCCGGAGACATACAAGAAGTGAACAAAATTTAACCGATGCTACTGATCTAAGTCCGACTACGTCACTTCATTCTTATGGTAAGTTTTAAATGGAGCGTATTCGTACAAAAATTAGTTGTGGTAACCTAGGAGATCTGTCATACCACATGTCGTTCCAGATGCTAACTAACATTACTTCTGAATTTTATATTTTTATCAAATATAAAGCTAATATACCAAAAAACAACAAACTGCCGGTTTAAAACATTCTACGTACCATCTAAAAGGTTTGTATAACATTAACGGAGTGTTATACAACTTCAATTCTTCATAATTAGGTAAAAAAGGGTATAATGACTCTTTTACAATGGTTCTTTTAATTTAAAATCCGTGCATCCAAATAAATCCGTAATATTTTAAACATTCACGGAAATCCTTTTGTAAATGAGTCATAATTTCCTTTTTTACCTAATTATAAAGAATTAAAGATGTAAAGCACTCTCTAAATGGTATACAAACCTTTTAGATGGTACGTAGAATGTTTTAAACCGGCAGTTTGTTGTTTTTTTGGTATATTAGCTTCACATTTAATAAAAATATAAAATTCAGAAGTAATGTCAGTTAGCATCTGAAACAACGGATGGTATGACAGATCTCCTAGCTTACCCCAACCAATTTTTGTACGAATACGCTCCATTTGGTGATTTTCATAGAGCTATAGAATCGTTAATATTAGTGATGCATTATTTCTTTTAAAACGATTGTATTCTTATTAAAAGATTGTTCCTAAAAATGTCAAAATATATAGGGTGTTCCATTTAAAAATAAAAAAATAATGTCATTTCCGCTTAAACCGAAAGTCATATAAGTGCTAAAAAACGCCTTATAAAACGAGTTTTTTATACTATTTTTTATTAAAAAGCATTTTTAATTTAAATTAAAAACTTAACTTAAAATTTTATTTTTATTGGATTCACAACATTAACATTTTGAAGTAAAAACCAAATTTAGGTCAGACATATTGAATAATGACATTTGTAAACTTTACTCACTTAATTCTGAAAAATAGGCGTTTTTGAGAAAATGTAACCTTTGATATCGTTTCTCCAATTCTTCTAGTTATTCTCTTTAGTCTCTTCAAAAAAACTATGTCCCCTGATAGTTTATAATAGTAAAATTTGCAAATAAAAAGTACCTTGCAAGGAAAGAATTCATCTTTTTGCAGCTGGAAAACCAACCTAATAAAATAAAATGTTGGGTTTAATAATACAATTCAGCAACCTTAAAAAACCAAATTTGGGGTTTCATAATGTGCTTATTATACAGGGTGTCCGCGATCAATGTGCTTTTTTTTTAATGGGAGATAGCTGGGAAAAATCCAAGACATTTGGTAAAAACAGTTTTTTGAAAAAGTGCCCCCCTTCGGAAATAACGGCCTTCAAACATGTAGACTAAAAACCCTTAATCGTAAATATTTACCAAACGATTTCACCAACCATCATGAAAGTTGTACTATCAATAAAGGTAATAAAAAGGGTCATTTTAAACCCATTTTGAAATTTGGGGCCCCCTTTAAAATGGGTTAAACACTAGTAGTGTAGATAAAAACTGCATGTAATTTCTTTACCTTTAAGAATTTTGTAATTTTATGTATTTTTTTAAATACCCCAATTTAAGTAAAAACATTTTTTTTACTTGAAATTTCTGAGAAACTGTACCGTTTATGAATAAACTACCACAAACACCTTTGATGTACCCCATATTTTGCGTTGATTTGACAAAAAACTTACTTCAATGTAGTGACAGTGGTAAAAGTGACATACAAATTTCAAAAGAAAGTCTAGTCTTATGCAAAAATATGGGGTACATCAAAGGTGTTTTTGGTACTTTATTCGTAAAAGGTACACTTTCTCAGAAATTTCAAGTGTTAAAAAAGTTGTTACTTAAATTGGGGTATTTAAAAAAATACAAAAAATTACAATATTCTTAAAAGTAAAGAAATTACATGCAGTTTTTATCTACACTACTAGTGTTTAACCCATTTTAAAGGGGGCCCCAAATTTCAAAATGGGTTTAAAATGACCCTTTTTATTACATTTATTGATAGTACAACTTTCATGATGGTTGGTGAAATCGTTTGGTCAATATTTACGATTAAGGGTTTTTAGTCTACCTGTTTGAAGGCCGTTATTTTCGAAGGGGGGCACTTTTTCAAAAAACTGTTTTTACCAAATGTCTTGGATTTTTCCCAGCTATCTCCCATTAAAAAAAAAGCACATTGATCGCGGACACCCTGTAGAACGCAAATATAAGAAATTGTTTATACTTTACTTGTTTTAGTGTCATCATTAGTGGAAGGGGAAAAATGTGGAATGTCTCGTCCGAGGTCTCATACTATCTGTGAATTACATCCGGCTACTTCCGGTACATATGGAGTGGGATATGCACTAGCACATCTTAGTAGCCCCCCAAGTATAAGAAGCTCAAATAATAGTTTAAACAGACAAAATTCTGTTTTGCTTGATAGTGAAGAATGTCTTTATGATGTCTATACTTCCTAGATACTAAAAAAAAACACAAAAAATATACAACAGCCTGATTTTGTATATGTGCGGTTAGAACATCATTCAGGAAGCGAAATCCACAAAATGCACACTAATAAGAGTTAAGGGTTGGCGTGGTAGCCCCCCAAAAAGCCCCTTTTACTTTGCAACATTAGATCACGATGGGTTTGCACCATATTTTACAAATAGGTGCTAAATAAGATTTTAAAAAGGTTTCTGCAACAATTATTTCTCTAAAAAATTTTCTTCGCCCCCTAAATGGCCACCGATGAGTAATATTAAATCATGTTGGATTTACGCCAACCTTATAAACTCTTATTTGTGAATTTTGTGTATTAAGCTTCCTAAATAGATCTGTGGTAGGGAGGCAAAAGGGAATATGTATGAAACTGTCATTTGTGAGAGTGACATGCTCATTCTAAAAATGGTTTTCTTTCTATTAATGCAAAAGTGAGTAGTTACCTGAAAAATTAGGTTCCACAGTACGTATATGGCTGATCCAAATTGTAAATATCTAAATGTTTCTATTAAAATTCGGTGTCCGAAAAACACATTCATTTTAAATGTCAAATATACTTATCCCCTTTTGCCTCCCTACCACAGAGATGTTCTAACACATAAAAAAAACTGGCTGATGTGTATTTGCAAGGTAAAAATCTATCTATCTTGGCCTAATTTAGTATTATTATTGTTAAAAATAGAAATTTCCCTTAAATAAGAAGTCATATGACATTTAATGAAAAATTAAGCCCAGTTTAAGGTTGTTTAAGAAAAAAATATCGTTGACAAGTGTTTTTTTTTTTTGGTGCAATTTCGTCTTGAAGTTTTGTGAAATTATAATTAATATCTTAAACTGTTTAAAAGTTTAGATATAGGGGGTTCGCCTCGCACTGTATTATAAATAATTATGACATTATTATACTCCTCGCAGACAAAGTCAAAAACAAGGAGTATATTGTGATTGTTTTGAAAATTCTAAAATCGTCAAAAATCGTCGTAGAGCAAAAATTCTTGCAGATTCGTGCGTTTCATCGAATTTTGAACAACTTTCAAAAAATCCGTCCGTCCGTCCGTCCGTCCGTCTGTCTGTCCGTCTGTCCGTCTGTCCGTCTGTCCGTCTGTCACGTTTTTTGTAGACACTCTAACTTGAGTACCAAAGATCCCATCAAGTTTAAATTTTCAGGAAAAATTGTTCTCATTAAAATCTAGATCCCTATTGTTTTTGAAAGAAATCGGAAAATAATAAGGGGGGCTGCGGCACCCCCCAAGTGAGATAAAAATCATATTTTAGTTATCATAAAAATTACAGAATTTTTTTTCTGGTAACTTTAAAGCCCTTTTAATTCTCTACTAAAAGTATTTTTAAGTTTTTTTTGTCCGGCCCCACATAAGCCCCCCAATTTAAAAAAAAGCCGTATCTTCGTTATTTTTCAATTTACAAAAAAAACTTAAGTCATAAAAATGAAAGGAAATTAAATTCTGTATTAAAATATATTTTTTGTTTTTTTTTTGTGAAGTTTTTAAGACAAAAAAGTTCAAAAAAAAGGTTTTTAGTGATAAAAAAGCTCTAAGTCACGAAAATCTAGGTTCGGTCAAGGTGGCTTTGCAAAAAAAAGTTAAAACAAAAGCACCTTTCTAAAGCCAAATTAAGGGTATGGTCCGTAAGCCATTTTGGTAAACCAAGGTGACAGAAAACGACTTGTAACACAATGCGTTGTCATAGAAAATGATTGTTACAACTGTCATTTTGGTTTACCAAAATGACTTACGGACTATACCCTAAATCCTAAACGTCAGTGTCAGAATTAATACGCATTTATGCTTTTCGCTAATAAATCTTTTTTTATAGAAAAGTTAATAGTATAACCTCTTCGCAGATTTTTTTTGTAATTTTAAAAAATTATTGTTCATTTGAATTTTTCTGTTTTCTGATTACTGCGAGGAGTATCCTATTTAATGTCGGCATTTTATAAAAAAACTCTAACTAGCTCACTGACCTAACCCACCCACTGATCTAACCCATTTCTAGTTTTTAAATCGTTTTAAATATTATTAAATTTTATTTATACAAACACAAAATTGTAAAAAAATATCTTAAATAAAAGAAAAATAAATAAATTGCAAACATTGTTTTTTATTTTTATAGATTTTTTATACCGTTGGTGTCCAAAAATTGGCGCATAAACACAATGGTACGTTGTTGGGGCATTCTCAGAAATCCATAGAAAAATGTAAAAAAAAATCCATCTGTTATATTAATGGAGGAAAATGCGAACAAAGTTGCATAAATTTGGCAACACTGATTGTGAAAATACATCTTAAAAACTCATCTAGATTCTCGATAATACATTTTTGCATTAGATTTTATTGACATTGTTGTCAGCTTCATTTTATGAAATTTATGTAAAATTAAATTAATTATAAAAATGTAACTTGACCATTTAAAAGATAAACAAATGGTAAAATAATTTCAGATTGATTATGCCTTTGTATTTAGCCATTTATTTCGTTAATATGTGCTGTTATCTTCAAGGTATAAGCGTTTAAAGTTTCGCACTTTGGGGCCTCATATCTCCAAGGGTATATTAGATAGATTTTTTAACAATTTCCTAGGGGTCCCTAGACATGCCCCAGCAACGTACTATTGTGGACATGAAATTTAAAACGATTTTTTATCAGCCACCTTTAATTTTTTAATTTTACTCTATTGTGATTGGGTTTTTTTATGTCAGTTTTCGAATGTTATTTTGACAACAAATGCGTCAAATGTATTTTATTAAAATAAATTATGTAAAATGTGCTGCCGGCAAGAAAAATATTAAGAAGATATTTCCTTTTTTAAATAATTTTGTTTTAGGATAACAATAAGGCTCTAATCTTCGCAAAACATTGGAGAAATATTTCTTGTTAATTTCCACTTCGCATAAAACTTGAGATGTTTAAGCCACTATTTTGACCATATTTACAATGCAAAAATTGATCGTTTTAAATTCCATGTCCACGATAGTACCATTGTGTTTATGCGCCAATTTTTGAAGAGCCTGTATATTTATTTTAACGCGTGCGCAATATTATTATAAATAAAGCTGACATCATTCCAAAATAAACACTATAATTACTATCAATTTATTATCCAAATATACCTACATTACCTAGAAATAACATTATTCAGTACTTAGCAAACCAGTTTTTTTAAAACCAAAAAGTAAAAACATTACATAACCAAACAAAATAAAAAAATGTCATCTTCAACAGATTCTATAATTCCAAAAAGTATAAACTACGGTCTAGTGGGGGCTATAGTGCTCCCCAACGTAGGGGGCTGGTTAGGGGGGCTCATAACACGTAAGAATATTAACCCATGGTACAATAGTTTGAAAAAACCAGAGTGGAGGCCCCCAAATTGGGCATTCGGACCTGTATGGACATCATTGTATTCTGGTATAGGATATGCATCTTATTTGGTATATAGAGACGGAGGGGGGCTATCTGGTAAGTAATAGACAGTAGACACGGTCAACTCCTACGTCACAGATCCTCATTGAAAAACTGTCTGTGAAGTAGAATTTTGATTCTGTCAGATTTAGCCACTTTTTTAGAACAATATTTTGTGAAAATAAAAGGCTTTCTTAGGGAACCTTTGGTATAAAAATGTGCTATAATGTCTTAACTTCGATATTTCAAGTTTAGTTCATTGTAAAACTCTATAATATACAGTTTATGTGTTAATGTTGTGCACCCTCCAAGATGTGAATTTTAAACGCAAATTGCTTGAGAAAGCAACCATATCAAGAGGTCTGGTAAGTACCATTGTAAAATTAACATTTTTTTCTATTAACTAGAACACACCATACCCCTTGATATGGTTGCTTTCTCAAGCAATTCGCGTTTAAAGCTGACATCTTGGTGGGTGATCATCATCAAATTAAGGGATTTTTTAATTCTTGCGGTAGATTGTAGGGTAATTTTAATTTAAAATATCATAAATAAGATATTAAAGAACTTTTTTACACCAATGAGACCTAAAAAACTTTATTATTTTTCTTTAAATAATGTATTAAAAAGACCAATGTTGGAAACACAGAATAAGAAAAAAATGACCTTTTTCTTTGGTCCGTAATGTTGGTTGCCTAAAAAAATTTCACAGGTAGTATTTTAATGCACTTCTGTGTACTGTGACGTAGGGCTTGACGGTGTCTATTCATGTTTAATGTTTTAGGAGAAGCTAAACTGCCTCTTATGCTTTATGGGGCCAATTTGGCACTAAACTGGGCTTGGACACCCTTGTTTTTTGGGGCACATAGACTAGAACAAGTAAACTTCCTAATAGTACGAGAGCTGGCAACCAAAAACACACATCATCGAACGTTGTCATGATTTTTTGTGCATTGCACTATATTTAATATTTCTTAACTTTTGTCCAATACACTGGCAGCGCTAACATAGGTAGCGTTTTTTTAAACATCATAAGTGGGATATTTTTTTTTAACAAATTAAATAATATGTGCAAATATGAGCCTTAACACTGCCAGACTTTTATGAAGTGAACATTTTTTGCTTTATGTAATCGGTAGACTTTTATGGCTAAATTAAGAAATTTTTGTTACAGGGCTTTCTGTCCTTGGAAAGCACATTTGAAAAGCGATTAACCCATCATAAAGGGTTGGCAGGGTAATAGCTCGGAGGTGCAAAAATCAATTTTTTTGTACGAAGAAAACGATCCCACTTATGATGTTTTTACCGTAAAAAAAACGCTACCTGTTTGGCCTGCCATTTTGTTGGATTGAGAAAAGTAATATTAAATATTATGTAATACTAATATCATAAAATCATGACGCTGTTAATGATGTGGATTTTCATGTTGATAGCTCTTATACTATAAACAAACTATAATAACCACTTTTTTACATTACAATTTTTGTTTTAGGCATTTTACGAATTGCAGTTAATAAATGTGACAGCTTTGGGCACTGGAATAATGTTTTTTAATATTAACAAAACAGCTGGTTACTTATTCATTCCTTATTTATTATGGCTCGGCCTGGCATCAGCCCTAAATTATAATGTCGCAAAAAATAATCCAGAAGCAGATGCAGGAAAAATTGTCGAGATTGATGATAAATCAAATTAATTTGTGATTTTTTCACTGTTTTTATGTGTAGGCTTAAGAAAGGGGGCTGTTGTTGATCAATGTTACTAATTTTTAATAAAAAACTGTAGAAAAAACTTGCCTTTTTGGTTTCTTGACTTGGATCTAAAAAAAACCCATTTTTTTCATTTTTAAGGCAGAATTTCGGATTTTTGTTTGTATTTGCAGCAAAAGCACTTTCTGCTACATAAACTCGCACTTTTTCACAGCTATTCACTTAATTTAAGCACAAAAACATTAAATTTAGAAAAAAAAAACACGCATTTTCTAGGTTATGTTTTCAAACGACTTGTTTTAAACCGCACATGCGTCAAACGACAAACGGAAATTCAAATTTAAAACTTTGCCAACTTATTTTGGACATAATTTTCGCGTTTTTGTGTGGAAAATTGTAGAAATAAGCGATATTTTAGTCAAAAAATGAGAAACATCGTGAAAACGTAGCGAGAAAAGGACGCGTTCAAATTTGCACTGGTTTTTGTTTTAGTGACGTCACTAAACATAGATAGTTTAATTCAAAGCCCTCTTAGTTAATGCAAAGGGGCTTTTTATTAATTGAAAGCTTTTTTAGTTGGTAAATACAAGATGTTCAAAAAATGAAGCATAAACGCGATGATACGTTGTTGGGGCATGTCTAGGGACACCCAGAAAATGATTAAAAAAAATCTATCTCATATATCCTCGGAGATATGAGGCCCCAAAGTGCGAAACTTTAAACGCTTATATCTTGAAGATAACAGCACATATTAACGAAACAAATAGCTAAATCCAAAGGCACAATATATCTAATATTATTTTACCATTTGTTTATCTTTTAAATGTTCAAATTACATTTTTATAACCAATATAATTTCAAAAAAAATTTATGAAATAAAGCTGTCAACAATGTCATTGTGATCTAATGCAAAAATGTATGCTCAAGAATCTAGATGAGCTTTTAGGATTTATTTTACAAACTGTGTTGCCGAATTTATGCAACTTTGTTCGCATTTTTCTCGATAAATATAATAGATGAATTTATTTTGACAATTTTCTAGGGATACCTGAGAATGCCCCAAGAGCGTACCATCGCGTTAATGCGTCATTTTTTGAACATCCTGTTTTTGCTATATTTTAAATTTGGCGCCAAAACGTCATCCTATTTTGATTTAGGGAATTTGTTTATTTGTCTAGGGAAATTAATATTTCTTACAGCTGACATTTTGATAATAAACAGTAAACACTGCAATTTATGTAATTTACTAATTTCCATTTTACAAGATTCTTGGTTCTACGAAAAACATTTTTTAACTTTAGTTTAGTTTCATTTCTACAGCCCCCAATCAAAAAATGTCTTCATCAGA
The DNA here is from genome assembly GCA_963920755.1 of Cartodere bifasciata. Lineage (NCBI taxonomy): Eukaryota > Metazoa > Arthropoda > Insecta > Coleoptera > Latridiidae > Cartodere > Cartodere bifasciata. The sequence continues at coordinate 20,093,373 of OY987196.1, read as the reverse complement.
GCCTACTCCAACTTACTCATCATGGTTAAATTCAATTCCAAAAGGCATAAACCATGGTTTATCTGGTACAATGGGGGCTGTAGCAGTGCCCGCTGGGGCTATCGGGGGCTGGATAGGAAAGCTTGAAACACGTAAGTCCCTAATAGTACGAGAGCTGGCAACCAAAAACACACATCATCGAACGTTGTCATGATTTTTAGTGCATTACATTATATTTAATATTAACTTTTGTCCAATACACTGGCAGCGCTAACAGGTAGCGTTCTTTTAAACATCATAAGTGGGATATTTTTTTTTGAAGAAATAAAATAATATGTGCAAATATGAGCCTTAACACTGCCAGACATTTATGAAGTGAACATTTTTAATTTTGTGTAATCTGTAGACTTTTAAGAAATTTTTATTAGAAGGCTTTCTGCCCTTGGAAAGCACATTTGAAAAGCGATTAACCCATCATAAAGGGTTGGTAGGGTTATAGCTCGAAGGTGCAAAAATCAATTTTGTTGTACGAAGAAAACGATCCCACTTATGATGTTTTTACCTTAAAAAAACGCTACCTGTTTGGCCTGCCATTTTGTTGGATTAAAAAAAGTAATATTATGTAATATCAAATAATCATGACACCGTTAATGATGTGGATTTTCATGTTGATAGCTTCTATACTATAAGAAAGTACCTTATAATGTCATATTACTTAAATTTTGATTCTTAGGTAAAAATGTTAACTCGTGGTACAATAGCATGAAAAAACCAGAATGGGGGGCCCCTAGTATGGCTTATGTGGGGCCAATATGTACAGGGTTATATTCTGGAATAGGTTCGGGGGTAGATTATGCTTACGGTATGATTTACAGGGCCGGAGAAGGATTTTCTGGTAAGTTATTATTATTATTATTAAAATATAGAGTACCCCATTAATATAGAAAACTGAGTTAACCACATATTCCTTGGACCAAAATAAGAAAAAAAGTTCCTATAAACATATGTCCGATTTGGCACCCTTACTGAGTAACAGCCCTTTGCAAACCCCTAAAAAATCAGTTTTTTTGGAATATTTCCGAAACGAATAATTTTTTCAAAAAATGTTATAGGACCTTTTTGATTTATCTAATTACTAGAAATATTTTCTCATTTATAAAATTTTTAAAAAAGCGTTTATAGTGGGGATTCATGGGGGGCTGTAAGTTCAAAAAAAAGTCAAAATCGGACATGTTTTTATATGTACTTTTTTCTTATCATGGTCCAAGGAATATGTGGTTAACTCACTGTTCTATATCAATGGGACATCCTGTAGAAAGAAATACACCCCTTTCTTTAAAGGGGAAAGTCGCGAAGCATAAAAACTGTGGTTATGTAATGTTGATTGCCTAAAATCAACAAAAAACAGCACTTTCTGGTCATTGCACAGTGGGTTTATAAAAGTTAATTTTAATTAAAAATTGTGCTTACCAGCAACATAAATAAACAGCACAAGTTGACATATTCTAGGTCCATTAATAAGCGCGGTTTAAATACAGAATTTTGGCAATTTGGAAGCACTATTTTTATGCATTTTAAATTGCCAAAATTCTGTATTTAAACCGCGCTTATTGATGGGCCTAGAATATGTCAACTTGTGCTGTTTATTTATGTTGCTGGTAGGCACAATTTTTAATTAAAATTAACTTTTATAAACACACTGAGGAATTACCAGAAAGTGGTGTTTTTTGTTGATTTTAGGCAACCAACATTAAATAACCAAAGTTTCTATGCTTTGCGTTATTCTCCATTAAAAAATAGGATAGAATTATAATATCGCGTTAAAAAAGCCTTAATCGTAAATATTTTAAAAATGGTTTATCACACAATAATGAAATTTGCAAATTTAATAAATGTATCAAAAAGAGTCATTTTAAACCTATTTTGAAACTTATAGCCCCCTTTTAAATGCATTTACCAACTGCCTGCAATTTTTTTTGTCCTAAACAATTTTGTATCTTTTTATTTATTTTTCCAATAAAGACCTTAAATTATTTTTTTTTCTTTAAAGGAGAAGCCAAATTACCTCTTATGATATATGGAGTCAATTCGACAGTAAAATGGGTATGGAGCCCCCTTTCTTCTGGGGCACAAAGACTCGAACAGATTTATTTGACAACTAATTTTAAAACGATGTTACCAATGGTACCTTACGAAATTTCTCTCCAATGTTTGCTGAGAATCCGCAGAGTTTACCAGATTAAGGATAAGGAATCTGATTTTGAAAAATGATTTTGCAATAAACATTTTGACGATTTTGTTTTATAAACATTTAAATTCTTTAAATTTAGTTTTGATATTATTATACTCTTCACAAGAGTATATTGCAATCGATCAGAAAATCCTAAAATCGTCAATTTTGGTCGTAGAGCAAAAATTTTTGCAGATTCGTGCGTTTCATGACTTTTTAAGATTTTCATTTTTTGTCCGTCCGTCGGTAGTCGGTCGGTCGGTCGGTCGGTCGGTCGGTCGGTCGGTCTGTGGGATGTCACGTTTCTTGTAAACACGCTATCTTAAGAACCAAACTTACAATCCTATTCAAATTTTAAGGAAAAATCGATCCCTATAAGAGGAAGAACCCTATTGTTTTTGACAAAAATCTGAGTACTATAAAGCCCCCTTTTCAGCCCCCCAAGTGAAAAAAAAATCGTAACTCAATTATTATTAAATTTACAAAAAAAATTATTCGACATAAAACATAGGAAATTTAATTCTCTATAAAAAAGTATTCGTTGGTTTTTTTGTCCGACCCCCCAATTACCCCCAAACACAAAAAAACCTCTTATCTCGGTTATTATTCAATTAACAAAAAAAATCATTTTTACAAAATTAATGGAAATTTAATTTTCTATTAAAAATGTTGGTTCATTTTTTATAAAGTTAACCAGTAAGGTTAAAAAAACAAAAAATAAACTATTTCAGTAGCAAAAAATGTCTAAGTCCGAATCGCGTCAAGCGTCAGTCAAGAAGGCCATGCCAAAAAAATGTTTTCAAACAAAGAAACAAAAGCAGCTGTCAGAACAAATAACCTCAAATATGTTAAACGTCAGAACTGACGTTTATTCTTTTCGTTAACGAAATTCTTCGTGTTTTCTGTCAATAGTTTGCACTCTTCGCAGATAAATAAAAAAAAAATGTTTTACTAAAAAAAACTATTACCCTATAATAAGTTTCTTGCGAAGAGTATTTTATAGAATGTGTAGCCCTTATATAAAATATTGATTTAGCTTTGATTTAAAAAATCTAAAATTCTTCTTTAACCAAATACGAATTCTATTCAAGCGACTCATTTGCGAAGAGTAACTTCTACGCGTTCCGACTTCTACCGATTCTAGTTCTTTTATATTTTTAGACATATTATTGTATACTTTAATACAAATAAACGTTACTTTTTTCGGAACTTACTCTGTCTTTGAAAAAGTACCCCCTTTTTTCACCACACCATCAAAAATCCAGTTTTTTTGCTAGTATTTTAAACTGCTGCTTTAAAACTTGCATATTTTGTCAACTTTTCACTTTATTTTAGCACAAAAACTGTAAATTTTGAATCAAATGACACGCATTTTATAGGTTATGTTTACAAACCGACTTATTTTAACGCACATGCGCTGTACGACGAACGGAAACTCAAATTTAAAACTTTGCCCTTACAATTTAGACTTATTTCTCGCGTTTTCGTGTGAAAAATTGTAAAAATGGGCTATATTTAAGACGAAAAATGAAAAAAATCGCGGAAATGTAGCAGAAAAGGACGCTTCCAAATTTGCACTACTTTTTGTTTTGGTGACGTCACTTAACATAGAGCGCATAATGCAAAGCTGTCTTAGTTTACAAAATGCAAATTCTAAGCCCTCTGAGTTTAAAAAAATATATATTTTTAATCCCCTTTAAGTTGGGAATTTAAATTTTATGGGTTTAAGAGCTTGGTTTAAATTCAAAAGCATTTTTTTATTATTAAAAAAATCAATAATTTTACAAGATACTATCCACTCACAATTTAAAAAAATCAGAGCAGGCAAGCCATAGGGTGATAGATTTTACCCTGTATATTGGCTTTAATGTCACTTGTGTTTGCTGGTTATGTAAGAAAATTCAAAAAATTAAAAAGATGCATTTAAAAACTGTTCAGGGCATCTGGATCAAAAACAATGGTCTCAACATATACAGAAGTATTTATTTTTTTTATTAAATTACTTTATAATGCAGTAATCATTAAACTTTTTAAAAGTTTACACAAAATAGGAATTATTTATGTAAGTAATCACTGTTAAGAAGTCCTTTTAGGTATTAAGGATAAATTAGCACTTTTAGAAAAATGTCTATCATTTTCATTATAGATTCTTGCATTTCAAGCAAAAATTGTTTCGTTTTTTCAATTTTTACGCCTGTTTTATGTAACTGTCATTATTTTTGGCATTTTTCAATTTTTAAAGACAGTAAATTTGAAATGTAATGCCAACTTTGTGGAAAATTCAACTTTTCAAAGAAAAAGGTTCTAGTTTTCATAGGGATACTTTCAACTCCTTTAAATTTGGAGTTTGAATTTAAGGGGTTTCTAGAGCTGTTTTATTTAGTTTAAATTTAAATGCCTTAATTTATTAAAAAAACAATAATTTTACAACAGACCCTTATTTGTGCCCCTAAAAAAAAAACCTCGAATAAAACACAGAACAATCAGAATATTTTGTATATTTCCAACGAAATACCCTATAATACATTCCTAATTTTATAACAAAAAAAATTTGGTTGTTAGATCATTCACATAAACAAATGCGGTCCGCAGAATAAAATACGCCCCCTTATAAAAGGGGTAACTACCCTTAACTCAATTATCTTTCGGTTTTTCAGCGGTGGCCTCTACTTTTTTAGCAACCTCAGCTTTTGACGCCTCGTCGAAGTTCTCCACTAGGTCAGGAACATCCTCCTCGTCTTCGGCCACCGGGGGGATGTTTCCACCCTTAGCCACCCCTGCAGCAAGGGAGCTATTTGCAGCGCTGGCTAGACGTTTCAAGTGATTCAGACCTTCAGGTCCTAGTTGGCTTAGGATCCCAGGGAGCATTTCTGTGATTTGTTTATTTTCGCCCAACCCTGTGATTGCGAAAGTGTTAGCGGCAAGGGATGCTTGCGCTTTGGGGTTGTTAAAGTGGATTACGCTTCCGTCGTCTTTTATCATGTTAACTTCTTCGATTCCTGAAAAGAAAAATTGATATTTTATTTTTTTGAGGTGGTTTTTTATAAGGGTAGTTTTTTTTAGGGGTGCTTTTGATTTTTTTTAATACCGCTACGAAATTTAAAAAGGTAGAGCGTTTTGAAAAAATTTAGTTGTTTTAGGGGATGCTTTTTTAGTTAGTAGGGGTAGTTTTAATTAATTATTTAATTTTTTAATGGATGGTTTTGATTTTTTTTTTATAATCGCTGCCAAATTTACAATGTTAGTTTTAGAGCGTTTTGAAAGGATCCAGTGTTGCTATTATATTTTAGGGGATGCTTTTTTAGTTAGTAGGGGTAGTTTTAATTAATTATTTAATTTTTTAATGGATGGTTTTGATTTTTTTTTTATAATCGCTGCCAAATTTACAATGTTAGTTTTAGAGCGTTTTGAAAGGATCCAGTGTTGCTATTATATTTTAGGGGATGCTTTTTTAGTTAGTAGGGGTAGTTTTAATTAATTATTTAATTTTTTAATGGATGGTTTTGATTTTTTTTTTATAATCGCTGCCAAATTTACAATGTTAGTTTTAGAGCGTTTTGAAAAGATCCAGTGTTGCTATTATATTTTAGGGGATGCTTTTTTACGTAAGGGTAAGTTTTTTAGAAGTGTTTTTTTTTGGAATACCGTCACAAATTTTAATAGGGTAGTTTTAGAGCGTTTTAAAAAATCTAGTGTTGCTATTATATTTAAGGGGATGCTTTTTTAAGTAGGGGTAGTTTTTTTAGATGTGTTTTTTTTTTTTGGAATACCGCCACAAAATTTAATAGGGTAGTTTTTGAGCGTTTTAAAAAAGTCTAGTGTTAACTTTATATGTATTTTTTGGGGGTGATTTTTTTATAATGATAGTTTTTTGATAGGGGTGGGTTTGATTTTTTTTTAATAATCGCTACGAAATTTACAATGTTAGTTTAAGAGCGTTTTGAAAAAATTTAGTGTGGCTATTATATATTAGGGGATGCTTTTTTAGATAAGGGTAGTTTTTTTAGAAGTGGTATTTTTTTCATACCGCCACAAAATTTAATAGGGTAATTTTAAAGCGTTTTAAAAAGATCTAGTGTTGTTTTTATATTTTAGAGGATGCTTTTTTAATTTTTTAGGTAGGGGCAGTTTTTATTAGGGTTGATGTTGATTTTTTTTACAATCTCGCCACAAAATTTAAAATAGTGCTTTCAGTGCACTTTAAAAAAAATCTAGTGTTGCGTTACAAGTTGCCTTAAAAAGCTCATAGCAATTAAACCAAAAGCGTTACAACTTTTTAATTACCAGATTCGGATTAAGCAGCTCGTTTTACATAAGCATTAATGGCATTCATTGCTGGCAAAAATTACTTGTGGCCATGATAATTAAAAAACTGAGAAAATGTGGACCCTTACCCCTTGCTACAAAATGAGGTAAATTTTGAAAAAATAGATTTGTCTTAAACTGTGTTTTTAAGCTAATTAAAAGCCGTAGAAAACAAATCAGCAATCAGATTTGCAAGTGCTTTCGTTTTTTTGTTAGAGCTTTTTAAAGTTAATAAAATTTAAAAAAAATCTCAACAATTTTTTTTTTTTCAGAATTTAATAAGACTTATTTTGTAGATTGCTTTTTTTTGTTGTAGAATACAAATCTGCATTTAGTTTTTTTCTAAAAAATACATCTTAAAAATAAAAGCATTCTAAAAAAATCTTGTGTCGTGTTTGAAGTTGCCTTCGAAAGCTCATAGCAATTAAACCAAAAGCGTTACAACTTTTTAAGTGCCAGATTCGGATTAAGCAGCTCGTTTTAAATAAGCATTGATGGCATTCATTGCTGGCAAAAATTACTTGTGGCCGTGATAATTAAAAAACTGAAAAAATTTAGACCCTTACCCCTTGCTACAAAATAAAGTAAATTTAGAAAAGAAAAGATTTGCCTTTAACTGTGTTTTTAAGCTAATTAAAAGCAGTAGAAAACAAATCAGCAATCAGATTTTTAAGTGCTTTCGTTTTTTTGGTAGAGCTTTTCAAAGTTGACCAAATTTCAAAAAAGCATAGCAACATTTTTTCTGGGGGCAATTTTGGAATTTCAAGGCTAATAATGGCCCTACAATTTAAAACATTCTGTATTTAGAAGCCTATTTTTATTCGTAAAGAAGAATTTCATTCCAAGGTCATACATTTTAAGGACTGTCTGTACACAAAATAAAACCGGGTTTAATTTGAAGCCCCTTTTAAAGTTAAGATGTTTTAAAATATCCATTTTAAATGCTTTATTAATAATTTTATTTATTTATTTAGTAATAAAACAAAAGGTTTGTGGGTTTGTGTTAAAGTTTTAAAAAATGAAGGCCATTTCACATAAATAAAGAAAAAATGTATGACCCTGATAAATTAAGCTCTAAAATTAATTTTAGAAATGTTTTACATGGGATGTTAAAGAAAATATTCAACAAAAAGCCCCATTGAACATGAAAAATAGCACATTTTTGTGTACAGGTTAACTCCCTTGAAATTCTAAGGGCAAGAAGCTTGATATAACAAAAAAAAGCGTTCTTTTTTAGATTTTCGATAAATGCCCCTTAATTTTAAGTGTACTAACCAGGTATTGTGTTTACGGACAACTTCTTAAGGGATGATTGTAGTTTTTTATCGTCTGTGGCTTGTGTAGAGTGGACGACCTTCTTCTTGCGTCGGGGGGTGCCTTTACCCCCGATACGCACTTGTGATTGCAACTTCTTCAATCGTTCTTGATTCATATTTGCACTTGACTATATTAGCTTGTTTATTTTGCGTTAAAAACGTTTGCAAATTACGCTAACAAAGCACATGTGTGTGTTGAAACCGGGTGCAGATAAAAATGGACGACTTCCTTTTAGACGCGTGCGCATCTTAAGCTTGACAGATGTGGTTTATTTGAACTACTGGCGCCAAATTTGAATGTTTCAAAATATTTGGAAAGTTCTAGAATAGATTTTTTACCTTGCAAAAAATATACAACAGCCAGGTTTTGTATATGAGCGGTTAGAACATCTATTCAGGAAGCTAAATCCACAAAATGCACACTAATAAGAGTTTAGGGTTGGCGTGGTAGCCCCCCAAAAAGCCCCTTTAATTTGCAACATTAGATCACGATGGATCTACACCAAATTTTACAAATAGATGCTAAATAATATTTTAAAAGGGCTTGTGCAAAAATTATTTCTCTAAAAAAATTTCTTTGCCCCCTACATGTTTTAAAATGTTTGGAAAGTTCTAGAATAGGACTAAGAAGAGTTTTGCCTTGCAAGAAATATACAACAGCCAGATTTTGTATATGTGCGGTTAGAACATCTATTCAGGAAGCTAAATCCACAAAATGCACACTAATAAGAGTTAATGGTTGACGTGGTAGCCCCCCAAAAAGCCCCCTTTAATTTCAACATTAGATCACGATGGATCTGCACCAAATTTTACAAATAGGTGCTAAATAAGATTTTAAAATGATTTTTGGAGAAATTATTCCTCTAAAAAAATTCTTCCGTTCGTAAATGGTCCCCAAAGAGTAATATTCAAACATGTTGAATTTACACCAAATGGATGCAAAACAAGGCTCTAAAAAATTTATTTTTTAAAAAAAAAAAGGCCCCAAATGGGATGAAAGAATTTTTTAGAAAAAAAATGAAGTATAAGTTTTTTAGCACCTTATTTTGCATCTGTTTACAAAGTTTGGTATAAATCCAACATGACTGAATATTACTATTCGGGGGTCATTTAGGGGGCACAAGAATTTTTTTAGAGGAATAATATTTGTAAAAACCTTTTTTAAATTTTATTTAGCACTTATTTGTAAAATTTGGTGCAGATCCATCATGATCTAATGTTGCAAATTAAAGGGGGCTTTTTGAGGGGCTACCACGCCAACCCTAAACTCTTATTAGTGTGCATTTTGTGGACTTAGCTTCCTGAATAGATGTTCTAACCGCACATATACAAAATCTGGCTGTGGTGTATTTTTAACAAGGTAAAAATCTATCTATCTGTTTGAACCTACATTAAAGCACATTATTTTGCGATAAGGTTGTTTTTAAATGAAAAACAATGTTTATTTATAATTTATTTATATAAAACGTGGTAAATTATAATAATTATACGTTAATCGGACTATTTTTGTACAAGTGAACCCAATTAGTGTTTTTCTTTTTGTATAATTCTTTCTTTTTGACTTCTTGAACTATGAGTTTTTTAAGGGATTCATAAGATTCTAAATCGTTGACTTCTTTTTCTGATAAAACCACTTCGGATGGCATTGGTGGTTGTTCCTCTGTTTCTTCAATTGGTATTATTGTTTCTTCAGGGATTAGTTCATTTGAAGTTGCCTAAAAAAAATGATTAAATAGACACGGTCAAGTCCTACGTCACAGTTCACATAAGTGCATTAAAATACTATCTGTGAAATTTTTTTAGGCAACCAACATTACGGACCAAAGAAAATGGTCATTTTTTTCTTATTCTGTGTTTCCAACATTGGTCTTTTTAAAACATTATTTAAAGAAAAATACTAGAGTTTTTTAGGTCCTCTTGGTGTAAAAATTTTCCTTTATATCTTATTTACGATATTTTAATTTAAAATTACCCAAAAATCTACCGCAAGAATTAAAAAATCCCTTACTAATCTTAAGATGATGATCACCCACCAAGATGTCAGCTTTAAACGCGCGAAATTGCTTAAGAAAGCAACCATATCAAGAAGTATGGTTTGTTCTAGGTAATAGAAAAAAATGTTAATTTTACAATGGTACTTACCAGACCTCTTGATATGGTTGCTTTTTCAAGCAATTTGCGTTCAAATTTCACAACTTGGAGGGTGCACAACATTAACACATAAACTGTATATTAGAGTTTTACAATGAAATATCGAATTTAAGACATTATTGGTTTTTATACCAAGGGTTCCCTAAGAAAGCTTTTTATTTTTACAAAATCTTGTTCTAAAAAAGTGGCTAAATCTGACAGAATCAAAATTCTACTTCACAAACAGTTTTTTAATGTGGATCTGTGATCTGTGACGTAGGAGTTGACCGTGTGTATTACCTCGTAATGTATATCTACTTCCAAATTGGGAATAGGAATGGAATATTTTTCAATGCAGTATTTTTCAAATTCTTGCTTTATTTCGTCTTTTAAGCGATTTTTTAAATGGAGTAACATTGTGAATTCGGATTGCAGTTTAAGAACGATCTCTTGTTGGTTTGTTACATCCTGCTGAGCTTGTCTAAAAATACAAAATAAAATCGTTCATTTTAACTTAGAGATATGAAATTTAGCATACACCTTGCTGACCACATTTAAAAAATATTTGACAAAAATGGTTATTGTAGTCTGCCCCATTTCTAAAATAATGAGGCTTTAATAATTAAAAAAATAGTTTTAACACCTTTTACTAGGCTTTTTGTAAAATTTTAACAGGCAGCCAGGCTACTTTTTATTAGTTCTCTTTATTTATGAAGAAATTTTTCATTTTGTATTACGGTTACTTAGAAAAAAGGCCTCACAAATATTGAGCAAAAGTAGTGCGTTCTAAGGGAGAATACATTTTTTCTCGCATCTTTTTACACAGAACAAGAATTATAGTTCATTTTTTTTATAGAGAGTAACTCCGACCACACGATAAATGTGTTTTTTGGGTTGCCTATTAGGGGTTTGTTCAGTAATTTTCCTCTTTTTTGTTGTATTTTCGAACCAAGCTCAAAATCTAACGTTTGTCAAAACTGAAAGATTTAAACAAATCTGTCACAAAAAACTAAAATTCAAAACAAATTTAATGTTTTTGTCCATATACACCTATTTCTTAATGAGTAACAAGTTGTTAAAGTGTCTTGTGTGTTGGGTAACGGTTGGGGATACCATAGAGGCCATAAAGGGGATTCTTAATCATCTTGGAGGTATTAGTAATGTAGAAGCATTAAAGGGGCAAAAAAATTAAATATAAACGTGAAATGAGAAGCCAAAAAGCACCCTTTTAATTCAATGCAATTGTGCCACACCGATTCATACTGCAGCAGGATATTTTGGCCATTTTGCAGAAACATCAGACAGCAAAATAAACAGCTTTGAGAACAAGCCACTTTGGAAATAAAACAATTTGGGTGTAGCGCATTTAACTTGCAGTGAAAGACTTTTTAGAATATTTGTAAATTATAATATTAGATTCTCAAAGGTTGTACATAAAATAAATTTTAATGAAATAAAATAAATAATTGTTTAGTGGCACAACTTAGAAGAATCGGTGGATTATTGTAAACTATTCAATCGGCAAACTTATAAAATTGCAGAACATATAAGCTCCGTTTAAGCACTATTAAAACAGCGTCATCCGCAAAAATCACCACTTATTAAAACCCAGCTTGTGAAGCATAATGTATACAAAATTTGGCCGCCTTTTTTGCGAAGGGACTTTAGTTTAGATCCTGAGAGTTTTCGCATAAAAAATTCTGCAGTTCATGGTTAAAATTCCAGTCCCCCTTTCGGTCCCATGCTCTTAATTTATTTAAAAGATTTTTAAAGCAGGATCTTCCGAAACAGCCTAGCTATTAAACACAGGTTTACAATGCACAATCCACATTAACAGCATTTCCAAAAAAATAATTTTTTTGGTAAAGAGGATTTAAAATTTGTTTATGGTGTTATAAAACTAACATTTTAACATTTTTTTATAAGGATTTTAACTGGCATGTTGACGTGACAAGATATTGACATTTAACAAAAAATTCAACTGTTCAACTTTTGTTTTGATTGTTATAGTGACACTATAGAAGTTGACGGTAAGCATAACCAAAGTTTTCTTTATGCCAAAAAAAACATATGTTTTGCTGCGGCCATTTTGAATTTTTTTAGTGTAAATTCACGGAGCATGCAACCAATCAGAGTAACTAATTTTTTTAAGGTAAAGGTAAAAAATTCTCTCTATAAAAAAAATATACTATAATTTCGTTTTGCTTAATTAACGCACTACTTTTGCTCAATATTTGTGTGGCCTTTTTTCTAAGTTACCAAGATACAAAATAAAAAATTCTTTTAAAAATGAGAAGAACTAATGAGTCTGGCTGCTTATCAAAATTTTGCAAAAAACCTAGTTAAGGGTGTTTAAACTAATTTTTAATTATTGAAGCCCTATTATTTCAGAAATGGGCGGGCACACTACGATAACCATTTTTAGCAAATATATTGTAAATGTGATCAGTAAGCATGCCAAATTTCAAAGCTCTAAATTAACGTGAACGATTTTTTCGCTATGCAGACTAATAACTACTTTTTATTTTTGCTTACCGAAGAACTGATTCACACATTGCTTCAAACTGGGACTTTGAAGGGGCCCCTGAAGGAGTATTTGCTTTTGTGGTTAATTTTCGAACTAAAGTTGCCTAAAAAAAACAAATGAAGCGTATTCGTACAAAAATTGGTTGGGGTAACCGTGGGGATCTGTCATACCACCCGTCGTTTCAGATGCTAACTGACATTACTTCTGAATTTTATATTTTTATCAAATACAAAGCTTATATACCAAAAAACAACAAACTGCCGGTTTAAAACATTCTATGTACCATATAATAGGTTTGTATATCATTTAAAGAGTGCTTTACATCTTTAATTCTTTATAATTATGTAAAAAAGTATATTATGACTCATTTACAATAGGATTTCCGTGAATGTTTAAAATAATGCGGATTATTTTGGATGCACGGATTTTGCATTAAAAGTACCATTGTAAATGATTCATTATGCCCTATTTTACCTAATTATGAAGAATTGAAGTTGTATAACACTCCGTTAATGTTATACAAACCTTTAAGCTGGTACGTACAATGTTTTAAACCGACAGTTTGTTGTTTTTTGGTATATTAGCTTTATATTTAATAAGAACATAAAATTCAGAAGTAATTTCAGTTAGCATCTGGAACGACGGGTGGTATGACAGATCTCCTAGGTTATCCCAACCAATTTTTGTACGAATACGCTCCATTTAATAATTTACCTGTAGAAGTTCGTTTTTTCTAACTTCTAGCATTTCCATTAAATTATTTAATTCCTCGACTTCTTGTGTATAACCTGGTAATACATTTCTGGCCTCTTTGTCATGTTTTTTAATTGCTTCAAGTAAAATTCTTGCATTAGAACCCTCGCTTGATGCCATAAATTCTATTAAAGCCTCCCTAAAAATGCAAATAAATACAGGGTGTTACCAAATAACTAGGAAAAAATTCAGGAGGTAATTCCTGAACCCATTTCAAGAAAAAAAGTTCATATAAACATGTGTCCGAAAATCCTCTGTTTCTGAGATACAGGGTGTCGAAATTTCTAAAGAGAATTTTGTTTTTTAAGACTTGGGTTTCAAATTCATAAATGGGATGTTCTGTGCACACGAAAGTTCGTAAAAGTCTTCTCCCTGAATGTCAGTTATTTTCGAAATTTCAACAAAATATGCAAGGAGTAATACATCAATAACTATGATTAAAAATATTTAAGATAATGTTTGTGATACATAGAAGTGGTACTGAGTGCAAGATATAATACAAATATGGTAAAATAGTACTTTTGGTGTTTTTCTTTCTACATTGAAATCTGAACGAGCACATCTACAGGGTGTCCCAGAATTGGCGCACCACCTGTATGGTACGCTGTTGGGGCATGTCCAGGGGTCCCCAGAAAATTGTCAAAAAAAATCCATCTGTTATATTCATTGAGGAAAATGCGAACAAAGTTGCATAAATTTGGCAACACAGTCTAGGAAAATACTACACAGTCTAGGTAAATAAATCTAAAAATCCCATTTATGAGTCTTAATTATACACTTTTGCCTTAAATTTTATTGACATTGTTGTCAGCTTATTTCAAGAAAATTTTGTAAAATTAAATTGATTATAAAAATGTTATTTGACCATTTAAAAGAATAAAAATTGGTGAAATGGTTTAAGATAGACTGCAGCTTTGTATCAAACCATATTATTCGTTAATACGTGTTGCTGTTTTTAAGGTATATGCGTTTAAAGTTTTGCACTTTGGGGCCTCATATCTTCGAGGGTGTATGAGATGGATTTTTTTTGACAATTTTCTGGGGACCCCTGGACATCCCCCAACAACGTACCATACAGGTGGTGCAATTCTGGGACACCCTGTATATTAGAGAAAAACGTAAGTTGCAATTTTAATCATTACCAAGCTTAAAAAACCGTGGTAAATTAACGTAGTAGGGTTTGGCATAGACCACGTAATGTATACAAACCAAAAAATGTATCCGCGGTAGTCGAAAAAAAAAACAAAAATAGTATAATGATTTTTGAAGTCAGATTTTGGACACAAAGAAATAACCGAATCAAATGAAACCATAATACGTTTGTACCCCTATTATTGCAGTTTTCAAAACTACATTTAGTTTTAATATACGAAGGGGCCCTCATGTAGATGTGCTATTTAGTAGAATTGACGGGAGCTCATGACTTATACGAGCTTCTAGAAGCACAGATCTTCTAAACTGTTTTTAAATCTAGCCTTAAATACTTACCTGTGTTCTGGTAAAACCTCTGGTAAATGTGCATTTGGAGTAGGAGTTGGTAATCTTTGTTTGGATTCGGGTCGTTCAGATGTAGTATCCAAATGACTTTTTCTTTTAACGATTGATGACCTATTTTTAGAGGGTCCTTGATTTATACTTGACTGAGAAGATTTTTTTACAACTCGTCCTTTCGTTGTAATGTCAGAAACTTTTGAATCAAGCGATTTTGACTTTGTTCTTTTTGCTGGAGGTAGCGATTTTGTAAGTTTTGATCCTTGCGTTATTTGTATATCACTAGATTTAGCTGACTTTTTACTCAATGTTTTAGACTAAAACAATTTTTTTATAGTGGCGTCAAACTAGCACGAAAAACCTTAAACTCTCTAACTTTGGGGAAACTCAATGGATTGACTTAATTTTTTTTGTAAAACGTTCAGAATTAAATATAAATCACTAATAAAAATTAAAATGGCGCCGCTAGTCCTTACTAAATTTTTTATACTCTTCACAAACTATATCTCGCTTATTATTAAGTCCACAGAAAAAATCATTCTTATAAAAATTAAAGAGAATAAAATTTTGTAATAAAAAAAATATTGCCCGCCCCCCTCCGAGCTCTGCCCCCTTATAACCCCCCAAATTTTAAGTATTTTTTTTTTATGCTTATTTTTTAAGGAACAAAATCAACATTCATTATTTACCAAATTAAAAAAAAAATTTGATATAAATGTTTAATAATAAGCGAGAAACAAATTTTTCCAAGTTGGGGGGGCATAGTGGGGGAGCATTTTTTTTAAATTAGTAAATAATGAACGTTTTTTCTGTTTCTTAAAAAATAAGCATGAAAAAAAAAATATTTCAAATTTGCGGGACTATAAGGGGGCGGAGCTCGGGGGGAGGTTAATATTTTTTTTATTACAAAATTTTATTCTCTTTAATTTTCATAAGAATGATTTTTTCTGTAGATTTAATAATAAGCAAGTTACAGTTTGCGAAGAGTATAAAAAATTCAGGAAGGACTAGCGGCGCAATTTTAGTTTTTATTAGTGATTTAAATTTATTTCTGAATGTTTTGCAAATAAAATGAAGTCAATTCATTGAGTTTCCCCAAAGTTAGAGGTGAAATGCTAGTTTGACGCGATTATTAAGCCTGTTCTTGATTCCACAATGACATACTATCATGGACATGGAATTTAAAACGATTTTTTATTAGCCACCTTTGATTTTTTGAATTTTACTCTATTGTGAATGGGGTTTTTTTATGTCAATTTTCGAATGTTATTTTGACAACAAATGCGTCAAATGTATTTTATTAAAATAAATTATGTAAAATGTGCTTCCGGCAAAAAAAATAGTAAGAAGATATTTCCTTTTTTAAATAATTTTGTTTTAGGATAACAATAAGGCTCTAACCTTCGTAAAACATTAGAGAAATGTTTCTTGTTAATGTCCACTTCGCATAAAACTTGAGATGTTTAAGCCACTATTTTGACCATATTTACAATGCAAAGATTGATCGTTTTAAATTCCATGTCCACGATAGTACTTTCCATTCACAATTTAAAAGAAAAACAGAGCCACCTATGAAAACTAGAACCTTTTCCTTTGAAAAGTTGAATTTTCCACAAAATTGGCATTACATTTCAAATTTACTGTCATTAAAAATTAAAAAATGCCAAAAATAATATGACAGTTACATAAAACAGGCGTAAAAATTGTAAAAACAAAACAATTTTTGCTTGAGATGTGACAATTCATAATAAATAATATAAAGAAAATCGTAGACATATTTCTAAAAGTGCTAATTTATCCTATGATACCTAAAATGACTTCTTAACTGTGAGTACTTACCTACATAATTCCAATTTTGTGTAAACTTTTAAATGGTTTAATAATTAGTGCATTATAAAGAAATTTAATTAAAAAAATAAATACTTCTGTATATGTTGAGACCACTGTTTTTGATTCAGATGCCCTGAACATGTTTTTAAATAAATTTTTAAATTTTTTGACTTCTCTTACATAACCCGCAAACACAAGTGACATTAATGGCAATATACAGGGTAAAATGTGTCACTCTATGGCTCGCCTACTCTGTTTTTTTTTTAATTGTGAATGGATAGTACAATTAAATAGACACGGTCAAGTCCTACGTCACAGTTCACAGAAGTGCATTAAAATACTATCGGTGAAATTTTTTTAGGCAACCAACATTACGGACCAAAGAAAATTGTCATTTTTTTCTTATTCTGTGTTTCCAACATTGGTCATTTTAAAACATTATTTAAAGAAAAATAAGAGAGTTGTTTAGGTCCCATTGGTGTAAAAATGTTCCTTTATATCTTATTTACGATATTTTAATTTAAAATTACACGAGAATCTACCGCAAGAATTATAAAATCCCTTATTAATCTGATGATCATGTTGACCTACCAAGATGTCAGCTTTAAACGCGCGGAATTGCTTGAGAAAGCAACCATATCAAGGGGTATGGTTTGTTCTAGATAATAGAAAAAAATGTTGACTTTACAATGGTACTTACAAGACCTCTTGATATGGTTGCTTTCTCAAGCAATTTGCGTTTAAAATTCACATCTTGGAGGGTGCACAACATTAACACATAAACTGTTTATTATAGAGTTTTACAATGAACTAAACTTGAAATATCGAATTTAAGACATTATAGCACATTTATATACCAAGGGTTTTCTAAGAAAGCCTTTTATTTTCACAAAATATTGTTCTAAAAAAGTGGTTAATCTGACAGAATAAAAATTCTACTTCACAGACAGTTTTTTAATGTGGATCTGTGACGTAGGAGTTGACCGTGTGTTTTGATAACTTACTTTTATTGAAGTAACGCTATCTCTTTCACCAGAAATATTAGCCATTTTAGCTTTTCGTTCATCGGCTGCAGATTTTTCTGTAGCAATTTTTAAAGCATCCAGTTTATCTTGCTCACAAGTTTGTAATTTTTGTTTAAATAAATTCAAAGTAGTTGTTATATCCGTAACTGTTACTAAAGTAATAACGTCGTTTTTATTGTCGACGAAATCTTGCACAGCTTTTTGAATTTGAGCCTGTCTATCTGGATTTATTCCCATAGGTTCATTGCGAAGCATCTCGTCCACTAAACGCTCTTTTTTTAAATCGTTTAGTTCTTGCTAAAAACACAAAAATGGAAAAAAAATAGTAGATTTTAGTACTAAGAGTTAAAGTGATGCTTTATGTGACGAGGCAGAAAGATTGTCTGGCGAACGAAGCGAGACAGACAATTCTGCCGAGGCACACAAAGCCACTTTAACTCTGTGTACTAAACGATAATTTTTCTTAAAACTTCTAAATACAATGCTTTTATAATAAATTTAATTTACTAATTTTAGTTGACTCATTTATTTTAAAATAAACGTCATTGAAGTGATGTTTATTTGACGTTTTAGGAAAAAAAAATTTGGTAGCGTCAGTAAAAGTAATTTACTGTCGCCGGCAGTAAAAATAAAAACTCTAAGATACAGTTTTGAAAAGTGCTACTTTATGTTTGCCATATACGTCACTGAAGTGATGTTTTTTAGACATTTTAAGAAAAACCGTACTTTTTTAATAAACATAAAATCTGTGGTAGGGAGGCAAAAGAGGATAAGTATGGAAATGTCATTTTTGCATGGCACTCTAAAAAATGGTTTTCTTACAAATATTAAACAATACTAATGTAATAGTGAAAAGCTAGATAAAAAAATAGATTTCACAGTACGTATATTATGGCTGATCCAAATTGTAAATATGTAAATGTTTTTATTAATGGGGAATGTCGCGAAGCATAGAAACTGTGGTTATGTAATGTTGGTTGCCTAAAATCAAAAAAAAACACCACTTTCTGGTCATTGCTCAGTGGGTTTATAAGAGTTAATTTCAATTAAAAATTGTACTTACCAACCACATAAATAAACAGCACAAGTTGACATATTCTAGGTCCATCAATAAGCGCGGTTTAAATACAGAATTTTGGCAATTTAGAAGCATTTTTTGCATTTAAAATTGCCAAAATTTTGTATTTAAACCGCGCTTATTGATGGACCTAGAATATGTCAACTTGTGCTGTTTATTTATGTTGCTGGTAAGCACAATTTTTAATTAAAATTAACTCTTATAAACCCACTGAGTAATGACCAGAAAGTGCTGTATTTTGTTGATTTTAGGCAACCAACATTACATAACCACAGTTTCTATGCTTTGCCTATTTAGTTTTTAGGGACACTTAATTGTATAAAAAATAGATTGTTATTCAAAAATACCTCTAGAAGCTTCATTTTTATTTCTTCGTTTTCTTGATATTCTACTAAATCGCCATGTGGTTTTACCCCCTTAACTATTTGTCCAAATCTTAACATTGACAATGTCAAAACTAGATCTTCTTTATTTGTTCGAATATGTCCAATAAATCTTTAAAAAAGTATGTCAAAAAAAAATGCTCATAATCGCAATGGTACGTTATTGGGGCATGTCTAGGGACCCCCAGAAAATTGTTAAACAAAATCTATCTCATATATCCTTGGAGATATGAGGCCCCAAAGTGCGAAACTTTAAACGCCTTTATCTTGAAGATAACAGCACATATTAACGAAAGAAATAGCTAAATACAAAGTCACAATCTATCTAAAGTTATTTTACCATTTGTTTATCTTTTAAATGGTCAAATTACATTTTCATAATCAATTTAATTTTACAAAAACTTTATAAAATGAAGCTACAACAATGTCAGTGAAATCTAATGCAAAAATGTATGCTCAAGAATCTAGATCTAGAGTTTTTAAGACGTATTTCACAATCAGTGTTGCCGAACTTATGCAACTTTGTTCGCATTTTCCTCAATGAATATAACAGATGGATTTATTTTTACATTTTCTAGGGATTCTTAAAAATGCCCCAACAACGTACCATCGTGTTTATGAGCCAATTTTTGGACACTCTGTATTTAAAAAAAAAATTGTTAGAATGTACTTTTATTTACCTTAGAATACTGCTAGTGCTTAATGCTTTTCCCAAATATTGTATCATAATATTAAGACGTTTTTTAATATGAATTTCTTCATTATCATTTTTAATTAGAACCAGAATAAATTGTTCTAATTGCGATTTTCCTAAATTTGCACAGCCAATTTCCAAATGATTTTTATTAACACTTGTACTATTTCCTATAATGTCAGAGCCAGCCATATCTATTACATGAACCTACATAAATAAATAGAAAAAAAATTTATCACAAAGAACTTTTTATAAAATTATAATTTTTTTTTAATTTGTTCTAAAATAATTATTAAAAATGTTAGGCTAGAGTTTCAAATTCACAGTTTTGAAGATCTGTGCTCCTAGAAGCTCGTATAAGTCATGAGCTCCCGTCAATTCTAGTAAATAGCACATCTACATGAGGGCCCCATCCTATATTAAAACTAAATGTAGTTTTCAAAACTACAAAAATAGGGCTACAAACGTATTGTGGTTTCATTTAAATCGGTTATATCTTTGTGTCGAAAATTTGACTTCAAACATCATTATAATATTTTTGTTTCGACTACGGATCTATTTGGTTTGTTTACATTACGTGGTCTATGCCAAACCACAATACGTTAATTTACCATGGTTTTTTAAGCTTGTAAATAATTAAAATTGCAATCTACGTTTTTTCCTAATATAGATGTGCTCGTCAAAGATTTCAATGTAGAAAGATAAACACTAAAAGTACTATTTAACCATATTTTTATTATTTCTTGCACTCAGTACCGCTTCTATGTATCACAAACATTATCATAAATATTTGTAATCATAGTTATTGATGTATTACTCCTTGCATATTTTGTTGAAATTTCGAAAATAACTGACATTCAAGGAGATGACTTTTACGAACTTTTGAGTGCATAGAACATCCCATTTATGAACTAATCTCTAGCCTTAACAATTGATTTCTGATATGGTATATTAAAGTTTGTAGTAAACTTACGTAAGAAATGGTTTTGTAAGGATCCGTTAAATCCATATTTCGTTTAGTTATTTCAAAAGTTAAAATGCTTGTAGCGATATGCGAAGGATAATTTTTATTGCTTCCAAATTCTTTTCTACCCTCTGCCGTATATAAAAGTTCCATTCCCTCATATTCTGAAGTTAATAACTCTTTTGTAACCCTTTTCAAATTAAAAGCATCCAAAAAATTTGGATAAGGTTGTAACAAATCTGTTGCTTTGTTTATGTTAAAAACTTCTATATAAGACATTCTAAATGTAACTTCAAAATTTGGGGGAGTTGCTTTTTTTAAAGCAAACAATTTTTCAATTACTCTAGGCATAATTCCACGATCCTTTAAAAACATTAATAAATAGGGCGATTTATAGAACGTTACTTTCACTTTACTTCGGCGTAACTTCACTTCCGCGTAACTTAACAAATTTGCTTAATTTATAGATTGTAAAGTTACGTGAAATTGGGTATGCGCATGTGTCTGAACTCGCGACTTCTGACTATTTACACCTGGGCGGTAATTACGGAATATCGCTTCGTACGAAACCTACATAAGAAGACCAGCAGGTTTCGTACGAAGCGATATTCCGTAATCACCACCCTTGACAGTAAGGGTGAATATCTCATTTTTGCAAATTTTGCGCATGATCGGCCAAGCTCGGCTTTTGACAGTACTACTTACAGCTAAATGAATCAGCAAAGTAGCGCTAAAGTGAAGTATAAATTTGCTAATACATTCCCATGTATTTTATTTAATTTTCTGTAAAGTTACGCCGAAGTAAAGCGGAAGTAAAGTGAAAGTAACGTTCTATAAATCGGCCTTAGGCTAGAGATTCAAATTTGCAGTTTAGAATATCTGTGCTCCTAGAAGTCATCTCCGATGAGCTCCCGTCCATTCTACTAAATAGCACATCTACATGAGGGCCCCATCGTATATTCAAACTAAATGTAGTTTTCAAAACTAGAAAAATAGAACTACAGACGTATTATGGTTTCATTTAAATCAGTTATTTCTTTGTGTCTAAAATCTGACTTCAAAAATCATTTAAATATTTTTGTTTTTTTGAAATAATCGATTTAAATGAAACCATAATTCGTTTGTAGCCCTATTTTTCTAGTTTTCAAAACTACATTTACTTTAAATATAGGATGGGGCCCTCATGTAGATGTGCTATTTAGTAGAATCAAAGAATATTTACTAAACAGAAGTTGCACTCTCTGTCGGCACCTTTGATGTCGGTGTCACAAAGTTGACCTCGCGTCGCCCCTCAAAGCACATAACCTCACTTCTTATAATTGTCGAAAATTGAAGCGGGCTACGTTCGATCACATGTTTACGGGCCTGTTCAAATTATGGACTTTAGATTTTTTTAATAAAATTTCATTCAAGTTATGCAAAAAAGCGTGTATATTTCTAAATTGAATAGTTTATTAGTTTGGAAATGAAATAAAATTGTTAAAAATAATATTAAATAAAAAAATATAAAAAAAATTTCTTTGGGACACATTTAAAGATAGCAAAGGAGTGGGATATAGTGCTTTTTCTTTAGGTGTTGTTTGGCTTGACTTTGGAGTTTGTGTTGTATCTGCAAAATTAAAAAATGAAATGTTTTTTGTGGTCTTTCATTTTTAATGAATTTGTTTAACATTTAATAAGATTTTTTTTGTGTACAAAAAAATAGTGGATAGGTCACTTACTGTCTGTTAACATTGGGGATGGCTGCTTTGGGTCTTCTTGAAAATTGGGAGGAATATTTTCATCCTGTGGCAATGTGCTGGGGCCAACGGCGGGCGTGAACTCTTCCGACGAAGATGCATTTATGTTTGTTTCTATAAAAAGAAAAATTATGAAATACTAAGCTTGATGCAACAACCAAGATTTCAAGTTACCTGTGTGTCCCTGATCCTTAAAAATGCAAGGATATGCATCAGATTTTAGACGATGCGTTCCACTTCCTGCCAACATTTCTGGAAGAAAGTGCGCACTGCAAACTCTTCGGCTGGAAGTCACATTCTCAGGAATTAATTCTGCCCTTCTTATTAGGTTTAACCATTGAGAACGCCTAAAATTAAAAAAATATTTAATTAAGATTTAAGTACTTTACTAAATGCGCACAAAAAAAATACTAATAACACTAAGTACAAACCTTGCAGGATCATTTGGAAATGAAAAAAACTTTAATCGGGAACTAAAACTTCCACTTGTTTTGCTATTGTTTTTGCAGTCTTTAACACAACAATAATTCACCATGTTAAACTCAAAAAAATACTTCTTAATCTGTAAACACTTGCATTGAACACTATTACCAAGGAGGTTTACAAAAGAATGACACCCTTAATTAATAATAGACGCCTTTACCTACCTGTAATCTATTTTTAGAAGGACAAGAAGGGTTTGTTTATGTTAAAATTTACCTGCTTCATTGCTTCTTTGTTCCGTTATTATTATTATATTTCACACTTGCAAAATCCATAATGATTCTTGTAAATTGGAGCACTATTATCCTAAGCTTGTCTTACCTTACCTTGTAATGTTGGCGTAAGACACAATGTATGTTATATTTGCCATTTAGAAATTCAGACAAAGCTGCTAAATTTCTGAGCTTATTTTCAGGTAAAAAGAAGGGTTATTTGCATTCAAAACCATAAAATATTTAATATTAAAGGGCAGAAATAGTTTCTATTGAGCATAAATATCTCTGCAGTCGCTACGGTTTGTTTTTTTTATTCATTTAGTAAATAATAAAAGTTTTTGCACCAAATATTTTTAGTTTTTGACGTTTATAGGTTAGTAGCTTTGAGGGTATGCGTGAGATCGGTTTTTGACCACGAAATCGGGCAAGTGCTACTTCTGTTTAAAAGTAAATATTCTTTGGTAGAATTGACAGGAGCTCAACGGAGATGACTTATACGAGCTTCTAGGAGCACAGATCTTTGAATCTGTGAATTTTAATTTCTTACCGGATATGCATATTGAAGTCCACCTATAGTCAAACTTTTACCACTTCCGGTTTGGCCAAAGGCCACTATTATTGCATTGTGACCTTCCATACAACTAAAAAAATCACCCAAAATCAAAATGCATTTTTTAGACCAAGATAGATAATTTATTACCTTGCAAAAAATATACAACAGCCAGATTTTATATGTGCGGTTAGAACATCTATTCAGGAAGCTAAATACACAAAATGCACAGTAATAAGAGTTTAGGGTTGGCGTGGTAGCCCCCCAAAAGCCCCCTTTAATTTGCAACATTAGATCACGATGGATCTGCACCAAATTTTACAAATAGGTGCTAAATAAGATTTTAAAAAGCTTTTTGCAAAAATTATTCCTGTAAAAAAATTCCTTTGCCCCCTAAATGGCCCCCGAAGAGTAATATTCAATCATGTTGGATTTACACCAAACTTTGCAAATACACATATCAAAATAATCTAAGGGGCACCATCTTTTTCTTAAATTTTTGGTTGGTGATTTGAAGTTTAGTTGTTTTTACCATTGCAGTATTTTCTTGCAATGCCTCTGAATAAATACTAACCATTTTCAGCGAAAAAATTAAATTAATAGAGAAAAAATAAACAGGGAGAACATCTCTTGAAATTTAGCAAATATTAACAAAAAATTTAACAGTTGTAAACAAGCAAAAAAGTAATTTGATGCAAAATGCAAAATAAGGTTCTAAATACTTCTCAAATAGCATTAA
This sequence comes from Cartodere bifasciata, assembly GCA_963920755.1. Taxonomy (NCBI): domain Eukaryota; kingdom Metazoa; phylum Arthropoda; class Insecta; order Coleoptera; family Latridiidae; genus Cartodere; species Cartodere bifasciata. Next base: position 20,068,942 of record OY987196.1, on the reverse strand, counting down.
GGCATTTTTTTTTAGAAAAAAGTGTAAGTTTTGTTTACAAAGTTTGGTGTAAATCCAACATGAATAAATATTACTTTTAGGGGGCCATTTAGGGAAAAAACAAATTTTTTTAGAGAAATAATTTTGGCAGTAATCTTTTTAAAATCTTATTAGCAACTATTTGTAAAATTTGGTGCAGATCCATCATGATCTAATGTGGCAAATTAAAGGGGGCTTTTGGGGGGCTACCACGCCAACCCTAAACTCTTATTAGTGTGCATTTTGTGGATTTAGTTTCCTGAATAGATGTTCTAACTGCACATATACAAAATCTGACTGTTGTGTATTTTTTGCAAGGTAAAAAATTATCTATCTTTTGACCAAAGGACATAAAAAAATGCAGTTTTTGGAAATATTTCTTACCTTTCTAATACTCCTTCAGTAGCAGATTCTGAGATCTCACTTTGAGGAGTATTGTAAAAAACCCCATCTGTTTCAAATTTCCAATACATTTTTTTATCGTTAGCCACACTATTTCTTGATATTTCTTGTAATTGTCTTACATGTAAGTTTTTATCATTGGCAATTTTAACATGTTCCCACTGTTCAGATGAAGGAAAAATTCTATAGAAAATCTTCGAGTTATTTACCTTGTATTTGGACATTTTGGAACTTGAACACATGCCCTAAAATATAAAAAATTGCAAGCAGTTCTGCCCTTGACGTTTTAAGTGACAACTCACCTGTTATTTTAACGCAAAAGGTTTCTGTTTTTTTTTTGTAAAGAAATAAATACAGGGTGTCCATAAAATGGAGCATAAACGCGATGGTACGCTCTTGGGGCATTCTCAGGGATCCCTAGAAAATTGTCAAAAAAAATCCATCTGTTATATTCATCGAGAAAAATGCGAACAAAGTTGCATAAATTCGGCAACACAGTCTAGGAAAATACATCTAAAAATCCAATCTATAAGTCTAAAAATCCCATTTATGAGTCTTAATCATACACTTTTGCACTAGATTTTATTGACGTTGTTGTCAGCGTCATTTCATGAAAATTTTGTAAAATTAAATTGATTATAAAAATGTAATTCGACCATTTAATAAATAAACAAATGGTTAAATGGTTTAAGATTTACTGTAGCTTTGTATTAAACCATTTGTTTCGTTAATATGTGCTGTTATATTTAAGATATAAGCATTTAAAGTTTCGCACATTAGGGCAACATATCTACGAGGATTTATGAGTTTTTTTGTTAACAATTTTCTGGGGCTCCCTAGGCATGCCCCAACAACGTACCATCGCGTTTATGCGCCACTTTTTGGACACCCTGTAGTAGATTTTAGTACTGAGAGTTAAAGTGATGGTTTGTGTGACGAGGCAGAAAGATTGTCTGGTGAGCGAAGCGAGACAGACAATTCTGCCGAGGCACACAAAGCCACTTTAACTCTGTGTAGTAAACGATACTTTTTCTTAAAACTTCTAAATACAATGGTTTTATAATAAATTTAATTTACTTATTTTAGTTGACTTTTATTTATTTTAAAATAAACGTCATTAAACTGGTGTTTATTTTACGTTTTAAGAAAAACAAATTTGGTAGCGTCTGTAAAAGTTACTTTTACTGTCGCCGGCAGTAAAAATAAAAAATCTATGATGCAGTTTAGAAAAGTTCTACAATGTTTGAAATATTGACAACTGAAATTAACTACAACGGCTTAAATTTTGACAGATCTAGTAGCTAATGTGCGCCCAATGACGTCATAAGTGCTTAGAATTTAACTTAAGTGTGCTTAATGATTTATTGTAAACAATTGTCAATCAAGTTGTCAACTGTCTGTCACACAACTGTCATTTAAGAAAAAAAATTGTTGCAAACATAATTTCTTACTTCTTTTTTCGGTTTTACATAATTGTTTGCTAGTAAATCAAAATATTTTAATTTCTGCTTTAATATTGAACGGCTGTACAAGTGCAAGTGTATTTGGGACACTTAGTATCTTCAGTAAAACCAAATGATTATGTTGCCCACAAAGAATCTGTTCGATTACGAATATAGGTAATAACTTACTAGACGAAACACATTTACGAAATTTATCACACATATTATGTGTCGATTATTATGACCCATGTCCAGAAAATGAATATAGGTAATAAAAGGAAGCTTAGAAATAACTTGTTGGAACCCGATGAACGAAAGAATGTAAATACTTCCCAAGGTTAGTAGACTGTGCCTTCTAAATCCCGCTTTTCTCAAATTTAAAAAATTAAATTAGAAATATAAGTGTCTTGATTAGATGGCCCCTTTTTAATGCGATTTTTCAGAATTTATTTGTATGGTTGTCCATTTTTTATTTTCATTTAACTTTAAAGTTTTATCGAGAGTTTTATGTATGGGAAATTTATAGATAAAAAATATTATCTTTTTCTGTTTACCGCACAAAGCAAGTCCATTATTACGGTTTTAATTTATAATGAAGTTTTTACTTTAAATTGTCACTTTGACTTTTTTACATGCACTAAAAATCTAATGTAGCCCGCCCAGCTACTATCTGAAGAATCTTGAAATTGCGCCCAAAACTTAAGTTTGGAAGTTATCTCGTAACGCTAATTTCAGTTGTCAATACGTCATTAAAGTGATGTTTTTTGACGTTTTAAAAAAATAAAACATTTTTGTAACAGTCCGTCCGCATCGCGAAAAAATAGTTAACGTTAACTTAGAGCTTTGAAATTTGGTGATTACATTTTAAATATATTTGTCAAAAATGGGGCTACAATAATGAAAAATTAGTTTTAACATTAACATAAACGCGATGGTACGCTCTTGGGGCATTCTCAGGGATCCCTAGAAAATTGTATAAAAAAAATCCATCTGTTATATTCATCGAGAAAAATGCGAACAAAGTTGCATAAGTTCGGCAACACAGTTTGTAAAATACATCTTAAAAATTAATCTAGACTCTTGAGCACACATTTTTGCATTAGATCATATTGACATTGTTGTCAGAAATTTTTGTAAAATTAAATTGATTATAAAAATGTAATTTGACCATTTAAAAGATAAACAAATGGTAAAATAATTTTAGATAGATTGTGTCTTTGAATTTAGCCATTTCTTTCGTTAATATGTGCTGTTATCTTCAAGATATAAGCGTTTAAAGTTTCGCACTTTGGGGCCTTATATCTCCAAGGGCATACAGGGTGTTACCAAATAACTAGGAAAAAATTCAGGGGGTAATTGGACACCTGGACACATTTTAAGTAAAAAAGTTCATATAAACATGTGTCCGAAAATCCTTCTTTTCTGAGATACACGGTGCCAAAGTTTCTAAAAAAAAACTTTTTTTTAAGATTACCAAGAAACTAAACCAGATATTTATTTAAAACTTAACACGTGTAATTTTCTTACCATTAGGCATAAAGTGCGGTAGAAAAAAAATAAAAATGATAATTGGAAGGGGTACATTTGGGGGTACCATGGGGGTTGTTCACCCGCAACTTTTTTGTGTGTTACTTTTTTTGGTATTTTCATAAAATAATTAGAAGCCCTAAAATATGACCTTTAAAATTAATGTCTTGTTCTTTTTTCATAAAACTAAGCGTTTTCGGGAAAAAAATTCATTGCCCAAAGGCAACAAAATTTCTTTTTTAAGTTTGGCTTTTTTATGTTAATGAAAACAAGAATGGGTAGAAATCGAAACGGGTAGAAGTCGAAACGCGTAAAAGTTACTCTTCGCAAATGAGTAGCTCGAGTAGAATTCGGATTCGGTAGAAGTGTAATTTTATATAATTGCTACGCATTCTATACTATACTCTTCGCAAGAAAACTATTATGGGATAATAGTTGTTTTTTTTAATGAAACTTTTTTTTTATTCTGCGAAGAGTGCAAACTATTAACAGAAAACACGAAAAATTTCGTTAACGAAGAAGATAAACGTCAGTTCTGACGTTTAACATATTTGAGGTTATTTGTTCTGACAGCTGCTTTTGTTTCTTAGTTTAAAATATTTTTGGCATGGCCTACTTGAATGACGCGTGACACTATTCGGACTTAGAAGTTTTTTGCTACTGAAATAGTTTATTTTATTGTTTTTTTAACCTTACTAGTTAACTTAACAAATAATAAATCAACATTTTTAATAGAAAATTAAATTTTCTTTAATTTTGTAAAAAATATTTTTTCCGTAGATTGAATAATAACGGAGATAGAGGGTTTTTTTGAACTGAGGGGTAATTGGGGGGTCGGACAAAAAAAACTTAGAATACTTTTTTGTAAAGAATTAAATTTCCTATGTTTTATGTCGAATAATTTTTTTTGTAAACTTAATAATAGTTGAGCTACGATTTTTTTTTCATTTGGGGGGCACAAAAGGGGGCTTTGTAGTTTTCAGATTCTTGCCAAAAACAATAGGGTTCTTCCTCTTATAGAGGTGGATTTTTCCTGAAAAATTGAGTTTGATATCGCTTTTGGTTTTTGAGATAGCGTGACCACAAGAAACGTGACCGACAGACAGACAGACAGACAGACGGACGGACAAAAAATGAAAATCTTAAAAAGTCATGAAACGCACGAATCTGCAAAAATTTTTGCTCTACGACGAAAATTGACGATTTTAGGATTTTCTGATCGATTGCAATATACTCTTCGGACTTAGTCTTGCGAAGAGTATAATAAAACATGGTTAACAATAAAGGGTTAAATAATTTCTATTTTTTATTATTATTTCAAATAAATATCTGGTTTAGCTTTTTAGTAATCTTAAGATGAAAATTTTTTTTGAGAAACTTTGACACCCTGTATCTCAGAAAAGAAGTATTTTTGGACACATGTTTATATGAACTTTTTTTCTTAAAATGGGTTCAGGAATTACCCCCTGAATTTTTTCCCAGTTATTTGGTAACACCCTGTAAAAGATAGATTTTTTTTTAACCATTTTCTGGGGCTCGCTAGACACGCCCCAACAACGTACCATCGCGTTTATGCGTCATTTTTTGGACACCTTGTACAAGTTAACGATTTTAGTGAAATTTGTCACTACGCAAACGGGCTATTTTAGTAGTAGTGAGGTTTAAATAAAATTATATTAGATAATAATAAAATTAGCTCATTATTTACAATATTAACCTACAAAGAACAAAAGCACGCACTGTTGGCAGTTTCTCGCCTATTTCTATTGCTAATTCTTATTTGTTTTTACTTTTTGGGGCTCTCTTTTGAATCTTTAGGTAGACACGAAGCACAGGCTGCAACAGTGGCGTTTAAATCTCTTTCACAGTTCGTGTAAGCCATTCCAACGCCAAAACCGCCCCCCATAATTAATGGCCATCGCTTTCTTTTGAAAAACAGCAAGGAAAACACTGACCCGACCAATAATCCGGCCCCTGAAGTAATTAATATAGGTTATGTAACTGCAGAAATGAAATTTGCGGTTTTTGGAAGATTTAAAGGGTACTTACCAAATTTAATGCCTGCGTCTGTTATGCAACGATCCCATTTTCGACCTAGTTCGTCTTCGACAAAGTATGGTACCCCCATTATTGTAAAATTTTGATTTTTTTGAGGTCGGGAGAAAAAATGGAGTCGGATCGCGACTGAAGTATTTGACGTTTGTTCGTTTTGATTAACCTAATTTTTCCCAAAATAAAGTACTTTATATAAGTTAATTTACTGCAAAACACACGAAAACAATCAGAAAAGCGTTTTTTCTTTACTAAAACGCAACAAAAACGGAAAAATAACACAAAATTTGCTTTTTTTACGACAATTTGTCATACTAGAATCAAAAACTTGACATTTTATTTAGGAAAACTCAAAAATGACACGTTTTAGCCATAAGAGCATTTGATTTTTTCTATAAACTGCAAAAATTGGCGAAAAACGCTTAATTTTTTCAAAATAGTTCAAATGCCCCTATTTTGGTACACTTGTAGGTTAAAAGTCTTCAAAAACGGTGCTGCCATCTATGGGCAAGACTAAAAAGCTTTCGTTTTTAAAATAATTTGCGCCATCTAGTATCAGGATGAAAAAACATTTTTACTTAGTTGATGAATTGGGTGTTAACGAGTTGGGTTTCGCAGTTTGAGCCAAAATCCAAAAAAAAACACATGATTTTGTGATTATTACCTAATTATCATTAAAATAAAAGCGTATTTAATACTACAAGTGATTCCGGTATAGTTAAAACGTAAATAAGTGCAAAAATGGCAGGATTATTCACCACATTAGTACGCAGGGTAAGATTTTTCAATTTGAGGTTATGTACGTTTTTATTATGATTTCGCTTTAGGCCCCACAACTGATGCAAATTAGCAGCAAAACAGCCCCTTTGTTGCAAAACATCGCTAGCAGAAGCTTTAGCATAGGTAAATGACGCAATTTTTGTATTTTATTTAAAGTTAATGGTGTTTTTTAAATTTTAAGGAAATGTACTATGTACCCCACGGGTTCAAAAACCAGCCCCTACGTTTAAGGGAACGGCAGTTATTGGTGATAATTTTAAAGATATATGTCTAGAGGACTATAAAGGAAAATACGTAGTGCTTGTCTTTTATCCATTAGATTTGTAAGTCTATTTTGTATAGCATAAGAAAAATGGGTGATTTTTTTGATTTTTAGTACATTTGTTTGCCCCACTGAACTGGTAGCTTTAAACGATAGGTATGAGGATTTTAAGAAGTTAAATACTGAAGTTATAGGATGTTCTATTGATTCGCATTTCGCCCACTTAGGATGGACAAAAACTGAACGATCGGTAAGTATCCAAAAAAACCCCATTTTTAAGTTACAGCCCCCAAATTATTGTCCCATTAATCATAAATGGCTAGTTTTTAAAACATTTTAACAATTTATCTTAAGGCTAGAGATTTAAATTCACGGTTTTGAAGATCTGTGCTCCTAGAAGCTCGTATAAGTCATGAGCTCCTGTCATTCTACTAAATAGCACATCTACATGAGGGCCCCATCCTATATTAAAACTAAATGTAGTTTTGAAAACTAGAAAAATAGAGCTACAAACGTGTTATGGTTTCATTTAAATCGGTTATTTCTTTGTGTCGATAATCTGACTTCAAATATCATTATAATCTTTTTTTTTCGGCTACGGATACATTTTTTGGTTTATGTACATTACGTGGTCTATGCCAAACCATAATACGTTAATTTGTCATGTTTTTTTAAGCTTGTAAATGATTAAAATTGCAACTTACGTTTTTTCCTAATAAAGATGTGCTCGTTCAAAGATTTCAATGTACAAAGAAAAACACCAAGTACTATTTAACCATATTTTTATTATATCTTGCACTCAGTACCACTTCTATGTATCACAAACATTATCTTAAATATTTTTTAATCATAGTTATTGATGTATTACTCCTTGCATATTTTGTTGAAATTTCGAAAATAACTGACATTCAGGGAGATGACTTTTACGAACTTTTGAGTGCACAGAACATGCCATTTATGAATTTGAAACCCTAGCCTTAAAGGTTTGATTTTTTTGTAGCAAGGAGGTCTGGGGCCTTTAAAATACCCATTACTATCCGATATTAACAAAACTATCGCTAGAGATTATGGAGTTTTATTAGAAAATGAAGGAATTGCCCTCAGAGGTTCGTTTATAATTGACCCAACTGGAAGTTTGCGACAAATTACTGTAAACGATTTACCTATTGGACGATCTGTTGACGAAACTTTACGTCTAATTGAAGCCATTCAATTTGTTGAAAAACATGGAGAAGGTAAGATTTTCAATTTTTACGAGAGTTGTCTTTTATATCTTGCATATAGACAAATAGGGGGCGCCACCAACGTCACCACAAGTGCCAAACAAACCCTTCAAGTTTATTACAACTATACCGAAAGTTTTGTTAAGATACCACAAGTATTTTAGCCGCAATAATTTTTTTACATTTTGAAAATTTATAAAATTGTTTGACCACTTTCAAAGAAAATTATCTCAACAACAGTGTCTTGCCGAGTTAATTTTTACTTTTGACAACGATGCACCACATGAATAGACTATTTCCTACTAATTCTTGAGTATCAAACATGGACCGCCCATCAGTCTTAGCGCCCATCCTAAGACAGCTCTACCAAAAACAGGCGGAGTGTCCCGGAAATACATGGATGCTTTGCGCCAGTTAAAACCCGCGGAAAATGCACAAGTGATACACCGCTAGATTAACACATTCTAAGACAATTAAATGACTCCAATTCAAAGAATCTTACATAAACTGTTGAATGTGAAAAAAATTATTTTATGTTGGACATTCCAATTTTTTAGGGAGGCACAAAAGTAGACTAAGTGACCCAGAATTTTGAGTGTGTTCGGCAGTGGAATTTCATAAATCGCATACAAAACCGCGCCCAATCATAAATTTACATAAAAAAAAATTAATAAAAGCTTGTAGGGGGTTTCATGTAAAGAATAAGCCAAAAAGAGGTATACCGCGTTTCCTAGCAGCTCGCGAGGTTAACTAAACAATGTACTGTGGCGAAACCACTTGTCGTATCTTAGCAAAACTTTTGGTATAGTCCTAATAAACTTGAAGGGTTTGTTTGGCACGTGTGGTGACGTTGGTGGCGCCCCCTATTTGTCTATATGCAAGATATAAAAGACACCCCTCGTATGTTTAAAATTAAATTATAAATAGAGTTTAATTTTGTGTTTCTTTCCTTTAGTTTGTCCAGCAAATTGGAATAAAGGATCCAAAACTATCAAACCAGACCCGAAAGGATCTTTAGAATATTTTGGAAGTGTAAATAACTAATAAGGTAAAATATTTATTTTTTAAGTGTACTCATTTAAATAAATGTTGGTGTTATGCAAAAAAATTGAAAAATAGAAAATAATGCTAAAAAAAGTCAGTTAGAGAATTTTTTTCTTGAACAAATATAACAAAATATGATATTACTAAAAGTATAATTTATTTAGCTAACAATCGATCTAAACTAGACATTTTTTTATAAAAGATTAATCGATTTTAAGCAACAAATAATTAAAAAAATATTTTATTTTCTACATTTTAAAATACCTACAAAAAATATCACAGAATTTTAATTCAATTTTTGATTATTTGTCACATTTTAAAAGCAACTTTTCGGGCTTTAATTTATGTACATTTTATTAACATAAGTTTATGAAAAACTCAATACATTTTTTAGCCTAATCATTCTAATAATGCCCCCAGAAAAAAATCCCAACCAAGATCTGCTTATGCAGGTTTGTAGGCACTACCCCCAGGAATATAAAAGTGAAAAATTTTCACAAAATTTCCGTGACGTTTAGCCCCCATCTTGCATAGAAGTGAGGAGTTAGTTTTTTGTTAATACCTAAACTATTCGGCACTTTTGAAAATAGTTTTAAAAATTTTTAGGAACATTATTTTAATAAGAATGCAATCATTTTTAAAAAAATAATAAATCATCAATATGAACGATTTTATAGCACTTTGAAAATGTGCTTATTTGATCCTACAGAGAACGCTGCAATCTATGTTTCAGGACTCTATGACTAAGATAGACGATTATGATGAAATTAGGTGATTTTTATAGAGCTATAGAATCGTTAATATTGATGATTTATTATTTTTTTAAAAATGATTGTATTCTTATTAAAATAATGTTACTAAAAATTTTTAAAACTTTTTTTAAAAGTGCGAATAGTTTGGGTATTAACAAAAAACTAACTCCTCACTTCTATGCAAGATGGGGGCTAAACGTCACGGAAATTTTGTAGGAATTTTTCACTTTTATATTCCTGGGGGTAGTGCCTACAATCCTGCATAAGCAGATCTTGGTTGGAATTTTCTTCTGGGGGCATTATTAGAATGATTGGGCTAAGAAAAAGTAGCTCCAAAAAAAACCAAATGGGCTATTTTTTTTTATCTTGAAGAAATTTCAGAAATAGTTTGTGGGCTCATCAAATTTTGTAAATGATGATTAGAATTCTTGTTAATATTTCTACCTCTATTTAAATTCTTACAGTAAAAATTTACTACTATTAATAAAAAAATTAGGACACATAAAATAATTAGGACCATATACAAATAAGTTGTAAAATTTTTAGAAGCAAAAAGTCCAAGCGTTCTTATTCTAAATTTATTTTTTCGTTGAATACGAATATTTATATGTCGATAATCGATTCCATCTTTAGTAACAGCTACGCATAAAAATCGTCCTGAATCCACTTCTTTCGCGTTGAAAATATTTAACTTGGACACATATTCCATATTTACATTTCCTAGAAGAAAAAAAACTTAAAGGGGAATGTCGCGAAGCCTAGAAACTGTGGTTATGTAATGTTGGTTGCCTAAAATCAACAAAAAACACCACTTTCTGATTATTGCTCAGTGGATTTATAAGAGTTAATTTTAATTAAAAATTGTGCTTATCAGCAACATAAATAAACAGCACAAGTTGACATATTCTAGGTCCATCAATAAGCGCGGTTTAAATACAGAATTTTGGCAATTTAAAATGCAAAAAATAGTGCTTCCAAATTGCCAATATTCTGTATTTAAACCGCGCTTATTAATGGACCTAGAATATGTCAACTTGTGCTGTTTATTTATGTTGCTGGTAAGCACAATTATTAATTAAAATAACTCTTATAAACCCACTGAGCAATGACCAGAAAGTGTGATTTTTTGTTGATTTTAGGAACCATCGTTACATAACCACACTTTCTATGCTTTACGACATTCTTCGTTAAGACCGCTCCGTTCACTAAAGAAAACAATTAGGCCAAGATAGTTAGTAAAAAAACATAGGAATTCTTACAAAAAATATATAACAGCCAAATTTTGTATATGTGCGGTTAGAACATCTATTCAGGAAGCTAAGTCCACAAAATGCACACTAATAAGAGTTTAGGGTTGGCGTTGTAGCCCCTCAAAAAGCCCCCTTTAATTTGCAACATTAGATCACGATGAATCTGCACCTAATTTTTCAAATAGGTGCTAAATAAGATTTTAAAAAGGTTTCTACAAAAATTATTTTTCTAAAAAAATTCCTTCTCCCCCCAAAATAACCCCCGAAGAGTAATATTTAATCATGTTGGATTTACACCAAACTTTGTAAACAGATGCAAAATAAATCTCAAAAAAACTTATACTTTCCGTGTTTTTCCCCGTTTTTAAATGTAATAAAGGAATCTTTTAAGAAAAAAAATATTAAATTTAGAACCTTATTTTTGCATCTGTTTACAAAGTTTGGTGTAAATCCAACATGATTAAATATTATTCTTCGGGGGGCCATTTAGGGTAGAAGAAGTTTTTTTAGAGCAATAATTTTTGCAAAAATCTTTTTAAAATCTTATTTAGCAACTATTTGTAAAATTTGGTGCAGATCCATCGTGATCTAATGTTGCAAATTAAAGGGGGCTTTTTGGGGGGCTACCACGCCAACCCTAAACTCTTATTAGTGTGCATTTTGTGGATTTAGCTTCCTGAATAGATGTTCTAACCGCACATATACAAAATCTGGCTGTTGTATATTTTTTGCCAGGTACAAACTATCTTGGCCTAAATATGTATTGTAATTTTTTGTTTTTTTACCATTTGAAATTGTGTGGTCCGATGCTTTTAAAGGTAAACTACAGTTTTTGTTCTTTATAACAAAGTTATCTTCAAATTGGGCACACAAAGGGTTTTTAGCGTTTTCTTTAAACCACACTACTTTTGGGGGAATTTGGCTTGAAATAGTACATTTTAAAATTACGTGTTCATTTTCAAACAAATCCATTGTAAAATTATTTGTTTCTAATGTTTTTATAACAGGTGGATCCCATTTAAAAGCAGTGGTATCTGAAAAAAAAAACCGAAAAAAATTAGCATTAACATAAACATAAAATGAACGTGTTTCACAAGTAACAAATTCTAATCTTTTTGGATAAAAATAAAAAGTAGACTTGGGCATGAGCTTTCACTAATAATCTCTAGTTTATCTACTGTCTAGTTTAGGCGTTCTAGCCCTCCAAATTTTAAACTTTTGACTCACTTTCCCTATTTTGTGGCATTCCCCTTCCGCCCACTCACTATTCTAAGACCACATTGCTTAGCAACATACAAATGTATTCTTTTCTATGTTTCTTAAGTCAACCCGCGCGCTTAGTGACAGATTGACTAAAATATGGAATATTATTATCGGAATTTTGATTTATTTATCGTGGCGTTAATAAAAAATAGCTAAAATGTAAGCAAGGTGATAAATTGAGTAAAACAAAAATAGGCGGTAATGTCACTTTGACAATGAAGTAAAGGTATAGATTCAAGAAGGTGGAAGGGGAAAATGGCTGTTAAAGCTGGTCCAATTTAACGCAATTTTTAAATTATTTTTTTTCCCGAAAAGTAGAGATTTGTGTCATTTAAAAATTTGCAAACACCATATACTACAGTCAATCTGTCCTAAATAAGGGGGGTACATTGACAAAATTCCTGGTAGGGCCGCCTTTTTTATATGATGTAACTGGATGTCCAAAGAGTAAAACTCCAAATTGGCGTATATCTACCTATTGCAGAAACGGAGTTATGGCCCCCCAAAGGGCCCCCTTTAATTCATCACGCTGGAACTGCACCAAATGTTGCAAATAGATGTCAAATAAGGTTTTAAAAAGATTTTTATAAAAAAAAAATCTCTAAAAAAATTCCTTCACCCCCTAAATAGCCCCCAAAGGGTAATAACCAATCACGTTGGATTTACACCAAATTTTGCAGATAGATGTAAAATAAGATGCTAAAAAATATTTGTTAATAACTTTTTCTCAAAAAATAATTCCTTCGCCCCATAAACGAAGGGGGCTTTTAAGGAGGGCATTAAATTTTTTTTTCAAAAAAAGTTATTAACAAATATTTTTTAGCATCTCATTTTACATCTATCTGCAAAATTTGGTGTAAATCCAACGTGATTGGTTATTACCCTTTGGGGGCTATTTTGGGGGTAAAGGAATTTTTTTAGAGATTTTTTTTTTATAAAAATCTTTTTAAAACCTTATTTGACATCTATTTGCAAAATTTGGTGCAGTTCCACCGTGATGAATTAAAGGGGGCCCTTTGGGGGGCCATAACTCCGTTTCTGCAATAGGAAGATATACGCCAATTTGGGGTTTTACTCTTTGGACATCCAGTTACATCATATAAAAAAGGCGGCCCTACCAGGAATTTTGTCGATGTCAACATACGGATTGACTGTACTAATAGTTTAATAAAATTTTAGCAAATATAAGTTTTTTATGAAACACATATTTTGTCAAAGAGGAATGTCGCGAAGCATAGAAACTGTGGTTATGTAATGTTGGTTGCGTAAAATCAACAAAAAACACCACTTTCTGGTCATTGCTCAGTGGGTTTATAATTAAAAATTGTGCTTACCAACAACATAAATAAACAGCACAAGTTGACATATTCTAGATCCATTAATAAGCGCGGTTTAAATACAGAATTTTGGCAATTTAGAAGCACTATTTTTTGCATTTTAAATTGCCAAAATTCTGTATTTAAACCGCGCTTATTGATGGACCTAGAAGATGTCAACTTGTGCTGTTTATTTATGCTGCTGGTAAGCACAATTTTTAATTAAAATTAACTCTTATAAACCCACTGAGCAATGACCAGAAAGTGGTGCTTTTTTGTTGATTTTAGGCAACCAATATTACATAACTACAGTTTCTATGCTTCGCGATATTTCCCTGAGTTACATACCTATTTCAACCAAAAAAACTTTTCGTTCGATGTCATTTTCTAAGCATCGAAAAAAACCACTGTTTGAGTAATTTGCTTTTCTAATTTTGTACGATTTGTGATTTATTTTGTAATTTTTTAAAGTTGTCCATTGTAAAGTTTTATTTGATTTACAATCAAGTCCTTCAAATTTAATTTCACAAGGTTGAAATTGCCATTTAAATGTATTTAGAATTGATTTTTCTTTAAAATCGTTGCATTTTAAAGTATACTCGGTACCAGGTTTTAACCTAATAACTTTGTAATTTTTTTCCATTAATTTTTGAGCTGAAACATAAAAAAACAAGAGCGGATTAGATCAGTGAGAGGGATAGATCATTTAAAAAGTTACACTACGCAGATAGGTCTTTTTTTATAACTATTTTTTTATTTTTATATAATTGTTACACATTCTATATGATACTCTTCGCAGTAGATGATTTAAAAGGCGCATTTTTTATTTTATTAAAAAAAAACGTAAAACTTATTTTTTTGTAAACGGGTGGGGATACAAACAAATTACTAGATGCTTTTTTATAGGGAAAAATACAATCTTTAATTTAGTTAAGAATATTTTTTTTCGTAAAACTGATATTAACCAAAATATGAATTTTTTTCAACTTTGGGGGTGGTTTCTACCCTCTATTTATTATTTGATTTTTTTTCAAAAACAATAGGGTTCTTCCGCCAAACGAGATTAATTTTTGTACCAAATCTCAAGTCAATTGAATAAACCGTTCTTCAGTTATCGTGATAACAAGTTTCGTTACAGACAGACGGACAAAAAATAAGTCTTAAAAAGTCATGAAACGAACGAATCTGCAAATTTTGCTCTAGGATGAATATTAACGATTTTAGAGAAAGTCCGAACAAATGCAATATACTCTTCGACTTTATCTGCAAAGAGTAACAACAGAATTAAAAAAAAAATTAAAATAACTTACCACAATTTAGATTTGTATAATGCATCAAAAAGAGGGCACAAAAAATTATTTTTAAAGTCCACATTTTTATAAATGATTTTTTAAAAACTAAACACACTTTTAGTTAAAGTTGTAGACCACCTTATAATAAGCACAAGTTTTTAAGTAGTGTTCAAATTTTCTTAATTTGTTTTTAATCTTAAAGTTAAAAAATCTGCTTTCAATCACAGAACAAATCTAAACATTTACATATTGAACGTCACAATATAAAATGTTCTAAGTAACGATCCACATTGATTAAAAGTTAGTTACATTTGTATATAATGTGATCACACTAAAAAGAATAGAGTTAGTTGGGCCAATTGAAAACAATTAACTTGGAATGTCGTGAAGCATAGAAACTGTGGTTATGTAATGTTGCTTGCCTAAAATCAACAAAAAACACCACTTTCTGGTCATTGCTCAGTGGGTTTATAAGAGTTAATTTTAATTAAACATTGTGCTTACCAGCAACATAAATAAACAGCACAAGTTGACATATTCTAGGTCCATCAATAAGCGCGGTTTAAATACAGAATTTTGGCAATTTAAAATGCAAAAAAGGTGCTTCTAAATTGCCAAAATTCTGTATTTAAACCGCGCTTATTGATGGACCTAGAATATGTCAACTTGTGCTGTTTATTTATGTTGCTGGTAAGCACAATTTTTAATTAAAATTAACTCTTATAAACCCACTGAGTAATGACCAGAAAGTGCTGTTTTTTGTTGATTTTAGGCAATCAACATTACATAACTACAGTTTCTATGCTTCGCGACATTCCTCGTTAAACTGTGGTGTTTTGCAAATTTTAAAATTATATAAGTTTCTACTTTTCAAGAAAAAAAAATAAACAAAATTTGAAAATTGCGTCAAATTGGACCAGCTTTAACAGCCATTTTTCCCCTTCCACCTTCAATCTATACCTTTACTTCATTGTCAAAGTGACATTACCGTCTATTTTTTTACTTAATTTATTGCTTTACTTACATTTTAGACATTTATTATTAACGCCACGATAAATAAATCAAAATTCTGATAAAAATATTCCATATTTTAGGCAATGTGTCACTAAGCGCGCGGGTTGACTTAAGAAACATAGAAAAGAATACATTTGTATGTTGCTAAGCAATGTGGTCTTAGAATAGTGAGTGGGCGGAAGGGGAATGCCACAAAATAGGGGAAGTGGACAAAAGTTTAAAATTTGGAGGGCTAGAACACCTAAACCAGCCACTAGATAAACAAGGGATTTTTAGTGAAAGCTCATGCCCAAGTCTACTTTTTACAAAACAAATTTTGGACGATCACATTGTATATTTAGAATGTATTTTAAAATAGATATTTTATGTAGGTGGAAAACATCGAAATTTGTTTATTATTCTTCAACCGATTACAATAATAAAATAAACCGTTTAATACTTTTTTGTCTATTTTGAAAATATACGAAGCACATGGAACTAAAATAAATACCTAGATATTATTTTATTTTCACACATATAAAAGATAAAATATTACTAAACTTCTGATTATTATATCCAAAAAGCTAACCGTAAAAATATATTTTTTTATTTATTATCTTATTTGCCTAGAGATTAGGTACTCAAATCACAATATTATACAGTATGTCCCAAAAAAACAAAATAAGAGCACATTGAAAAAAATTAGGTGTCGCGTTAGAAGTTGCCTTCAAAAGCTCATAGCAATTAAACCAAAAGCGTTGCAACTTTTAAAGTGCCAGATTTGGATTAAGCAGCTCGTTTTACATAAGCATTGATGGCATTCATTGCTGGCAAAAATTACTTGTGGGTGTGATAATTAAAGAACTGAGAAAATTTGCACCCTTACCCCTTGCTACAAAATGAGGTAAATTTTGAAAAAATAAATTTGCCTTAAACTGTGTTTTTAGGCTAATTAAAAGCCGTAGAAAACAAATCAGCAATCATATTTTTTCCAAGTGCTTTCGTTTTTTTGTTAGAACTTTTCAAAGTTGACCAAATTTTAAAAAAGCTCAGCAAAAAAATTTTTGTCTCTGAATTTTATAAAACTTATTTTGTAGATTGCTTTTTTTGTTGTAAAATAAAAATCTGCATTTAGATTTTTTCTGAAAAAAAATCTTGACAATTAGAGCACATTGAAAAAAATTGGGTGTCGCGTTAGAAGTTGCCTTCGAAAGCTCATAGCAAATAAACCAAAAGCGTTGGAATTTTTTAAGTGCCAGATTCGGATTAAGCAGCTCGTTTTACATAAGCATTGATGGCATTCATTGCTGGTAAAAATTACTTGTGGTCGTGATATTTAAAAAACTTTAGGAAAATTTTAGACACCCTGTATATGTATTTTCCCCCTAAAATGTAATCTGTAATAAATGGATTATTATTCATTTGATAACAATGATTTGTAATAAGTACTAACTGAACTTAAAGGGAAATAAAAATGGTAGCTACTTTTTTCTTATCTTATCATTTTATAAAAAATAACGCATTTTTTTACTCTTCGTAAAACGGCTTAAATAATCTTATTATACTCTTCACAAGAGTATATTGCAATCGATCAGAAAATCCCTTTTTTGTCCGTCCGTCCGTCTGTCGGTCGGTCGGTCGGTCGGTAGGGTGTATGTCACGTTTCTTGTAAACACGCTATCTCAAAAACCAAAAGGGATATCAAACTCAAATTTTAAGGAAAAATCAACCTTTATAAGAGGAAGAACCCTATTGTTTTTGACAAGAATCCCATCACTACAAAGCCCCCTTCTGGGCCCCCCAAATGAAAAAAAAATCGTAGCTCAACTATTATTAAATTTACAAAAGAAAATTATTCGACATAAAACATAGGAAATTGAATTCTCTACAGACAAGTATTCGTTGCTTTTTTTGTCAGCCCCCCATTTTACCCCCATCACAAAAAAACCTCCTATCTCCGTTATTATTCAATTTACAAAAAAAATCTTTTTCACAAAATTAATGGAAATTTAATTTTTTATTAAAAATCTTGGTTTGTTTTTTGTAAAGTTTGCCAGTAAGGTTAAAAAAACAAAAACTAAAAGATTTCAGTAACAAAAAACTTCTAAGTCCAAATAGCGTCCCGCGTCGGTCAATAGTCTGTCGGTCTGTAATAGTTTTCTTGCGAAGAGTATACCATAGAATGTGTAGCAATTATATAAAGAAATTGATTTAGCTTTGATTAATAAAGTTTAAAATTACACTTCTACCGATTTCGAATTCTACTCGAGCTACTTATCTGCGAAGAGTACTTACTACGCGTTTCGACTTCTATTTATTTCTTGTTTAAAGATTCAAATTCACACTTTTAAAGATCTGTGCTTTTAGAAGCTCGTATAAGTCATCTCCGTTGAGCTTCCGTCATTTCTACTATATAGCACATCTACATGAGGGCCCCATCCTATATTAAAACTAAATGTAGTTTTCAAAACTACAAAAATAGGGCTACAAAAGTATTACGCTTTCATTTAAATCGGTCATTTCTTTGTGTTGAGAATCTGACTAAAAATAAAAATAGTATAATGATTTTTGAAGCCAGATTTTACACAAAGAATTAACTGATTTAAATGAAAGCATAATAAGTTTGTAGCCCTATTTTTGTAGTTTTCAAAACTACATTTAGTTTGAATATAGGATGGGGCCCTCATGTAGATGTGCTATTTAGTAGAATTGACGGGAGCTCATGACTTATACGACCTTCTAGGAGCACAGATCTTTAAAACTGTGAATTAAAACTCTAGCCTTAAGAAAAATCAGTTTGTGAACTACTCCTTAAAAAAAAACACATATTTTGGATACAGATTTATTTTTTGTTAAGGCAAAAATAACTTTACAGGGTCAGTCAAACAAAAATATATTTTTTTTAATAATAAAATGCTTTTTTGTTACAAAAAAACATACTTTCATTTTTCTCACCCTGTATATAATTTAAATGTTTAAAAAAAACCTATTAAAATTATTTAAATTATCTCGAGCAAGCTGTAAAAGTTCGTAGCAATTGTGGATTGTCCCGCATAATTCTTATAAAAGAGTGAATCCTATCTTGTGTAAAAGGACCATCTTTTTGTAAATGTACTTTTAAAGTTCTATCACCGACAATTCTATTTTTAAACGGCTTTTTCTTAACATCCTTTTTATCCACTTTTGGCATATCTAAATAAAAGTTTCATTTGTTATACAAGGTGTCTTTGAAACGAGTGCATTTTTAAGAGGGTAGATAGAGGTCAAATAGACAGATACACGGGACATGTCCTAGGCTAGACCGTTTAAAAACTACACCCCTTTAAGTCTACTTCACTACAAATACCCAATCCTAAATATCTTACAAATGGTTTGTCGAAACATTATAAAATTAATGGAATCATTAACGGCAATAAAACATTCCTTTCAAACTTGTTTTGACATTTGTAGCCCCCCCAGAAATGGAGTTACCACAGTAGAGTGCATAAAGATTGTCGTAACTTTTTTGTTCCTTACAATTTTGTAATTTTATTTATTGTTGCTGGCAGATGGGTTCAATAAGAAACTTTCTTATTACCTGAAACTTTTCGCTTAACTGTACCGATTTGGAATAATTAATTAAAAACGGGTTTATTGTATTCACTATCTTGCACAAAACTAGCATTTTTTTGGGTCACTGTCTACTGTCACTCAACTAAAGTAAGTTTGTTGTCTAGTTTTAAGCAAGATAGGAAGTGCAATAACATCATTTTTGATTAATTATTCCAAATTGGTACAGTTAAGCGGTAAGTTTCAGCTGATAAGAAAGTTTCTTATTAAACCCATCTACCAGCAACAATAAATAAAATTACAAAATTGTAAGGAACAAAAAAGTTACGACAATTTTTATGCACTCTACTCCTTGGTGGTGGTAACTCCATTTCTAGGGGGGCTACAAATGTCACAAGTTTGAAAGGAATGTTTTTATTGCCGTTAATAATTCCATCAATTTTATCATGTTTGGACAAACCATTAGTAAGATATTTAGGATTGGGTATTTGTAGTGAAGTAGACTTAAAGGGGTGTAGTTTTTAAACGGCTAGCTTAGGACATGTCGAGTGTATCTGTCTATTTGACCTCTATTTAACCTTTTAAAAGATGCACTCGTTTCAGGGACACTTTGTAGTATATTTACCTCGGTGTGAATCGCTTAAATATGGGACTAAATAGGTGTGATTAACGTCAATAGGAATTTCGTCAGTTTTCATCTCAAATTCAACAGAATGTTGTCTCTCTCCAGTAGGAATAGACTCATTCAAACCAACGCTTCTTCTTCTTCCTGATGTTTGTGGCCTTCGCAAAGATTCTTTTGATGTTTTTTCCTTTAGCAATGTAACAGAATCCTTAGCGACCGATAATCTTGAAACGGTACTCATTGTCCTTTCTCTAACTGGAACTATAAAAGATATTTGTATATGCGTTCTATACAGGGTGTTACCAAATAACTAGGAAAAAATTCAGGGGTTAATTCCTGGTCACATTTTAAGTAAAAAAGTTCATATAAACATGTGTCCGAAAATCCTTCTTTTCTGAGATACAGGGTGCCAAAGTTTCCAAAAAAAAACTTTTTTTTAAGATTACCAAGAAACTAAACACGATATTTATTATACTCCTCGCAGACAAAGTCAAAAACGAGGAGTATATTGTGATTGTTTTGAAAATTCTAAAATCGTCAAGCAGATTCGTGCGTTTCATAGATTTTTGAACAACTTTCAAAAAATCCGTCCGTCCGTCCGTCCGTCCGTCCGTCCGTCTGTCCGTCTGTCCGTCTGTCACGTTTTTTGTAGACACTCTAACTTGAGAACCAAAGATCCCATCAAGTTCAAATTTTCAGGAAAAATCGTTCTCATTAAAATCTAGATCCCTATTGTTTTTGAAAGAAATCGGAAAATAATAAAGGGGGCTGCGGCACCCCCCAAGTGAGAAAAAATTCATATTTCAGTTATCATAAAAATTACAAAAATTTTTTTCTGGTAACATTAAAGCCCTTTTAATTCTCTACTAAAAGTATATTTAAGTTTTTTATGTCCGGCCCCACATAAGCCCCCCAATTTAAAAAAAAGCCGTATCTTCGTTATTTTTCAATTTACAAAAAAAACTTAAGGCATAAAAATAAAAGGAAATTAAATTCTGTATTAAAATATATTTTTTGTTTTTTTTGTGAAGTTTTTAAGACAAAAAAGGTCAAAAAAAAGGTTTTTAGTGATAAAAAAGCTCTAAGTCACGTAATTCTAGGTTCGGTCAAGGTGGCTTTGCAAAAAAAAATTAAAACAAAAGCACCTTTCTAAAGCCAAATTAAATCCTAAACGTCAGTGTCAGAATTAATACGCATTTATGCTTTTCGCTAATAAATCTTTTTTTATAGAAAAGTTAATAGTATAACCTCTTCGCAAATTTTTTTTTGTAATTTTTAAAAATTATTGTTCATTTGAATTTTTCTGTTTTCTGATTACTGCGAGGAGTATCCTATTTAATGTCGGCATTTTATAAAAAAACTCTAACTGGCTCACTGACCTAACCCACCCACTGATCTAACCCATTTCTAGTTTAAAACTTAGCACGGGTAATTTTCTTACCATTAGGCATAAAGTGCGGTAGAAATAAAATAAAAATTATAATTGGAAGAGGCATATTTGGGGGTACCATGGGGGTTGTTCACCCCCAACTTTTTTGTGTGTTACTTTTTTGGTATTTTCATAAAATAATTAGAAGCTCTAGAATATGATCTTTAAAATCTTGTCTTGTTCTTTTTTCATAAAACCAACCGTTTTCGAAAAAAAAATTCATTGCCCGAAGGCAACAAAATTTCTTTTTTAAGTTTGGCTTTTTTATGTTAATGAAAATAAAACATAGTTAACAATGAAGGGTTTATTAATTTCTTTTTTTTATTATTATTTCAAATAAATATCTGGCTTAGCTTTTTATTAATCTTAAGATTAAAATTTTTATTGGGAAACTTTGACAGCCAGTATCTCAGAAACGAAGGATTTTCGGACACTTGTTTATATGAACTTTTTTTCTTAAAATGGGTTCAGGAATTACCCCCTAAATGTTTTCCTAGTTATTTGGTAACACCCTGTAATAAGCACATTATGAAACCCGAAATTTAATTTAAGGTTGCTAAATTGCTTTATTATTAAAACCAACATTTTATTTCATTAGGTTGGTTTTCCAGATGCAAAAAGATGAATTCTTCCCTTGCAAGGTACTTTATACAGGGTGGTCCAAGCAAAAGTTTCCACCCCTATTATTTCCTGAACGAATTTGTTCTGGAGGAACTGCCGCGACACGTCATTTTTTTTTTGGAGGGGGACATCTAATTAGGGTATTTTTTAATTTTTTTACTCAACCCTCCAAGCGGGGTGATTACCCCATCAAAAATTTTAAATGGCACTACGGGTCAAGTGGGGTCTTATTTGAAAGCTACAATTTTTCTGTTTTCAAAAAAAAACATTTTTTCAAAATCGGGCCAAAATTTTTCAAAATTTTTATTTTTTTGAATTTTAAATTTAATCATATATTACGCTTTTTAAAAAGAAAATGCTTAGACAGGTCGATTTTCTTTCGAAGAAGAACATCTAACAACATATTTCTTAATTTTTTTCTTTAACCCCCCAAGCGGGGTAATAACCCCATCAATAATCTTTAATGACCATTCTGGGTAAGTGGGGCCTTATTTGAAAGCTACAATTTTTCTCTTTTTAGCAAAGTAAAAAATTTTAAAATCGGACAAATATTTTTCGAAATTTTGTTGTTTTTTTTTATTTTAAATCTAAAAGTAAATTTACACAACTAAAAATTTTGATTTTTTAAGAAATTATTCTTAAAAAAGATCAAAAATGTTATTTCAAGAATACTTTCTTAAAAAATTTACTTTTAGATTTAAAATAAAAAAAAGCAACAAAATTTCAAAAAATATTTGTCCGATTTTAAAATTTTTTATTTTGCTGAAAAGAGAAAAATTGTAGCTTTCAAATAAGGCCCCACTTACCCAGAATGGCCATTAATGATTATTGATGGGGTTGTTACCCCGCTTGGGGGGTTGAAGAAAAAAATAAAGAAATATGTTGTTAGATGTTCTTCTTCAAAAGAAAATCGACCTGTCTAAGCATTTTCTTCTTAAGAAGCGTAAAATTTGATTAAATTTAAAACTCAAAAAAATAAAAATTTTTGAAAAATTTTCGCCCGATTTTGAAAATAATTGTTTTTTTGGAAAGAGAAAAATTGTAGCTCTTAAATAAGGCCCCACTTGACCCGTAGTGCCATTTGAAATTTTTGATAGGGTAATCACCCCGCTTGGAGGGTTGAACAAAAAAAATAAAAAATACCCTAATTAGATGTCCCCCTCCAAAAAAAAAATGACGTGTCGCGGCAGTTCCTCCAGAACAAATTCGTTCAGGAAATAATGGGGGTGGAAACTTTTGCTTGGACCACCCTGTATTTACAAATTTTTCTATTATAAACTATCGGGGGACATAGTTTTTTTGTAGAGACTAAAGAGAATAACTAGAAGAATTGGAGAAACGATATCACCGGTTACATTTTCTCAAAAACGCATATTCATTCAGTATTAAGTGGGTAAAGTTTTCAAATGTCATTATTCAATATGTCTGACCTAAATTTACTTTTTGCTTCAAAATGTCAATGTTGCCAATCCAATAAAAATAAAATTTTAAGTTAAGTTTTTAATTAAAATTAAAAATTCTTTTTAAAAGATTAAATAAATGAAGCAAATATAAAAAATGGTATAAAAAACTCGTATTATAAGGCGTTTTTTAGCACCTAGACGCGTGCTAAAAGACGTTCCTTATGAATTTAAAACCCAAATCCTAAGGCTATAGATTCAAATTCATAAATGGGATGTTCTGTGCACTCAAAAGTTCGTAAAAGTCATCTCCCTGAATGTCAGTTATTTTCGAAATTTTAACAAAATATGTAAAACTACGGGGTAATACATCAATAACTATGATTAAAAATATTTAGGATAATGTTTGTTAGAGTGCCTTGATAATTTTGACAGTTATTGTCGCCTTATAGAGTGACGACATGCATCATTCTTTCTCTGTCATACAGATAACGTCATTAATTGTGATTGTAAGTTGTAATTGTTGTCACTTTGGCTATAACGTTGATGACGTTATCTGTATGACAGAGAAAGAATGATGCATGTCGTCACTTTATAAGGCGACAATATCTGTCAAAATTATCAAGGCACTCTAATGTTTGTGATACATAGAAGTGGTACTGAGTGCAAGAAATAATAAAAATATGATAAAAAATTACTTTTGGTGTTTTTCTTTCTACATTGAAATCTTTAAACGAGCACATCTATATAAGGGAAAAACGTAAGTTGCAATTTTAATCATTAACAAGCTTAAAAAACCATTGTAATGTATATAAACCAAAAAATGTATCCGCGGTAGTCGAAAAAAAAAACAACAAAAATAGTATAATGATTGGAAATCAGATTTTCGACACAAAGAAATAAGCGATTTAAATGAAAGCATAATACGTTTGTAGCACAAATTTTGTAGTTTTGAAAACTACATTTAGTTATAATATGGGATGGGGCCCTCATGTAGATGTGCTATTTAGTAGAATAGACGGGAGCTCAACGGAGATGACTTATACGAGCTTCTAGGAGCACAGATCTTCGATACTGTGAATTTGAAACGCACGTCTTAATGTAGGCCGATTTACAGAACGTTACTTTCACTTTACTTCCGCTTTACTTCGGCGTAACTTTACAGAAAATTAAATAAAATACATGGGAATGTATTAGGAAACTTATACTTCACTTTAGCGCTACTTTGCTGATTCATTTAGCTGTAAGTAGTACTGTCAAAAGCCGAGCTTGGCCGATCATGCGCAAAATTTGCAAAAATGAGATATTCACCCTTATTGTCAAGGGTGGTGATTACGGAATATCGCTTCGTACGAAACCTGCTGGTCTTCTTATGAAGGTTTCGTACGAAGCGATATTCCGTAATTACGGCCCAGCTGTAAATAGTCAGAAGTCGCGAGTTCAGACACATGCGCATAACTGTTCCCAATTCCACGTAACTTTACAATCTTTAAATTAAGCAAATTTGTTAAGTTACGCGGAAGTGAAGTTACGCCGAAGTAAAGTGAAAGTAACGTTCTATAAATCGCCCTTAAAAACTTACAGCAATCAACCCGTGACATCCTTTTATGACTCAGTTTGACAGAATCAGTGTCAGACGGACTTTTATGAAGAGAAACTTTATGATCTATGGATTTGTGTAGACTGCCAACCACTGACGTTCTTTTTATTATCAATGAATCTCTCGCTAGTGACAGTTTAGATTCTCGACGTTGCCGTTTTTCTAAGTCAACTTTAACAAAATCACTTTGCATTAGACTGTCTGTATCTTTTTTCTCATCTACAGTTGGAATTCTATGGAATATCCCCATTGGGTCAGTATTGCTAAATTTATGATTTTTAATTTCATATTCATTTCTGTCAACGTCTGAGCTGCCCATCGAGGTGCCCACCGGAGCAATACTTGCTTTAGTTTCATGACTTAGTTTTTCCTGTAAATTAATATTTATGTAACCAGTAAGTGTGTTAATAAAGGCGATTAATAAACGAGCGGTTTTAACAAGCGAGCGATCAGCGAGCTTGTTAATAAGTGAGTTTATTAATCGCCATTTAACATTCGAAGTGGTTACAATGCTGCATCGCACATCGTACATCATTATTCAATAAATTATAAAATAAAACAGTTATTTCACCAACTACAGAAACAATGCGTCGGCCATTCAAATTTATTAAAGTTGAAGAAGAAGAAGAGCTGCCACCGAACTTTTATTAATTGTGAATAGAAAATTAATTTTATTTCCTTAAAATGTGGTAAAAGGATCTGCTTCTCATTCTTTCCAAAGGTAAATATTTAATTTCTTTTGGTTTTTGTTGCTTGAACCGTAATTAAAGCTACTTTCACATTTGTAATGTAGAAACATAGATAGTAATTTTAAACATAGAAGAGCGTTACTATGGGCTCGTATCCATGCATTAATAGTAGTTTAACCAGTAAGTGTGTTAATAAAGGCGATTAATAAACGAGCGGTTTTAACAAGCGAGCGATTAGCAAGCTTGTTAATAAGTGAATTTATTAATCGCCATTTAACATACGAACTGGTTACAATGCTGCATCGCACATCGTACATCATTATTAAATAAATTATAAAATAAAACAGTTATTTCACCAACTAACAGAAACAATGCGTCATCCATTCAAATTTATTAAAGTTGAAGAAGAAGAAGAAGAAGAGCTGCCACCGAACTTTCATTAATTGTGAATAAAAATGAATGTTATTTTCTTAAAATGTGGTAAAAGGATCTGCTTCTCATTCTTTCCAAAGGTAAATATTTAATTTCTTTTGGTTTTTGTTGCTTGAATCGGAATTAAAGCTACTTTAACATTTGTAATGTAGAAACATAGATAGTAATTTTAAACATAGAAGAGCGTTACTATGGGCTCGTAACCATGCATTAATAGGGGTCATTAATCAACGATTTGGAGTGCGTTAATGAATGTTTTTAATTAACGATGTGCGAAAAACCATATTAAAACAACAAGAGCGGGTTAGATCAATGAATGTATTAGATCAGTGAGTGGAATAGATCATTTAAAAAGTTCAACTATGCAGATAGGTCTTTTTTCATGACTATTTTTTTATTTTTATATAATTGTTACTCTTTGCAATAAATAATTAAAAAGCTTCATTTTTTATTTTAGTAAAAACAACGTAATAGTATATTACTACCGTGGGTGGAAAGGGTTTCATTTCTGTCGAGAGAAAAAGATGGTTTACCAAGGCGCGTAGCGCCGCGGTAAACCATTTCTCGAGACAGAAAGGAAATTTCCACCGAGGTTGGTATACTATTTTATTTACAACTGCTTACGTTTATGTTTAATTTTAAAAAGCTTTAATTTTGCAAATTAATATTATTTATTGTTAACATCTTAGGATTTTTTTTTTAATTTATTACCATGGTTACATTACAATTACTTGACATCGAAGTAAAAAAATAGTTATTTTTAATTTTCAAAAAATGTCATTTCTCGCATTATTTTAAAGTCTTAAACCAGCTAATATTAAAAAAAAACATAATGTCGGATAGTGATGACGAATGTACAGAATTAAAAGAGTGTGCGCAAAAGGCCGAAGAGGATTTGCTCCCACAAAACAGTTAAATCCGACTTGTTTTCATTACCCAGGCGGAAAGTAGTTACTTTCCGCCCGGGTGGAAAGTGACAGCTTAATAAAACTAATAAAGTGACATTTTCCAACTTTTAAAAAGTCAGCAATGTCATCATTTCATATGCAGTTGTAAATAAAACTTATTTTTTTTGTAAACGGGTGGGGACACAAAAAAATTACTAGATGCTTTGTTATAGAAAAAAATTTAATCTTTAATTTTGTTAAGAATATTTTTTTTTCGTAAAGTTGATATTAGCCAAAATATGAATTTTTTTCAACTTTGAGGGTGGTTTTTACCCTTTATTATTTGATTTCTTTTAAAAACCATATAGGGTTCTTCCAAACGAGATTGATTTTTGCTACAAATCTCAAGTTAATCAAATAAACCGTTTTTCAGTTATCGTGATAACAAGTTTTGTTACAGACAGTCGGACAATAAATAAAAGTCATGAAACGAACAAATGTGCAAAAGTATAACTATGGTGTTTTGCAAATTTTTAGATCACACAAGTCTCTACTTTCTAAAGAAAAAAAATAAATAAAATTTGAAAATTGCGTTAAATTGGACCAGCTTTAACAGCCATTTTCCCCTTCTTGAATCTATACCTTTACTTCATTGTCAAAGTGATATTACCGCCTATTTTCTAACTTAATTTATTGCCTTACTTACATTTTAGCTATTTTTTACTAACGTCACGATAAATAAATCAAAATTCCGATAATAATATTCCACATTTTAGTCAATCTGTCACTAAGCGCGCGGGTTGACTTAAGAATTTGTATGTTGCTAAGCAATGTGCTACACCTTAGAATAGTGGAAGTGGCCGGAAGGGGAATGCCACAAAATAGGGAAGTGAACAAAAGTTTAAAATTTGAAGGGCTAGAACACCTAAACCAGCCACTAGATAAACTAGAGATTTTTAGTGAAAGCTCATGCCCTAGTCAATTTTTTATTTTTAACCAAAAAATTAAAATTTGGTATTTGTGATTGCTTTGACTGTTTGGAAAAGGTGAAATGGAGAAAATTGGTTGGGGTAACCTAGGAGATCTGTCAAACCAACCGTCGTTTTAGATGCTAACTGACATTACTTTTGAATTTTATACTTTTATTAAATATAAAGCTAATATACCAAAAAACAACAAGCTGCCGGTTTAAAACATTCTATGTACCATCTAAAAGGTTTGTATAACATTTGGAGAGTGCTACATCTTTAATTCTTTATAATTAGGTAAAAAAAAGGAAATTATGACTCATTTACAAAAGGATTTCCGTGAATGTATAAAATAATTCGCATTTTTTGGATGCACAGACTTTGCATTAAAAGTACACTAGTAAATGAGTCATTATGCCCTATTTTACCTAATTATGAAGTTGTAAAACACTCCGTTAATGTTATACAAACCTTTTAGCTGGTACGTAGAATGTTTTAAACCGGCAGTTTGTTGGTTTTTTGGTATATTAGCTTTATATTTGATAACAATATAAAATTCAGAAGTAATGTCAGTTAGCATCTGAAACGACGGGTGGTATGACAGATCTCCTAGGTTACCCCAACCAGTTTTTGTACGAATACGCTTGATACTTACTTTGAAAATTTCAACTGAATTTTTGGAGGAAATAAGAGTTTTTCTGCGTTCTTCGGTACCCACTTTGTGGAAATTAACATTTATTTCATCGTCATCATTAAGTTTTAATAATGATTTATCTTTCGATGGTTTTTTCATAGCTTCTTCACCAAAATTAAATCGTACACTTGATTGATGTGACATTGTGTCTAATTTATCCCGTAATTTTTGACTACATTTGCTGTGAGTTGGACTCGGCGATTTTTGCTTTGTTTTTAATTTTTCTGTGACCATTGCCACATCTGTGTTCCATAAAAGATTGTCAGGGCTTAGTTCTTTGCCTTGTGAAATCATGTTTTTAAAATCTTCTCTTACATACATTAATTTGTGCAAAAACATCGCTGGTAGATTATCTTCAGGGCCGTATTCCTCGTGCTTAAAAAAATAGTAGATTTTAGTACTAAAGTGTGATTTAGAGTTAAATTAAATTAACTCAACGCCACTCAAA
Organism: Cartodere bifasciata; assembly: GCA_963920755.1. Lineage (NCBI taxonomy): Eukaryota > Metazoa > Arthropoda > Insecta > Coleoptera > Latridiidae > Cartodere > Cartodere bifasciata. The sequence goes on along the minus strand of OY987196.1, from coordinate 20,039,984 downwards.
GCTACTTTACTCCACTTAACTTGACGCGACTAAATTAAGGCATTTATAGTATAAATTTACACGTTAGTTTACAACAAGCTAATTTAGTAAACGCCATCTATCGGTAAATGTTAGAATCGTCTTATTCACAGAAATTCATCTGAAATTCTTCGATTATCTTTGTAATTTTAAAAATTAGGTCTAGTAGCCGATAGATGGCTCTAGTGAAAGGCTTACTTTACATTGAATTAGCTGAAATTAACCAAAATTGATAAATAGAACCTTAAGTAAACGTCAAGTTAAGTTAATTGGATGTGTAAATGCGATTTCATCTTTCGTATAATTCATTTCAGTCGCGATACGTTAATTATAAGTGAAGTTACGCTAATTCATCTCTAAATCATGCTTAAGAGTTAAAGTGATGCTTCGTGTGACGAGGCAGAAAGATTGTCTGGAGAACGAAGTGAGACAGACAATTCTGCCGAGGCACACAAAGCCACTTTAACTCTGTGTAGTAAACGATACTTTTTCTTAAAACTTCTAAATACAATGGTTTTATAATACATTTAATTTATTTATTTTAGTTGACTTTTATTTTAAAATAAACGTCATTAAAGTGATGTTTATTTGACGTTTTAAGAAAAAAAAAATTGGTAGCGTCAGTAAAAGTTACTTTTACTGTTGCCGGCATAAAAAAAAACTCTAAGATACAGTTCAGAAAAGTGCTACTTTATGTTTGCCATATACGTCATTAAAGTGATGTTTTTTTGACGTCTTAAGAAAAGCAATTTTATTTTTGCGTTCTATAATAAGCACGTTATGAAACCAAAAATTCGTTTTTTTTTAAGATTGCTGCATTGCTTCATTATTAAACACAAAATTTTATTTTATTATATTGGTTTTCCAGATGCAAAAAGATGAATTCTTCCCTTGCAAGGTACTGTTTGTTTACAAATTTTACTATTATAAACTATCGGGGGACATTTTTTTTTCGTAGAGACTTAAGAGAATAACTAGAAGAATTGCAGAAACGATATCAACCGCGGTTACATTTTCTTAAAACCGCCTATTCATTCAGTATTAAGTGAGTCAAGTTTACAAATGTCATTATTCAATATGTCTGACCTAATTTTACTTTTTACTTCAAAATGTCAATGTTGCCAATACAATAAAAATAAAATTTTAAGTTAAGTTATTAATCTAAAATAAAAATGCGTTTCAATAAATTAAATGAAGCAAATATAAAAAATAGTACAAAAACCTAAAATTTAAGCATTTTAAAAAAAAATCTGGTGTCGCGTTAGAATTTGCCTTCAAAAGCTCATAGCAATTAAACCAACAGCGTTGGAACTTTTTAAGTTCATTCATTTCTGGAAAAAATTACTTGTGGCCGTGATAATTAAAAAACTGAAAAAGTTTGGACCCTTACCCCTTGCTACAAAATGAGGTAAATTTTGAAAAAATAGATTTGCCTTAAACTGTGTTTTTAAGGTAATTAAAAGTCGTAGGAAACAAATCAGCAATCAGATTTTTTCCCAAGTGCTTTCGTTTTTTTGTTAGAGCTTTTCAAAGTTGGACAAATTTCAAGAAAGCTCACCAAAAAAAATGTTGTCTTAGAATTTAATAAAACTTATTTCGTAGATTACTTTTTTGTTGTAGAATGCAAATCTGCATTTAAATTTTTTCTAAAAAAAATATTTTGGAAATTAGAGCATTTTGAAAAAAAAATCAGGTGTTGCGTTAGAAGTTACCTTCAAAAGCTCATAGTAAATAAACCAAAAGCGTTGGAACTATTTAAGTTCCAAATTCAGAATTAGCAGCTCATTTTACATGAGCATTGATGGCATTCATTGCTGGCAAAAATTACTTGTGGTCGTGATAATTAAAAAACTGATAAAATTTGGACCCTTACCCCTTGCAACAAAATGAGGTAAATTTGGAAAAAATAGATTTGCCTTAAACTGTGTTTTTAAGCTTATTAAAAGCGTAGGAAACAAATCAGCAATCAGATTTTTTTCCAAGTGCTTTTGATTTTTTGTTAGAGATTTTCAAAGTTGGCCAAATTTCAAAAAAGCTAAACAAAAAAATTTTGGTATTAGAATTTAATAAAACTTATTTTGTAGATTACTTTTTTGTGGTTGAAAACAAATCTGCATTTAAATTTCTTCCTAAAAAAATATCTTGAAAATTAAAGCATTTAAAAAAAAATCAGGTGTCGCATTAGAAGTTGCCTTCAAAAGCTCATAGCAATTAAACCAAAAGCGTTACAACTTTTTAAGTGCCAGATTCGGATTAAGCAGCTCGTTTTACATAAGCATTGATGGCATTTATTGCTGGAAAAAATTACTTTTGGCTGTGATAATTAAAAAAGTGAGAAAATTTGGACCCTTACTCCTTGCTACAAAATGAGGTAAATTTTGAAAAAATCGATTTGCCTTTAACTGTGTTTTAAAGCTTATTAAAAGCCGTAGGAAACAAATCAGCAATCAGATTTTTTTTTCAAGTGCTTTTGTTTATTTGTTAGAGCTTTTCAAAGTTGGACAAATTTTAAAAAATCTTACCTTTCCACGAGGTGGGTCCGGTTCATTACAACAATTATGGAAATCTTCAACTTTAATTCCTGGTTCAATATCGGCCACTTTTTTGGGTTTTGCAATAACATCATTTTTTTCATCAATAAGAGATAATTTTTGGACATTTTTTTCAATATCGTCTCCAACTAAAATGTTTGGACATTTTTATTTAAACTGCTTTAAAAAAGACCCCTTAATAGGGTGTTTTGCAAATGTTTAGATCACACAAGTCTCTACTTTTCGAGAAAAAAAATAAACAAAATCCAAAAATTGCGTTAAATTAGACCAGCTTTAACAGCCATTTTCCCCTTCCACCTTCTTGAACCTTTACTTCATTATAAAATGGTGGAATCTAAGATTCACTTTCGACCCTAAAGGCGGGACGCCAAGTTATTAGGCGGCTTAGCCACCTATCGCCAAGCTGACCTACTCATAGTGCCTGCACAAGCCGGACATGACTAGGCTGCCTTGGTGTGAGTCACTTCTGCTTCGGCAGATGGCGGTAACATCTCCAAGTCCTTCTTTCGATATTTGTTGAAATACACAAGTATCTTAGTTTCTTGAAGTTATGCATCGACTATCCCTGATACGTGATTCTGATGAGCCCCAATATAGGGCGAAACAGCTGTCAATCACTTCAGGTTTGGTAGGTGCATACCTTTAAGAAATAAAGAAGGACTTCTTTTATAACTTTACTTCATTGTCAAAGTGACATTACCGCCTATTTTTTTACTTAATTTATTGCTTTGCTTATACATTTTAGCTATTTTTTATTAACGCCCGCACGATAAATAAATCAAAATTCCGATAAAAATATTCCATATTTTAGGCAATGTGTCACTAAGCGCGCGGGTTGACTTAAGAAACATAGAAACGAATACATTTGTATGTTGCTAAGCAATGTGCTACACCTTAGAATAATGGAAGTGGCCGGAAGGGGAATGCCACAAAATAGGAAAAGTGTACAGGGTGAGTCTCTATGAATTCCCCCCCTACTTTTCTCAGTTATTAATAATATTTTTAAAAAATTTAAAAACTTGTTTTACTCAGCAGATCCTAAATTTTTGAATCCAAAGTCAAAATTTTTGTAGGACCTATAGTATACAGGGAGTAAAAAAAAATATTTTTTTTTAAATGGAACACCCTATATTTTTTTATATTTTCTTTTAGAACTTTTTACTCTGAATTCAAAAATATATAACTTTTTAACGCTTAAATAAAAAATGGCAGAGTAATTAGCTGTCAAAATTAATTATTTTTTGTCATTTTCTCCTAATTTTAAATCAAAAATATAAAATAAAATCATTTTGGATTGATTTAAGTTATAGTTTTCTTGCTTACAAAATAATAATGAATAAAAATCGTGTTTTTTTGTGTTATTACAAAGTTATTCAAAAAAAACTTGGATAAAATGACTAAAAAACATAAATTTTGACAGTTAATAACTCCGCCATTTTTAATTTTAGCGTTAACATGTTATATATTTTTGAATTCAGGGTAAAAGTTCTAAAAGAAAAAATAAAAAAATATAGGATGTTCCATTTAAAAAAAAATATTTTTTTTTACTCCCTGTATACTATAGGTCCTACAAAAATTTTGACTTAGGATTCAAAAACTTTAGGATCTGCTGAGTAAAACGAGTTTTTAAATTTTTAAAAAAAATTATTAATAACTGAGAAAAGTAGGGGGGGAATTCATAGTGACTCACCCTGTACAAAAGTTTAAAATTTGGAGGGCTAGAACACCTAAACCAGCCACTAGATAAACTAGATGTTTTTAGTGAAAGCTCATTCCCAAGTCAACTTTTTATTTTTAACTAAAGTATTAAAACTTGTCGCCCTTTTTTTCTGAAAAAATATAACTACTATCCATTCACAATTAAAAAAAAAACACAGCAAGCGAGCCATAGGATGACAGATTTTACCCTGTATATTGTCATTAATGTCACTTGTGTTTGCTGGTTAGGTAAGAAAAGTCAAAAAAATTAAAAAATGCATTTAAAAACATGTTCAGGGCATCTGAATCAAAAGCAATGGTCTCAACATATACAGAAGTATTTATTATACTCCTCGCAGACAAAGTCAAAAACGAGGAGTATATTGTGATTGTTTTGAAAATTCTAAAATCGTCAAAAATCGTCGTAGAGCAAAAATTCTTGCAGATTCGTGCGTTTCATCGAATTTTGAACAACTTTCAAAAAATCCGTCCGTCCGTCCGTCCGTCCGTCCGTCCGTCCGTCCGTCCGTCCGTCCGTCCGTCCGTCCGTCCGTCCGTCCGTCTGTCTGTCCGTCTGTCACGTTTTTTGTAGACACTCTAACTTGAGTACCAAAGATCCCATCAAGTTCAAATTTTCAGGAAAAATCGTTCTCATTAAAATCTAGATCCCTATTGTTTTTGAAAGAAATCGGAAAATAATAAGGGGGGCTGAGGCACCCCCCAAGTGAGAAAAAATTCATATTTCAGTTATCATAAAAATTACAGAATTTTTTTTCTGGTAACTTTAAAGCCCTTTTAATTCTCTACTAAAAGTATATTTAAGTTTTTTTTGTCCGGCCCCACATAAGCCCCCCAATTCAAAAAAAAGCCGTATCTTCGTTATTTTTCAATTTACAAAAAAAACCTAAGTCATAAAAATGAAAGGAAATTAAATTCTGTATTAAAATATATTTTTTGTTTTTTTTTGTGAAGTTTTAAAGACAAAAAAGGTCAAAAAAAAGGTTTTTAGTGATAAAAAAGCTAAGTCACGTAAGTCTAGGTTCGGTCAAGGTGGCTTTGCAAAAAAAAATTAAAACAAAAGCACCTTTCTAAAGCCAAATTAAATCCTAAACGTCAGTGTCAGAATTAATACGAATTTATGCTTTTCGCTAATAAATCTTTTTTTATAAAAAAGTTAATAGTATAACCTCTTCGCAGATTTTTTTTTTGTAATTTTAAAAAATTATGTTTCATTTGAATTTTTCTTTTTCTGATTACTGCGAGGAGTATCCTATTTAATGTCGGCATTTTATAAAAAAACTCTAACTGGCTCACTGACCTAACCCACCCACTGATCTAACCCATTTCTAGTTTTTTTATTAAATTACTTTATAATGCACTAATCATTAAACCATTTAAAAGTTTACACAAAATAGAAATTATTTATGGAGGTACTCACTGTTAAGAAGCCCTTTTAAGTATCATAGGATAAATTAGCACTTTCACTAAAATGTCTACAATTTTCTTTATAAATTCTCACATTTCAAGCAAAAATTGTTGTGTTTTTCCAATTTTTACGCCTGTTTTATGTAACTGTTATATTATTTGTGGCATTTTTTAATTTTTAATGACAGTAAATTTGAAACGTAATGCCAACTTTGTGGGAAATTCAACGTTTCAAAGAAAAAGGTTCTAGTTTTCATAGGTGATTGTGTTTTTTTTTAAACTGTGAATGGATAGTAGTGGTACATACCTTTGTCTAAAGAATCTGTAAGTTCAAAAACAAGCATTTTTTCAACGCACAGTAAAAATTCTGCTTGAGTAGGACAAGCTTTTAGTGCAAAATTTATGAATTTCTGGAACTGTTTTATTATTTCAAAGAGACATTTTTCTCTTGCTACAATATGTTTTTTACAAAAATCTCTTTCATTTTTGAGATCTTCCACTTCTTTAGTATGTGTTTCGTTTGATTCTTGCAATGATTTTATTTTGTCATCATATTGTTCCACTAAAGTAGATTTTTCAGCAGAACATTTTCGCCTTTCAACGCAAATTATAAACATCATATTTGCGATATTTCTGCACTCCAAATCGTGCTTAACAGTTTTTAAAGAGTCGTTATACTTTGCTTCTGAATTTTCTAACATATATTTTGCCCTCATTTCAGTTTTTCTGCAAAAAAACTGTAAACAAGTGTCCCAGAAACGAGTGCATCTTTTACAAGGGTAGATAAAGGTCAAATAGACAGATACACTACATGTCCTAGGCTAGGCCGTTTAAAAACTACACCCCTTTAAGTCTACTTTACTACAAATACCCAATCCTAAATATCTTCATTGGTTTGTTGAAACATAATAATTGATGGAATCATTAACGGCAATAAAACCATTCCTTTCAAACTTGTTTTGACATTTGTAGCCCCCCTAGAAATGGAGTTACCACCACCAAGGAGTAGAGTGCATAAAGATTGTCGTAACTTTTTTGTTCCTAGCAATTTTGTCATTTTATTTATTGTTGCTGGTAGATGGGTTCAATAAGAAACTTTCTTATTATCTGAACTTTTTGCTTAACTGTACTGATTTGGAATAATTAATTAAAAAGGGGTTTATTGTATTCACTATCTTGCACAAAACTAGCATTTTTTTCGTGATTATCTACTGTCACTTAACGAAAGTAAGTTTTTTGTCTAGTTTTTAAGCAAGATAGCAAGTACAATAAAACCATTTTTAATTAATTATTCCAAATCGGTACAGTTAAGCGAGAAGTTTCAGGTGATTTAAGTTTCTAATTAAACCCATCTACCAGCAACAATAAATAAAATCACGAAATTGTTAGGAACAAAAAAGCTACGACAATATTAATGCACTCTACTCCTTGGTGGTGGTAATTCCATTTCTAGGGGGGCTACAAATGTTACAACAAGTCTGAAAGGAATGTTTTTATTGTCGTTAATGATTCCATCAATTTTATTATGTTTCGACAAACCATTAGTAAGATATTTAGGATTGGATATTTGTAGTGAAGTAGACCTAAAGGGGTGTAGTTTTTAAACGGCCTAGCCTAGGACATGTCCCGTGTATCTGTCTATTTGTTCGTCCTCTATTTACCCTCTAAAAAGATGCACTTGTAGAGTAGTAGTTTTATATTTTGTAAATCAAAGCTAAATCAATTTTTTATATAATTGCTACACATTCTATGGGATACTCTTCGCGAGAAAATTATTACAGGATAGTTAATAGTTTCTTAAAACAAATTATGTAAATAAAATCTGCGAAGAGTGCAAACTATTAACAGAAAACACGAAGAATTTAGTTAACGAAGAGGATAAACGTCAGTTTTGACGTTTAACATACTTATGTGAGGTTATTTGTTCTGACAGCTGCTTTTGTTTTGCTGGTTGAAATATTTTTCGCATGGCCTTCTTGACCGACTCGTGACGCAATTAGGACTTAGAAGTTTTTTGCTACTAAAATCGTTTATTTTGTTTTTTTAACCTTATTGGTTAACTTTACAAAAAATAAACCAACATTTTTAATAGAAAATAAAATTTTCATTAATTTTGCAGGGAATATTTTTTTTGTAGATTGAATAATAACGGAGATAGGAGGTTTTTTTGTGGTGGGGGGTAATTGGGGGGTCAGACAAAAAAACTAAGGAATACTTTTTGGTAAAGAATTAAATTGTCTATATTCTATGTCGAATATTTTTTGTTGTAAATTCAATAATAGTGGAGCTACGATTTTTTTTTTTCATTTGGGGGGCTGAAAAGGGGGCTTTGCAGTACTCAGATTCTCGTCAAAAACAATAGGGTTCTTCCTCTTATAGGGATTGATTTTTCCTTAAAATTTGAATTGGATTGGAAGTTTGGTTCTTAAGATAGCGTGTTTACAAGAAACGTGACATCCCACAGACCGACCGACCGACGGACGGACAAAAAATGAAAATCTTAAAAAGTCATGAAACGCACGAATCTGCAAATTTTTGCTCTACGACGAAAATTGACGATTTTAGGATTTTCTGATCGATTGCAATATACTCTTGTGAAGAGTATAATAACTTACTTGAGGTCCATTTCAAATTTATGTGTTAGGTCTTCCTGTTGACGAGATAATTCTTTCTCATGTAATTTTTGTAGTTTTTTAGTAATGTCATCAATTGCCCTAGCTAATTTTTGTTGCCATTCTTGTTCCACATGGAAAACATATTGCTTAAGTTTAATTTTTTCATCGCGAGCCATTTTTTTTTCTAAAGATTCTATCGCACGAATTAAAGAATCTTCCATTTCTTCGATAAGATGTTCCATCTCGTTTGTGTAGAATTCTTTCTCTTCTTTTCGAATTTCACCTTTTATTTTTTGCTTTTCGACGTCGAATAATATCCTTTAAAACAAATTAAAATGTCTTTTTTTTCAAGTTTTCAATGTACAAGTGTTGTCTTTTATATTGTGCATATAGACAAATAGGGGGCGCCAGCAACGTCACCACAAGTGCCAAACAAACCCTTCAAGTTTATTACGACTATACTGAAAGTTTTGTTAGGATACCACAAGTATTTTAGCCACAATAATTTTTTTACATTTTGGAAATAAATGACATTCTTTCAAAGAAAATTATCTCAACAACAATGTCTTGCCGAGTTAATTTCTACTTTTGGCGACGATGCACCACATCAGACTATTTCCTGCTGATTCTTGAGCATCAAACATGGACCGCCCACCAGTCTTAGCGCCCATCCTAAGACAGCTCTACCAAAAACAGGCGGAGTGTCCCGGAAATACATGGATGCTTTGCGCTAGTTAAAACCCGCGGAAAATGCACAAGTGACACACCGCAAGATTAACACATTCTAAGCCAATTAAATGACTCCAATTTAAAGAATCTTACATAAACAGTTGAATGTGAAAAAAATTATTTTGTGTTGGACAGCTAATTTTTTAAGGAGGCACAAAAGTGACCTAGAATATTGAGTCTGTTCGGCAGTGGAATTTTATAAATCGCATACAAAACCGCGACCAATCATAAATTTTAATAAAAAAAAGAAAATAAAAGCTTCTAGATGGTTTCATGTAGAGAACAAGCCAAAAAGAGGTATACCGCGTTTCCTAGCAGCTCGCGAGGTTAACTAAAAAATGTACTGTGGCGAAACCACTTGTCGTATCTTAACAAAACTTTCGGTATTGTTGTAATAAACTTGAAGGGTTTGTTTGGCACTTGTGGTGACGTTGGTGGCGCCCCCTATTTGTCTATATGCAAGATATAAAAGATAACCCTCGTATACACAAAAAACTGAATATTTTTTCACCCAGGCATATTTTATGTATTTTTTTGTGTATGAATTTGTTTTTTAGATAATTTTTCCTACTAAAATACCTGAGAATCTTTTCCTGCTCCCTTAGTTCTTTTTCTCTAGCCATCTCACTTTCATTCCAGAATTTTCTTTCCATTTGTAGCCCTATTTCCAAAATTCCTTGATGTGTCAAAGCCTGAATGTGTTTAGAAGTTAAAGGGGGCTTTAAACATACTTTTCCAATCAACAAATCGCTGGGCGAGATCCACAATTCTGATCCAGCCCCATTTAAAGGGGGTTTCAGCCCGAAATCCTCTTTTAACGCATCTTCACATTGTTTGAAAACTATGGCAGATAACGGCTCACCTAGGACGTTTTTGGCTTCAGAAATAGTTGGTACTTGTTGGTTTTTCAAGAGTTCTCGTCTGCGTTTCAAATAGTCGGTTTTTGCGTCAAAACAGTCTAACACAATAACAGTTTTAAATTCCGTTATATTAAGGTAAGTTACATACCCATGCTGCTAAAACTACCATTACTTTACTTAATTATGCTCCTAAAGTGATCTAAACACAAATTTTTGATGAATTATTAACAAAACATTGACAAAAACATCAAATTTCCCACCAAACAACAAGAAAACAAACAGTTTGATCTACTCAACACGCGCAGTAGTCCAAATGCTCTTAAACGCTTGCGCGCATCGTCGTAGTTCAAACGTTTCGCGCAAGTGGCATCGTCCCATTTGTCATAATTTTGTTAAACTAGTGAAAAATGTCGAAAAACAGCCAAAATGTTGCTTATAGCGATGCAGCTATACGAAATAATCTTTCAATTGTTGAATATTGCCGTACTCTAATGGCGGCTTTGGCTGGTTTCACCGCAGGTAGGTTTTTTGCCCCCAAAAACCACTTTTTTGTAACCTCCATTTTTAAGGTTTACTTGGGCTAACTGGTCTTTACGGAGCTGCCTTTTACTTGTTTTCTGTTGCAAGTTTATGGGTCATGATCCTGTTTAAAGCTGGTTTGTCTGGATCTAACGAATATTTCACTTCGACCAAAGCTTTGCTGACGAATGGGTTTTTCGGGCAATTATTCACGTATATCTTGTGGTGGACGTTTATTTATGGAATGGTGCATGTTTACTAGTCAAAAATAGTCATTAGGTGTTGTTTTTTATTTAATTAAATCAATAAAGTTATTACAATTACGTTGTTTTATTGATTTTAATTAATCTAGTGATAAACAAAAAATTAAGTTGGTAGCAATGTAACAACATGGCGGCTGACGAGAGAAATTTTCGTTCGGCTTATTACGAAAAATGTGGCTTTAAAAGCATTGAAGAAAAGCGTTCACTGGAAATTTTGTTGAAGGAAAAAACTTTGGACTATGAAAAGTTACGGCAGTTTAGTTTACGCTACTGTGTGCCGAACACGTATCGTAATTTGATTTGGAAGGTTTTGCTAGGTAGGGAATTTCACGTTGCGTGGTTGGTACTCGTTCAAACAGCTGTATGGCGCGAAATTTGAAATTTTTGGTTGTTTTAGGGGTATTACCGGTTCAAACAGATATTCATGGGTTTATTATGGATCAGAGAAGGCAGGAATACTCTGATTTAATCCACGCACTACGCGTAATGCGTATTATTGACGCTAATACGCCAAAAGCCCAGGTTTTCTTAGCCGTTTGGCTTTTACAAAGCGGAAAATTACGTTACGATAATTGTAACTTTTTAAGCAAAGGTTTTGTGGATATTGTACAGTTCCTTATGCAAATTTACGATGACGACACCGATATTTATTGGATAGGAAAGGCATTTTACGACAACATTCTCAAATTTGAGACCGATTTTTCGAAATTAGTCGAGCTTTGTTCAAGTCTATTAGAAAAAGAAGAAGTAGCACTTTTTAAGCATTTGCAAAAAATCGGCGGTATTGAAAGTTTGCCTATTTTAAACTGGTTCGACTGCTGTTTTGCAAATTTACTTCCGGATAGCGTTTTGGGAAAGTACGTACTATCCATTCACAGTTAAAAAAAACACAGTCACCAATGAAAACTAGAACCTTTTTCTTTGAAAAGTTGAATTTTCCACAAAGTTGGCATTACATTTCAAGTTTACTGTCATTAAAAATTAAAAAATGCTAAAAATAATACGACAGTTACATAAAACAGGCGTAAAAATTAGAAAAACGAAACAATTTTTGCTTGAGATGTGAAAATTTATAAAGACAATTGTATACATTTTTGTAAAAGTGCTAATTTATCCTATGATACTTAAAAGGGCTTTTTAACAGTGAGTACATAAATAATTTATATTTAGTGTAAATTTTTAAATGGTTTAATGATTAATGCATTATAAACTAATTTAATTAAAAAAAAATACTTATACTGTATATGTTGAGACCATTGTTTTTGATTCAGATGCCCTGAACATGTTTTTAATTGCATTTTTTAATTTTTTTGACTGTTCTTACATAACCAGCAAACACAAGTGACATTAATGATAATATACAGGGTAAAATGTGTCACTCTATGGCTCGCTTGCTCTGTTTTTTTTTAAATTGTGAATGGATAGTACCAAGGTCTCCTTGATTTATTTCGAATTATCTAAAAGACCTTGGTTAAAATGTTTTTTTTTTCAGGATTTGGGACAAAATTTGCGGTGGTTCTTGCAAAATTCTTGTTTATGTGGTAGTAAACATGTTAATTAATCTTAAATTTTCTATAATGATGTGTCAAAATATGAATGAAGTGCTGAAATTAATTAAAAATGTAAGTTTTTAGTTTTTTTCACTTTTTCGCGATTTTAGGTTTTTATTTTTGTAGATGCCAGAAGATTCGGCAGATTTAATAACAAATAATGCCATTTATTTATGGCAGCAACATGGAAGTTACTTAACAGTTCATGATAAGCCAAAACCTTAATTTTTTTTCCATTTTTAGATAGACTGTTTTTATTTTTTGACTTTTTTCTACTAATGAAGCTCTTTTATACCAAAATTTATCATTATTTTGCGTAAATTTGCATTAAATATTCTCTAAAACTAACAAAATAAACAAAAAAGACTAATTTTCTTGGTCCTTACCAATTTAACACGTCAATGAGCTTCTCTTTCCACAATTATTACATCCATGGTAAAAATCCCAAAAGTTCAAAATCCCATTTGCCATAAAAATACGTGTATAAACAAATAAAAGCAATTTAAACAAAAAAATGATTAGTAATCAGTAATTAAACTGTTTCCTATCACAAAATAAGTTTTACCAAGACCCATTTAACGTTTGTACAAGATGGTGATAAGATAATGGATAAATGACTGCAGAAAGTGCAAATTTAGCCGAAATCATGAAGCCAAGCGAAAAAGGCTTGTTAGGGAAATACATTACGATATTTTTTGTCGTTAGCGGCTACTGGTAAGTACCATTTTGCTTTAAAATGGCTTAAATACCCACAAAATACAATAAAACATTAGAAAAGGGCCTAAAAGTTAGGTTATGTTTAGTGTTTACGTTGTCTTTTGTTTTACGGTTGGCTACACTGCTTAAGCGCCGCACTCTAGTTTTTGAAAGTTTTAAAAAGGACGCTTTGGTCTAAAATCGTGTTTTTTAGGATTATTTCAATATGTACGGTTTTTGTCAACAAAAGGCTGTTGAGCGATATACATTTGGATGCCCCGATGTTTATTGCCTTGTACCAAACCGCAATATCGGTTGTAATTTGCTTGGGAATGAAACTAGCAAGTAAAATATGGCCAGAAAGATGCTCCTTTCCAAAAGTGCAAGTTTTTGACAAAAACATCATAAAAACCGTGAGTTTTTGAACATTTTTGGGTTTATTTAGGTTAACTAATGTTGTTTAAAGGTTATTCCAGTAACTTTAATGTTCACTACGATGATTGCGACCAATAACATCTGTCTTAAGTTTGTATCTCTAACTTTTTACTATGTTGGTCGATCTTTGACCACAATCTTTAATGTTATCCTAACTTACTTTATTTTGGGAGAAAAAACGTCATGGAGATGCGTTTTATGTTGCGTTTTAATCATTTTTGGATTCCATATGGGTGTGGACCAAGAATCTTTGGCCGGTACGTAATTTTTTTAAGCCTTAATATCTACTAGGGTTGTCTTTTATTTTTGATTACTTTCAAAGTAAATTATCTCAACAACAATGTCTAGCCGAGTTGTTTTTACTTTTGGCGAAAATGCACCACATCACACTATTTCCTGCTGATTCTTGAGCATCAAACATGGACCGCCCATCAGTCTTAGCGCCCATCCTAAGACAGCTCTACCAAAAACAGGCGGAGTGTCCCGGAAATACATGGATGCTTTGCGGCAGTTAAAACCCGCGGAAAATGCACAAGTGACACACCGCAAGATTAATACATTCTAAGCCAATTAAATGACTCCAATTCAAAGAATCTTACATAAACAGTTAGATGTGAAAAAAATTATTTTCTGTTGGACAGCTAATTTTTTAAGGAGGCACAAAAGTGACCCAGAATTTCGAGTGTGTTCGGAAGTGGAATTTCATAAATCGCATACAAAACAGCGACCAATCATGAATTTACATAAAAAAAAAGTAAATAAAAGCTTGTAGGGGGTTTCATGTAAAGAATATGCCAAAAAGAGGTATACCGCGTTTCCTTGCAGCTCGCGAGGTTAACTAAACAATGTACTGTGGCGAAACCACTTGTAGTATCTTAACAAAACTTTTGGTATAGTTGTAATAAACTTGAAGGGTTTGTTTGGCACTTGTGGTGCCGTTGGTGGCGCCCCCTATTTGTCTATATGCAGTATATAAAAGACAACCCTCGTATAATAGTGGTTTTACCAAGTAGCACATGTTACGTGGACCAGTAATGGGCCATAAGTGGTTTTTGTGGTTTTTACAATTTAAAAGGCCGATTTACAGAACGTTACTTTCACTTTACTTCCGCTTTACTTTGGCGTAACTTTACAGAAAATCAAATAAAATACATGGGAATGTATAAGCAAATTTATACTTCACTTTAGCGCTACTTTGCTGATAAGTAGTACTGTCAAAAGCCGAGCTTGGTCGATCATGCGCAAAATTTGCAAAAATGAGATATTCACCCTTATTGTCAAGGTAATGATTACGGAATATCGCTTCGTACGAAACCTGCTGGTCTTCTTATGTAGGTTTCGTACGAAGCGATATTCCGAAATTACGGCCCAGGTGTAAATAGTCAGAAGTCGCGAGTTCAGACACATGCGCATACCTGTTCCCAATTTCACGTAACTTTACAATCTATAAATTAAGCAAATTTGTTAAGTTACGCGGAAGTGAAGTTACGCCGAAGTAAAGTGAATGTAACGTTCTATAAAGTGTTTCTTAATGATTTTTAATAGATATTTTTGTGGTTTTAGGCAGTCTCTCTGTAATTGGGACCATTTTTGGAGTAATTTCATCTCTATCTCTGTCAATGTTTTCGATTTATACAAAAAAAGTGTTGCCCAAAATTGATCATAATATTTGGGCACTATCGTATTGTAATAATGTGTATTCTACGATTATTTTTATACCAATTATGATAGCAAATGGGGAATTATCAGAATTGCAAAAGTTTGATAATTTTTGGACTGTTAATTTTTGGGGAGTTATGACAATTGGTGGAATTTTTGGATTTTCTGTTGGATTTTTGACTTCTTTACAAATAAAGGTAATTATTAAATTTTAACCTGATTGAATTCTGTTTAGAGGGAAATGTCGCGAAGCATAGAAACTGTGGTTATGTAATGTTGGTTGCCTAAAATCAACAAAAAACACCACTTTCTGGTCATTGCTCAGTGGGTTTATAAGAGATAATTTAAATCAAAAATTGTGCTTACCAGCAACATAAATAAACAGCACAAGTTGACATATTCTAGGTCCATCAATAAGCGCGGTTTAAATACAGAATTTTGGCAATTTAGAAGCACTATTTTTTGCATTTTAAATTGCCAAAATTCTGTATTTAAACCGTGCTTATTAATGGACCTAGATATGTCAACTTGTGCTGTTTATTTATGTTGCTGGTAAGCACAATCACAATTTTTAATTAAAATTAACTTATAAACCCACTGAGTAATGACCAGAAAGTGGTGTTTTTTGTTGATTTTAGGCAACCAACATTACATAACCACAGTTTCTATGCTTCGCAAAATTTCCCTTTGAAGAAAAAAAATGCATTTTTTTATTTTTAACAATTTTTTTTTTTGAAATTTATTGTTTGTTAATTTTTTTTGCGATTTTTTTTTCTTTCAGTATACATCGGCATTAACGCACAATATTTCTGGAACAGCAAAAGCTTGTGCTCAAACTGTATTAGCAGCTTATTGGTATCAAGAAGTTAGATCTGTTTTATGGTGGACTTCGAATTTTATAATTTTGTTCGGCAGTGCTTTATATGCCAGAATTAAACAACTAGATATGCAAAAAGTTCATTTTATGCGTCTGGAGAACGAAAAAGTGTGAAATAAACAGTAAAACCAAAGAAACAAGTAGTTTTTCTTTAATTATAAAAAAAATTAGGCATAAAAACAAATTTTTTTTAGACAATGGAGCGTATTCGTACCAAAATTGGTTGCGGTTACCTAGGAGATCTGTCATACCACCCGTCGATCCAGATGCTAACTGACATTACTTCTGAATTTTATATTTTTATCGAATATAAAGCTAATATACCAAAAAACAACAAACTGCCGGTTTAAAACATTGAATGTACCATCTAAAAAGTTTGTATAACATTTAGAGAGTGGTTTACATCCTTAACTCTTTATAATTAGGTAAAAAAGAAAATTATAACTCATTTACAAGGGGATTTCCGTGAATGTTTAAAATAATCCGCATTGTTTTGATGCACGGATTTTGCATTAAAAGTACCTCTGTAAATGAGTCATTATGCCCTTTTTTACCTAATTATGAAGAATAAAAGTTGTAAAACACTCCGTAAATGTTATACAAACCTTTAAGCTGGTACGTAGAATGTTTTAAACCGGCAGTTTGTTGTTTTTTGGTATATTAGCGTTGTATTTGATAAAATATAAAATTCAAAAGTAATGTCAGTTAGCATCTGAAACGACAGGTGGTATGACAGATCTCCTAGGTTACCTCAACCAATTTTTGTACGAATACGCTCCATTATCTTAGATTATTATCGTGGTTGCATTAAATATTTGGTATGGCTCCCCTTAACTAAAATATCTCCACTATCCTTATTTTTAATAAGTACATCTAGAAATGCTAACGTTTTTCCAACTCTAGAAGCACAGGCCTCTACTAAAATATCATCCCCTATCATTGCTGATTTTAAATACCTAAAAAAAAAAAAGAGCAGGTTAGATCAGTGAGTGAGATAGATCATTTAAAAAGTTAAACTTCGCAGACAGCTCATTTTTTATGACTATTTTTTTATTTTTATATAATTGTTACACATTCTATATGATACTCTTCGCAGTAGATGATTAAGAAGGTGCATTTTTTATTTGATTGGAAACAACGTAAAACTTATTTATTTTGTAAACGGGTCGGGATACAAAAAAAATTACCAGATGCTTTTTTATAGGAAAAAATACAATCTAATTTTATTAAGAATATTTTTTTCGTAAAGTTGATATTAACGAAAATATGAATTTTTTTCTACTTTGGGGGTGTTTTTAACCCTCTATTTATTACTTGATTTTTTCCAAAAACAATATGGCTCTTCCTCTTAATAGGATTGATTTTTGTGTTAAATTTCAAGTCGATCCGATAAACCGTTCTTGAGTTATGGTGGTCACAAATTTCGTTACAGACAGACGGACAAAAAATAAAAGTCTTAAAAAGTCATGAAACGAACGAATCTGCAAAAATTTGCTCTTGGATGAATATTAACGATTTTAGAGAAGGCCCGACCAATCGCAATATACTCTTCGACTGCTAAGAGTATAATAAAAACAGGGTGTTTTCTAATGTCGTTGAAAAAATGGGAGGGGTAATTTCTGGACCTATTTTACGAAAAAAAGTTCACATAAACATGATAAACTTGTGTTCAATTTTGACTTTTTTTAACTTACAGCCCCCAAGAATCACCACTATAAACACTTTTTCCAAAATTTGACAAATGAAGAAATATTTCTAGTATTTAGATGCATCAAAAAGGTCCAAACATTTTTAAAAAAATAATTCGTTTTGGAAATATTCCAAAAAGAACTGATTTTTTTAGGCGGCTTTTAAAGGGCTGTAACTCAGTAAGGAAACAAAATCAGACACCTGTTTACATGAACTTTTCTGTTTTTTTTTGGTCCAAGGAATATGTGGTTAACTCAGTGTTCTATATCAATGGGGCCCCTTTTTATTGTCGAAAATTAATTTTTTCGCAATTTGGAGAAAACTTACGTCATGTGTATATCAACAGACACGTTTGGAAAAGCCCCCTTTTCAAGTGACATTAAAGCATAGGTTGATATACAATCCACCAAAGTGGCCGACAGCCCCCCGTGTAGGCCCCCCATTTGATTTGTGTGTTCCTTCCCAATTTTGAGTTCAGCGGTGCAACGTCCATTCTCCAAGGTGGTTATATTTACCTAAAATTTAATTTTAATCGCAATTTACACAAATCAAAGCCCTAAAAACTCACAGTTTTAAAACATTGTTCAAAATGTTTTGTATTTCTTAACATTTCCAAAATATGCGTTTTTGATAAGATACTCTTGGCCATTTTTGACTAAAGTTGGACTTTCTATCACAGTTTAGTTATAACAACTAATAATTATTGCTAAATTACCATTGTATTTACAAAATCATGTTAAAAAATTGATTTTGGCTCAATTTACGTAATAGTAGTTCAAACGCAAGGTCAAATAACCTACTCTGTAGTTCAAACGTACCTAACGCGCAAATGTGAGGTTATGTTTGAATAGAAGCGCGCAAAAAACGTTTTGAATCCGTTTTTTCTCACAAAAACCGTTGTAAACTGCACAAAAACCAAAATGTCGATGAACAAACACATGCACCCACGAAATATCTACAAATCACCGCCTAATTTCAAGGAATTAGCGATAAAATACCCAGAATTTCGTCAATACGTTAAGCAGGACCTTAGCGGTAAAATTAGCGTTGATTTTAAAGACATAAACGCCTTGAGGGCTCTTTCGTGCACCCTACTGAAGAACGACTTTAATTTAGAAGTGGAAATACCTGCAGATAAGCTTATTCCAACCATACCATTAAGATTAAACTATCTTTTGTGGATCGAAGACCTTTTGGATATTTCCAATAGAAAAAGCGATGTCGTGGGGATTGATATTGGAACTGGGGCTTCGTGCGTGTACCCCTTGATCGGGGCGAAGAAGTTCGGGTGGAAAATAATCGCTACTGAGATAAATGACGCCAGTATCGAGTTTGCACGGAAGAATATTAAAAGAAATAACCTTCAAGAAAGAATAAACATAGTTAAAGTGAACGAAAATGCAATTTTGGGGCCTGTTTTAGAGGCTAGTGATGCAGTGTATGATTTTTGCATGTGTAACCCACCGTTTTTTGCTTCGAACGATGAACTGCATCCGTTTTTTAAGGCCAGAAAGATGTCGAGACCACATCCTAAAAATGCATTTTGTGCGGCCCCTTCTGAAGTTATAGCAAATGGTAAGTGGTAAAGCCCCAAAGGGGCTATTTCTTTTGCCCAAGACCTTTTTTTATAAAACCTACTTTATACAGGGTGTCCAAAAAATGGCGCATAAACGCGATGTACGTTGTTGGGGCATGTCTAGGGAGCCCCAGAAAATTGTTAAAAAAAATCTATCTCATATACCCTCGTAGATATGTTGCCCCAAAGGGCGATACTTTAAATGCATATATCTTGAATATAACAGCACATATTAACTAAACAAATGGTTTAATACAAAGCTACAGTATATCTTAAACCATTCAACCATTTTTTTATTTATTAATTGGTCGAATTACATTTTTATAATCCAGTTAATTTTACAAAATTTTCATGAAATGAAGCTGACAACCACGTCAATAAAATCTAGTGCAAAAGTGTATGATCAAGACTCATAAATAGGATTTTAAACTTATAAATGGGATTTTTAGATGTATTTTCCTAGACTGTGTTGCCGAATTTATGCAACTTTGTTCGCATTTTTCTCGATGAATATAACAGATCGATTTTTTTGACAATTTTCTAGGGATCTCTGAGAATGCCTCAAGAGCGTACCATCGCGTTTATGCGCCATTTTTTGGACACCCTGTAGAATAACTAACCTAATACTAGCTTTTTTTGACCCATTTGTATTCATAAATCATAAATAGTCCAATTATTCTAATTAAAATTTGTAGGTTCCTTAGAAAAAAATCCCAACCAAGATCTGCTTATGCAGGTTTGTAGGCACTACCCCCAGGAATTTAAAAGTGAAAAATTCTCACCAAATTTCCATGACGTTTAGCCCCCATCTTGCATAGAAGTGAGGAGTTAGTTTTTTGTTAATACCTAAACCATTCGGCACTTTTGAAAAAAGTTTTAAAAATTTTTAGGAACATTATTTTAATAAGAATATAATCATTTTTAAAAAAATAATAAATCACCAATATTAACGATTCTATAGCTCTTTGAAAATCACCTTATTTCATCATAATCGTCTATCTTAATCATAGAGTCCTGAAGCATAGATTGCAGCGTTCTCTGTAGGACCAAATTAGCACATTTTCAAAGTGCTATAAAATCGTTCATATTGGTGATTTATTATTTTTTTAAAAATGATTGTATTCTTTTTAAAATAATGTTTCTAAACATTTTTAAAACTTTTTTCAAAAGTGCCAAATAGTTTAGGTATTAACAAAAAACTAACTTCTCACTTTTATGCAAGATGGGGGCTAAACGACACGGAAATTTTGTGGGAATTTTTCACTTTTATATTCCTGGGGGTAGTAGCTACAAACCTGCATAAGCAGATCTTGGTTGGGATTTTTTCTGGGGGCATTATTAGAACGATTGGGCTAAAATGCCAATTTTTGCTTTTCAGGGGGTGAAACCAAATTTGTCACCCAAATGATGAATGAAAGCGTACATTTCAAAGAAAAAGTACGAATTTTCACTACAATGTTAGGACACAAATCCAGTTTAACCCCTTTAAAAAAACATCTCCGCGAAATAGACGTTACAAGTTTTAAACAAACTGAATTTTGCCAAGGCAACACTACACGTTGGGGGCTATCTTGGACTTATTATGAAATAGATTTACGTAAAATACCGTCTAATATTAAAAGTGTTAAAAGTACCAAACCCTTAAGCCATGAAATAAGGTCGATAACTTTACAAAATTTGACACACCACCTCTTAAAAATGTTCACAGAGCTCAAATTTATCGTTGAAGAAAACAAACATACAAAAAACGTTGTGATTTATTCCATAACAGCTCATAGTAACACCTGGTCTTACCAAAGGCGTAAAAAAAGGTTAGAAAAACGTTTAAACAGCTCAAATTCATCAGAAGAAAGTTGCATTGCATCAGAAAAAATGTCACAATGCAACTTAACCGATATTGATTCCAAAAAACGGGAACTGGAGGATCCGGACGGTTATTATAAACCAAAAAAAATTAAACTAGGGGCTCAGACAAATAATAATGAGGATTATTTAAAAGCGACAATAGTTTTGAAAAATAATAATTCAACAAGTGAAAATTTTGTAACCATGGAACTTTTTTGTATTGACGGTAACGAAAATAGAGATGCATTGCACCAGATTTTGCAATACATTAAGAATAATCTTAAGACCTTGCTTACTGATAAATGTGACCAAGAAATGACAGAATAGAATAGTTTTTTTTAATTTAAGTTTTTTTTGTTTATTTTTTGTAAATAGCGTTAATTTTGGTAAAATATTCTTTTTTCTTGCAAGAAAAATTTAGAAGAAAAGTTAATTTACTGGCAGAACTTTAATTTTTTTCTGACAAACATTGTTTTTTGTAAATCAAAAATGTTAAAAAATATTGTATTTTTTTTACCATTTAAAAAATACACATATTGATAATTTATGTGCAAAAATTGGCGCATAAACGCAATGGTATGTTGTTAGGGCATTCTCATGTATCCCTAGAAAAATGTTTAAAAAAATTCATCTGTTATATTCATGAAAGAAAATGCGAACAAAGTTGCATAAGTTCGGCAACACTGATTATAAAATACGTCATAAAAACTTATCTAGATTCTTGATCACACATTTTTGCATTAGATTTTATTAACATTGTTGTCAGCTTCATTTCTTAAATTTTTGTAAAATTAGATTGATTATAAAAATGTAGTTTGACCATTTAAAAGATAAACAAATAGTAAAATAATCATAGATAGATTGTGCCTTTGTATCTAGCCATTTGTTTCGTTAATATGTGCTGTTATCTTCAAGGTATAAGCGTTTGAAGTTTCGCACTTTGGGGCCTCATATCTCCAAGGATATATAAGATTTTTTTTTCAGTTATTTAGGAGTCCCTAGACATGCTCCAATAACGTACGATCGCGTTTATGCGTCAATTTTTGTACACACTGTATAGATACTAAAAAAATGTTGTAGTGGTCACCCTGTACCATTTTAAATCTAGAGTTATCTTAAACAAATAAAATTTGTTTATTTATCTATGGATTTAAATGACAATGGTATTTAAAAATGGCGGTTAAATTTGTGTACTACCACGTGATATGTTTAAAATAATATTAACTCAATTATTACTACTTTAATAATATGACCTTAGTTTAAAATCTTATAGTATTATTCGTTTTTGTTACTAATTATTAAGAATTAAAGTGTTATTTTTTCTAATAGTATTTTATTATTAATATTTTACGGATTTAATTATATACATAAGTACAAGTACCCCTTCACAAAAAGATAAGAAAATTAAATATATCATTATTGTCTTTTACAAAAAGTGTGCAGTCACAATACGTACTTAAAAAGATAATCATAATTATGTTTGATAACGTATACGTGTTCATATTTTCACAATATTAGACAAAATGTTTTAAGCAAGATAGTTTAGTTTAGTTAATTTATTAATTCAGTTATTTTTATTGATTATTTTTTTGTATAAAACGTAAAAAAACTAATAAAAATGGTGTCGGTAAAGCATACAGCAATTGTCATGTCCTTTTTGGTAAGTATTTATACAGGATGTCCCCCAAAATGTGACACCTTGGGGCCAAATAAGAAAAATATCTAGCATGTCCGATTTTACCCAATAACTATGTATTTTTTAGGACCAAATGACATTTTCCATGACCATTGTAATCTTAGGCCAATACCTAATAAGCATGGGAGCTTCTCAATTTTTTATAGGGGGACTTAATTCTTTATTCGCATTCGTTGGGTTATTATGGAGCCCTATTATAGTAAGTGTTCAGAAAAAAAAATGGGGTAGTACAAAAATAGTAAAGTGTACTTTTTTAATTTTTTAGGGCAGTTTAAGTGATACTAAAGGAAGAACAGCGATGTTAAGAATCAGTATAGCATTTTGTATTATTTCAAATTTAGTTTTTTATTGTACAAATTCTTTATTTTTTGCTGTTATTGGACGAATCTTTGCGGGTAAGTTAATATTGTAATAAAACGAGTTTTTTATACTATTTTTTATATTTGCTTCATTTAATTTATTAAAAAGCATTTTTAATTTGAATTAAAAACTTAACCCAAAATTTTATATTTATTGGATTGGAAACATTAAAATTTTGAAGTAAAAAGTAAATTTAGGTCAGACATATTGAATAATGACATTTGTAAACTTTACTCACTTAATACTGAATGAATAGGAGTTTTTGAGAAAATGTAACCGTTGATATCGTTTCTCAAATTCTTCTAGTTATTCTCTTTAGTCTCTACAAAAAAACTATGTCCCCTGATAGTTTATAATAGTAAAATTTGTAAATAAAAAGTGCCTTGCAAGGGAAGAATTCATCTTTTTGCATCTGGGAAACCAAGCTAATAAAATAAAATTTTGTGTTTAATAATGAAGCAATTCAGCAACCTTAAAAATCAAATTTCTGGTTTTATAATGTGCTTATTATAGAACGCAAATATAAAAACACTTTTTTTTATCTTTTAGTAATAATCTAGTTTCTCTTAAAAGGTTTGGGATTCCAAAACATTCCACTTATGCGAGGCTTAATGAGCGATGTTCTTCCAAAAGAGGAGCAATCTACCTTTTTTAATAAATTGCAAGCTCTTGGTGGAGTTGCTTTTATGGTAGGCTCAATGTTCAGCGGATTTTTAAGTGAAACAGAAAATGGTATACATCGCGTTTTTGGACTGATCACAATTATATTTTGCTTTGTACTGGGTAAGTAATTTTAGCTACTTGTGAAAAAAAATATCTTACTCTTCGCAGACAAAGTCGAAAAGTATATAGAATTTGCACGAACTTCCTTTAAAATCGTTAATATTCATCCTAGAGTAAGCATTTTTGCATATTCGTTCGTTTCATGAGTTTTTAAGACCTTTATTTTTTGTCCGTCTGTCTGTAACTAAACTTGTTATCACGATAACTAAAGAACGGTTTATTCAATTGACTTGAGATTTGGTACAAAAATCAATCTCGTTTGGGGGAAGAACTCTTTTGTTTTTGAAAAAAATCAAATAATAAATAGAGGGTAGAAACCACCCCCAAAGTTGAAAAAAGTTCATATTTCGGTTAATATCAATTTTACAAAAAAAAATATTCTTAATAAAATTATAGATTATATTTTTTCCTATAAAAAAGCATCTAGTAATTTTTTTGTATCTTCACCCGTTTACAAAAAAATAAGTTTTACGTTGTTTTCAATAAAATAAAAAATGCACCTTTTTAATCATCTACTGCGAAGAGTATCATATAAAATGTGTAACAATTATATAACAACAAAAAAATAGTCATTAAAAAAGACCTATCTGCGAAGTGTAACCTTTTAAATGATCTATCCCACTCATTGATCTAACCCACTCTTGTTATACTCTTCGCAAAAGAGTATATTGCGATTACTCGGACCTTCTCTAAAATCGTTAATATTCATCCTAGAGCAAACATTTTTGCAGATTCGTTCGTTTTATATGACTTTAATAAGACTTATTTTTTGTCTGTCTGTCTGTCTGTCTGTCTGTCTGTCTGTCTGTCTGTCTGTCTGTCTGTCTGTCTGTCTGTCTGTCTGTCTGTCTGTCTGTCTGTCTGTCTGTCTGTCTGTCTGTCTGTCTGTCTGTCTGTCTGTCTGTCTGTCTGTCTGTCTGTCTGTCTGTCTGTCTGTCTGTCTGTCTGTCTGTCTGTCTGTCTGTCTGTCTGTCTGTCTGTCTGTCTGTCTGTCTGTCTGTCTGTCTGTCTGTCTGTCTGTCTGTCTGTCTGTCTGTCTGTCTGTCTGTCTGTCTGTCTGTCTGTCTGTCTGTCTGTCTGTCTGTCTGTCTGTCTGTCTGTCTGTCTGTCTGTCTGTCTGTCTGTCTGTCTGTCTGTCTGTCTGTCTGTCTGTCTGTCTGTCTGTCTGTCTGTCTGTCTGTCTGTCTGTCTGTCTGTCTGTCTGTCTGTCTGTCTGTCTGTAACGAAACTTGTTATCACGATAACTGAAGAACGGTTTATTTAATTGACTTGAGATTTACATACATAACTACATAAATCAATCTCGTTTAGGAGAAGAGCCCTATTGTTTTTGGAAATAATCAAATAATAAATAGAGGGTTGAAAACACCCCAAAAGTTGAAAAAAATTCATATTTCGGTTAATATCAATATTCTTAATAAAATTAAAGATTGTATTTTTCCCTATAAAAAAGCATCTGGTAATTTTTTTGTATCCCCACCCGTTTACAAAAAAATAAGTTTTACGTTGTTTTCAATAAAATAAAAAATGCACTTTTATAATCATCTAATGCGAAGAGTATCATATAGAATGTGTAACAATTATATAACAATAAAAAAATAGTCATAAAAATGGACCTATCTGCGAATTGTACAATTTAAATGATCTATCCCACTCACTGATCTAATCCATTCATTGATATAACAATCTTGTTTTTATTTTAAAGGATTATCGTATCTTCTACCTGATACCAAACCAATTAAAAAAACAGAAGAAAATAGCAAGAACTCTGACAAAAAAGGGGCCAAAAAAGAAGAATCCAAAAATGTCGGTGGTCTAAGTGGTATAATAGACAACATCAAAAACGTGAATTATAACAAATTTTGGGACCTATTCGCTATACGATTTTTAGCCTTTATGACTATCATGTCTTTTCATTCTAATGTAGGCCCAATGGCTACAGCCACATTTCAACTAAAGGGCAGATTAATGGCAATATTATTCGTTTTTATAAGCATTGTTTCTATTCTAACAAACTTAGCCATGATACGTTTGAAAAAAGGAATCTACGCTCAAGACAAATACGGCTACAAGCGCCTATTTCACGGCGGTTTTGTCCTTATTTTTACCTCAATAGCTTTAATTTGCTCAAGCATAACAAGCAGTTTGTTAATTTTCGTTATTTCAGTCGCGCCTTTAGCAACTTCTAGAATCTTTTTTGACTCAACTATAGCCGAAGCTGTGCTTGCAAAAGCGGACCCAGATGAAAAAGGAAAGGTTTCAGGTGTTATTGAAAGTATAACATCTTTTGCGGGGCTAATAATGCCCCTAATCGCGGGCTATACAGTTGATGCCTACGGAACAACTACTAGTTTAAGTATATGTCTTTTACCCGCTGTTGGTG
This sequence comes from Cartodere bifasciata, assembly GCA_963920755.1. NCBI lineage: Eukaryota > Metazoa > Arthropoda > Insecta > Coleoptera > Latridiidae > Cartodere > Cartodere bifasciata. The sequence goes on along the minus strand of OY987196.1, from coordinate 20,013,756 downwards.
CTTTATTAGTCGCGTATTCGCAGAGGCATATTAAGGAAGAAATTAAACAAGACTAAAACTGCAAAAATAACTTAATTCAAATGACTTCTTGCCTCATTTGTGGATGGGGCAAATACAAGTATTACTATTTGTCATCGGTACTATTTAACTAAGAATAAAAGCCTGTTTTTTTCCTAAAATATGCGTTATTATTTACAAAAACACTCCGTACATACCTTAACAAGCACTTAACTCTACTTTCACCTAATGTGGCCCCCTTTTTTATACTCTAAACTGCTTTTCAAGTTCCATTTGTTCATCACGCTCTTGTTGCTCCTTTACCTCTGCTATTGCTTTTCTTAAAGCGATATAACTCGGACGATCTTCTCTAGGGAATATTTCTCTCTTGGTTTTAATCACCCATTCCTCAAAAAGTTCAGGTTTGTTGAAGTAATGAAACATACCAACGGGGAACGCTAGGTAAAGACTCATTTTGAAAACTTCAAGTTTCCAGTTCCCCATTCTGTTTTTTGAGCGTGTACAACTGTATTTGGGTGCGGTAAGTCCTTTTCTTATTAAATTTTAACTTGGGGTTGGTTAAATCAGTGCTTTTTGTGTGTTTTTAAGCAAATTTTGGACGTAAGAAACTTTAAAAACGGCAGCCATTAATCGTAGTTCATTTGTTGCATAAAAATCCCATTTGTTCGAATCAAACAAACTACTTGTACGCTAAATGAACTACCACGATGGAATTCTAACCTCACATTTTGATTTTCGAATTTCTTCACAAAAATGGCATGTTTTGGGCGAATTTTTCGCATTTTCAAGCCAAAAAGTGAGTGTTTAAGGTAACAACAAGTCGCTATCGCTAATTTACATTCTTTTCAGCCCCCTTAATACAGTATGCACGTTATTTAAACACAATAAATGCCGAAACTAGGCCAAAATGTGTAAGTTTGCTACCTCCAACTTTGTTATCTAACTCTAATAATCACTGGATTTATCAACAAAATGATCAAATTCAAGTCCCGGTTGGTGTTGGGAAGCAAATTGAGTTTCCTAATGGTTTAATTTACGTGCCAATGATTAAAGATCCTAAAAATACAACTACACAAAGTATTGAAGCCCCTTCGATTGTGAATAGTGATATTATAAAGCAAGCAGATAGAAAAATGATCGTTATTCGGCGGAAAAAAATGAAGAAACATAAGCTGAAGAAGCTAAGAAAGAAGATGAAGCACTTATGGGCCAAGGTACGTTTTTTTTTGTTATTTTAGTAAGATGTTTAAAATAACGCAAAATTTGAACACAAAAATGTTATAGGTAAGGCAACGAAGAGAATTAAGAAAGGAAAAGGCTTTTCAGAGTGTTCTTATAGCACAGTGCAAAGAAGCCGAGGCATTTTCTGCTGAAAATTATGTTCAAGAAAGAATTGACAAATTAAACGAAATTATAATACCAAGATTTTGGAAAGGAAAAAGATTGCCTGAGTTTATTATAAGAGAAAAAATGGGGCTGCCACCCAAGGCATAAATAGATGGATAACAAATATTTGAAACAAAAAATCAAATACTTGTGTAGAAAGAATGAATTTCGTGATTTTTTATAATAATTATTATAACCCAAAAAAAATTAAAATAAAGGAAAATTGAATAAAAACCCACATTTAAGTATAATAATATTTATTAATAAATTTATGTTATGTACAATTTACAGCTAAAATATCCTAAAATCAAAAAAAATGCGAAAAGAAAAATTATTTTCACTACCCTACGACAAAAAAAGGCTTTTTAGGTTTTCCTATGTTATAAAAACCCAACAAAAACATATACCTTTTTTTTTAATCCATAGGTTCATGTATAAACTACATATTTACAAAAAAAAAAACAATTGCACAATATTAAAATGCTCAATTTATATTATTTATAATAATAATATCTTAAAATCTACAATCACTTGAAAACAATAAAAATTACAAATTTTCAAGCATTGGAGCGTTCGTACAAAAATTGGTTGGTGTTACCTAGAAGATCTGTCATACCACCCGTCGTTCCAGATGCTAACTGACATTACTTCTGAATTTTATATTTTTATCAAATATAACGCTAATATACCAAACAACAACAAACTGCCGGTTTAAAATATTCTACGTACCTGCTAAAAGGTTTGTATAACATTAACGGAGTGTTTTACAACTTCAATTCTTCATAATTAGGTAAAAAAGGGCATACTGACTCATTTACAAATGTACTTTTAGTGCAAAGTCCGTGCATCCAAAAAATACAGATTATTTTAAACATTCACGGAAATCCTTTTGTAAATGAGTCATTATTTCCTATTTTACCTAATTATAAAGAATTAAAGATTTAAAACACTCTCTAAATGTTATACAAACCTTTTAGATGGTATATAGAATGTTTTAAACCGGCAGTTTGTTGTTTTTTGGTATATTAGCGTTATATTTGATAAAAGTATAAAATTCAGAAGTAATGTCAGTTAGCATCTGAAACGACGGGTGGTATGACAGATCTCCTAGGTTACCCCAACTAATTTTTGTACGAATACGCTCCATTCCACCAAAAAATAGGCGTGTCCTTACAAAACCCCGCCCTTAACTTTAGCCCCTCCCACAAACACAAAATTGTTACCTAAACTTTAATATTTTCTCAAATATAATAAAAAAACATTAAATTTTGTTAACAATAAGTGGTAAAAAAATCCTATGCAAGAACTAACCAAGCCACAAACAAAATGGCGAGCCACAAAAATATTTTAGATAAAAATTGCTCCTCCATATGTTGTTGTGTCCCGCGGGGGGCTGCAGCGGGCCTTTGCTCCCCAAAATTAAACGTTGATGTAAAAAAACCAAAAGGAAATGCCCCTATTCCGAAAGACATGTGAAAATTGTTGTCAGCAAAGCCGAAACCTGTAAAAACGGTTTTTTTTAGACAAATGGGCGGAGTTTAATTTACAAACGGGGCGTGGCAAGTCATAAACACGCCCCAAAATAAAACGGGCGGGCGTAACCAAACAAAAAATAGTAGACTTTAGTACTAAGAGTTAAAGTGATGCTTTGTGTGACGAGGCAGAAAGATTGTCTGGTGAGCGAAACGAGACAGACAATTCTGCCGAGGCACACAAAGCCACTTTAACTCTGTGTAGTAAACGATACTTTTTCTTAAAACTTCTAAATACAATGGTTTTATAATTAATTTAGTTTACTTATTTGAGTTGACTTTTATTTATTTTAAAATAAACGTCATTAAAGTAATGTTTATTTGACGTTTTAAGAAAAAAAAATTTGGTAGCGTCAGTAAAAGTTACTTTTACTGTCGCCGGCAGTAAAAATAAAAACTCTATGATACAGTTCAGAAAAGGGCTACTTTATGTTCGCCATTTACGTCACTAAAGTGATGTTTTTTTGACGTTTTAAGAAAAAAGCGTTTTTAAACAAATGGGCGGGGTTTAAACCACAATATGGGCGTGGCAAGTCATAAACACGCCCCCCCAAATAAAAAGGGGCGTAACCAAACAAACAAATAGGCGTTTTTGTGTTTTCAATGGCAACTATGAACGTATACTAAATAAAAATACAGGGTGTCCTCGTTTAGTGATATGGCAAATAGCTGGGTAAAATCCAAGACATTCTGTAAAAACAGTTTTTTAAAAAAGTGCCTCCCTTTGGAAATAATGGCCTTTAAGCAGGTAGACAATAAACACGTAATCGTAAATATTTACCAAATGTTTTGTCCAACCATCCTGAAAAACGATAATTTTAAACCCATTTTTATATTTGGGACTCTTTTAAAATGAATTAAACACTGGTAGTGTTAATAAAAACTGCATGTAAATTCTTTACCTTTAAGAATTTTGTAGTTTTGTTTATTTTTTTAAATACCCCAATTTAAGTAAAAAAAATTTTACCACTTGAAATTTCTGAGAAACTTACCGTTTACGAGTAAACTGCCACGACACTCTTAATGTACACCATATTTTTGCATAAGACTAGACTTTCTTTTTAAATTTCTATGTCACTGACCACTGTCAGAAGTAAGTTTTTTGTCAAGATAAATGCAAAATATGAGGTACTAAGAGAGTTTTTGGCAGTTTATTCGTAAACGGTACAGTTTCTCAGAAATTTTAATACTACAGTCAATCTGTCCTAAATAAGGGGGGTACTTCGACAAAATTCCTGGTAGGGCCGCCTTTTTTATATGATGTAACTGTATGTCCAAAGAGTAAAACCCCAAATTGGCGTATATCTACCTATTGCAGAAACGGAGTTATGGCCCCCCAAAGGGCCCCCTTTAATTCATCACGGTGGAACTGCACCAAATTTTGCAAATAGATGTCAAATAAGGTTTTAAAAAGATTTTCATAAAATAAAAATCTCTAAAAAAATTCCTTCACCCCCTAAATAGCCCCCAAAGAGAAATAACCAATCGCGTTGGATTTACACCAAATTTTGCAGATAGATGCATAATAAGATACTTAAAAATATTTCCTTATAACTTTTTTTCAAAAAATAATTCCTTCGCCCCATAAACGAAGGGGGCTTTTAAGGGGGGCATTAATTTTTTTTTTCAAAAAATGTTTTTAACAAATATTTTTTAGCATCTCATTTTACATCTATCTGCAAAATTTGGTGTAAATCCAACGTGATTGGTTATTACTCTTTGGGGGCTATTTAGGGGGCTAAGGAATTTTTTTAGAGATTTTTATTTTATGAAAATCTTTTTAAAACCTTATTTGACATCTATTTGCAAAATTTGGTGCAGTTTCACCGTGATGAATTAAAGGGGGCCCTTTGGGGGGCCATAACTCCGTTTCTGTTATAGGTAGATATACGCCAATTTGGGGTTTTACTCTTTGGACATCCAGTTACATTATATAAAAAAGGCGGCTCTACCAGGAATTTTGTCGATGTCCACATACGGATTGACTGTACTATAAGTATAAAAAAAGTTTTCACCTGAATTGGGGTATTTAAAGGAATAAACAAAAATACAAAATTCATAAAGGTAAAAAAAAAACATGCAGTTTTTATCAACACTACCAGTGTTTAACCTATTTTAAAAGGTGCCCGAAATTTCAAAATGGGTTTAAAATTACCGTTTTTATTACCTTTATTGATTGTACAAATTTCATGATGGTTAGACAAATTATTTGGTAAACATTTACGATTACGTGTTTTTAGTCTACCTGCTTAAAGGCCATTATTTCCGAAGGGGGGCACTTTTTTAACAAACTGTTTTTACTGAATGTCTTGGATTTTTCCCAGCTATTTGCCATATCAAAAAATGCAAACTAAACGCGGACACCCTGTATGTTAGGCAAGGTCAAAGGGGCGTGGTCAAATTAAAAAAAGGCGTGTCCTAGTCAAACTGGGCGTGGCCAAAGCAAAAATAGGGTTTTTTTAGCTAAAAACGCGTAAAAACAGTTTTAAACGCACATTTAAGCATTTTAAAACTTTTTTATGATTTACCTGGAAATGTGGAGCCTGGTTCTGGCTCTGTTCTTTGCCCTGCAGGCCTAGGGGGCACCTTTTCTCTTGGATCTTCCTGTTTAGTACTTCCTCTTCCATATAAAGGAACAACTTTTTCTTTGCTTATTGCAGCTTTACAAACTGGACAAACTTGTCTGTTTGGTTTGGTTTCTAACCATTGGTGCAAGCAAGGCCAGCTAAAAAGACAATAAAGGTTAAAAAGGGGGCCCAACGTTTGGGCGTAAGATTTGAGAACAAATTTAGGTTTTTGGGTTGTTTTTTTGTTGCAAAACGTGTAGGGCTTGTTGGATTGTGTGTTTTTAAACTAAATGAAGTAATATTTACCAGAATAAATGTCCACACATGCTAACAACAGCATCCTTTGCAGTATCCAAACATATATTGCACTCAAATGTTCTGTCCTCCTTTTTTTCATTATCTGAGTCTGTAGGATTGTGCCCCCCGTCTCCAGACTGGGCTTTAAAGTTGTCCGAGCTAGTTTGAGCCATTTCACACCCTAATTTGTTTGTTTACTACACCAAAATCAAATAAAAGGTTTGACCCCGTTCAAAAATGACGTGTCTCAATGTTAAATCGATAGAGCGCACTTAAAACACTGTACCGCGTATCAAAAGCGTAATAAAATATTTGATAATTGCACATAAATTATTGTAAACAATGTTTAGTTTCGGGGTTTAGATTAAATTATCGAAAATGTTAGTTTTTTTAATATTGCGTGACATTTCTTTGATCAAGTGACGTTTATGACGCTTAAGAAAACAAATGACCTTTGATGTATTTGAACTACTAATCCAAAGCCCACTTCGTTTTTTAAGCCTCCACAAATAAAATGCAGAAATTCTATCAAAATTCTTTATTTTTAAGTGATTTTATTGCTTATAACTCTTTCTTCTTCTGTTGGAAACCTTTATCTTGTAAAAGTTGATTGCATTCTTCACGGCTGAGATCAGAAAGTGGGTGTCGCTCCACTTCTTGGTCATCTTTATCGAAAAAAACTAATTCAGGCTTAGCCCCATGAATTTTCTTGAATTCAACATCGTATTTAGGCAAATCCTCATAAGCAAAAGTCTTAATTTCGGTTAATCTGTTTAAGGAACACCCTGGGCAACTCTAAAATAGAAAAAACTTGGAGTTAAAAAATGCCAACTCATGATGGTGTAAAATACTAGAATAAAATGCAATTTTGGTATTTAAACACAATTTACCTCTAATTTAGCTTTCACAATAACATTTTCAGCTAAAGTAGTAGCCAAAAATAGCCCCAGAAGAAAAAAAACACCCAATACAGATTTCATGGTTAAAAAATTTGTAAAACTAATATTGTACACTTGAACTTTGTTAAATGAGAGGTGTAATATATTATCAACACGTATTTTTATCTATTCAATTCAAATCACATGTAAATACGATTAAAAACGAATTTTTGAGCAATTAACTAATTTTTTTTAGCGTGTGGAGCAAATGGCCTACGCAGTGAACTTTTGAACTACATGCCAAAAAACCGAAATGCCACTTTTCATAATGGACGTTTCACATACAGATCAAATGAACTACTCTTAGCGTTGTTTACATTAACCTCAAATTTAAGCGTTTTTTGCAGTTTGGGGCCTTTATTGATTAAACAAAATGCTTTTAAGCTTGTTTTTCAATACTCCAATGCCCAAATTTCTTTACATTTGCTGGACGTACCGTTAAAAGAGGTTATATGTGACAAAAAGTCAAAATGAGTAAACAGAAAGCAAAAGACATCCTTGCGTTGAGTTCCCACGGGCATGGGGACACTAAAGCGCAGCCTTCGACCACATCAACTAAACCCGAGAAGCAGCCTAAAGCTATTCTGCACAAGGGTAAGGTGTTGGACTACAATGTCATTTACGAGGGAGCCGAAGTGACGCCTAAGCCCCTTAATCCGCAGATTTACAAAGGGGGGCGCGAACGACAACTTAGCATTGTTAATATATCAGGAACTGAAACAAGCACCACTAAATTAAACGTAAATGTGTTTAAATCGTCCAGTGGAGGCAAGTTTAGGACTGATACCAAAAATATGGAGTTTAACAAGTAAGGCTTTTAAATAAGTAGATAATTTACCTTGTAAAAAATATACAACAGCCAGATTTGTTATATGTGCGGTTAGAACATCTATTCAGGAAGCTAAATTTACAAAATGCACACTAATAAGAGTTTAGGGTTGGCGTGGTAGCCCCCAAAAAGTCCCCTTTAATTTGCAGCGTTAGATCACGATAGATCTGCACCTAATTTTACAAATAGGTGCTAAATAAAATTTTGAAGGTTTCTGCAAAAATAATTGCTCTAAAAAAATTCCTTCGCCCCCTAAGTGGCCCCCGAAGAGTAATATTCAATCATGTTGGATTTACATCAAACTTTGTAAAAAGATGCAAAATAAGGTTCTTAATAACTTATACTTTATACTTTTTCGCTAAATAACTACCTTTATCTCATTTGATTTATTATTTTTAAAAAATGTCTATACCCATCTAAGGGCCCCCAGATGGGTATAGACATTTTTTAAAAATAACTAGAAATGGGTTAGATCAGTGAGCGGGTTAGATTTTTTATAAAATGCCAACATTTAATAGGATACTCCTCGCAGTAATTAAATAATAATCAATTGAAATAAGAAACTTTTTTTAATATTATTTAAAAAAATCTGCGAAGAGGCCAAAATATTAACTCTCTTAAACCGAAAAAAATTATTTTATTAGCGAAGAGCATAAATAGGTATCAATTCTGACACTGACGTTTAGGATTTAATTAGGCTTAAGAAAGATGCTTTTGTTTTGATTTTTTTTTGCAAAGCCACCTTGACCGATCCTAAACTTACGGGACTTTTTTATTACTGAAAACCTTTCTTTTATGTCTTACAAATTTGACAAAAAAAAAAAACAAAATTACTTTTTAATACAGAATTTAATTTCCTTTCATTTTTATAACTTCACTTTTTTGTGTAAATTGAAAACTAGCAAAGATACGGCTTTTTTTTTAATTTGGGGGCTTATGGGGGGTCGGACAAAAAAATCTTTTTATTACTTTTCATAAAGAATTGGAAGGACTTTAATATTACAAAAAAAAAACATTTTGTACATTTTATAATAACTGAAATATGAATTTTTTTCCAGTTGGGGGGCTCCGTAGCCCCCTTTGTCATTCTTTAATTTTTCTCAAAAACAATCCCAACCAAGATTTTAAGAGGACCGATTTTTCCTGAAAATTTGAACATGATTGGAGATTTCGTTCTTAAGTTATCGTGTTTACAAAAAACGTGACAGAGTACAGACAGACGGACAGACGGACAGACGGATTTTTTCAAAGTTGTTCAAAATTGATGAAACGCAAGAATTTTTGCTCTACGACGATTTTTGACGATTTTAGAATTTTCAAAACAATCACAATATACTCCTCGTTTTCGACTTTGTCTGCGAGGAGTATAATAATTATGGTTTTTTAGTATCTTATTTTGCATCTAATTGCAAAGTTTGGTGTAAATCCAACATCATTGAATATTACTCTTCGGAGACCATTTGGGGAAAGAAGGAATTTTTTTAGAGGTATTATTTTTCCAAAAATCTTATTTAGCACCTATTTGTAAAATTTGGTTTTAAAAAAAAAATGTATGACTTTCTTAAGAGACCCCCTCGTTTTATGGGGTAAAGGAATTATTTTTGGAGAAGAACATATCAGCACAAAGTTTTTTAGCACCTTATTATACTCTTCGCAAAAGAGTATATTGCGATTACTCGGACCTTCTCTAATATTGTTAATATTCATCCTAGAGCAAAAATGTTTGCAGATTCGTTCGTTTCATGACTTTTTAAGACTTTTATTTTTTGTCCGTCTGTCTGTCTGTAACGAAATTTGTGACCACCATAACTCAAGAACGGTTTATCGGATCGACTTAAGATTTAACACAAAAATCAATCCCATTGCCATTGCCTATTGTTTTTGAAAAAAATCAAGTAATAAATAGAGGGTTAAAAACATCCCCAAAGTATAAAAAAATTCATATTTTCGTTAATATCAACTTTACGAAAAAAAATATTCTTAATAAAATTAAAGATTGTATTTTTCCCTATAAAAAAGCATCTGGTAATTTTTTTGTATCCCCGCCCGTTTACAAAAAAAATAAGTTTTACGTTTTTTTTCAATAAAATAAAAAATGCACCTTTTTAATCATCTACTGCGAAGAGTATCATATAGAATGTGTAACAATTATAAAAAAATAAAAAACTAGTCATAAAAATGAGCTATCTGCGAAGTGTGACTTTTAAATGATCTATCCCACTCACTGATCTAACCCGCTCTTGTTGTATTTTAAAGAAGTTACATGGCGCAAACAACAGCTGGAGGAATGTCTTCGTACATAGAAACAGTTATGAACGATGAAGATAATACTACCGAAAGTGAACGAGCAGTTTCTATAGAGACTCCGTCTTCGGAAGCAATGCGAGTACCAGTTCCTGAAATTATCTCAAAAATTCCTGACCAAGTTTGTTTAACTTTAAACGAAAGTGACACCATTTTTTTGTTGGATCTACCTAGTAGCACTGTTCCTAAAGATTCAGAAGAAGGTACGTTTTTGAAGTTTTTATCATAGGCCAAGATAGTCAGTAAAAAAACCAAGCAATTCTTACAAAAAATATATACCAGCCTGATTTTGTATATGTGCGGTTAGAACATCTATTCAGGAAGCTAAATCCACAAAATGCACACTAATAAGAGTTTAGGGTTGGCGTGGTAGCCCCCCAAAAGCCCCCTTTAATTTGCAACATTAGATCACGATGGATCTGCACCAAATTTTACAAATAGGTGCTAACAAGATTTTATAAACATTTTTGGAAAAATTATTCTTCTAAAAAATTCCTTCGCCCCCTAAATGACCTTTGAAGAGTAATATTTAATCATGTTGGATTTATACCAAAACTTTGCAAATTAATGCAAAATAAGGTTCTAAAAAACTTATACCTAATACTTTTTTTTGAAAAAATGATTATAAAACTCTAAAGGCCGTCTTCTTAAATGGGATAAAAGAAATAATTTAGAAAAAAAAGTATTGAGTATTAGTTTATTCGAATTTTACATCTTTTTTTTACAAAATTTTGTTGTTAAATTAACATGATTGAATATTATATTTCTCTTCGGGGGCCACTTAGGAGGAGGAGAAACTTTCTATAAAGAATAATTTTCCCAGAAAAGTTTTTAAAATATTATTTAGCAGCTATTTGTAAAATTAGGTGCAGATCCATCGTGATCAAATGTTGCAAATTAAAGGGGGCTTTTGGGGGGCTACCACGCCAACCCTAAACTCTTATTAGTGTGCATTTTGTGGATTTAGCTTTCTGAATAGATGTTCTAACCGCACATATACAAAATCTGGCTGTTGTATATTTTTGCAAGGTAAATATTTATCTATCTTGTTTAATTTTAGGTAACGAGGTTGAGGAATATAATAAAAACTACGAATATTTAACAACCGGTAAAGGAAGAAATAGAAAAGTTATAACTAATTATGTACAAACTATTGCGATTTTGCAAAAATCTCGTGATACCGATGCTATACGAATTAAAACTGCCAGAAATTCTACTTTTGCTTCAAATTGGGAAATGTACGACACTCTTGAGAAGGTAAATAACAAAAAAGAGATTACGATGGATCTGCACCAAATTTTACAAATAGGTGCTAAATTTAATCCAACATAATGAATATTACTCTTCGGGGGTCATTTAGGGCAAGAAAGAATTTTTTTAGAGGAATCAGAAATCTTTTCAAAATCTTATTTAGCATCTATTTGAAAAATTAGGTGCAGATCCATCGTGATCTAATGTTGCAAATTAAAGGAGGCTTTTTGGGGGGCTACCACGCCAACCCTAAACTCTTATTTGTGTACATTTTGTGGATTTAGCTTCCTGAAGAGATGTACTAACACATATAAAAATCTGACTGTTATATATTTTTTGCAATGTTAAAAATTATCTATTTTGGCCTACTGATACATAAGTATGTACTATCGTGGACATGGAATCTAAAACGATTTTTTATCAGCCACCCGTGATTTTTTGATTTGTACTCTATTGTGAATGGGGTTTTTTTATGTCAGTTTTCGAATGTTATTTTAACAACAAATGCGTCAAATGTATTTTATTAAAATAAATTATGTAAAATGTGCTGCCGGCGAGATAAATAGTAAAAAGATATTTTCTTTTTTAAATAATTCTGTTTTAGGATAACAATTAATAAGGCTCTAATCTTCGTAAAACATCAGAGAAATGTTTCTTGTTAATGTCCACTTCGCATAAAATTTGAGATGTTTAAGCCACTATTTTGACCATATTTACAATGCTAAAATTGATCCTTTTAAATTCCATGTCCACGATAGTACATATCAGATATTTTTTGTAGGAGAAAGAGGAAGCATTAAGAATTGAAAGACATCTCGAAAGAGGTGATACTCTATCTCATGATTTAAATGACACTTTTTCTGTGGACAGTCTTCGACAATCCAGTGAAGAAAAACAAATGCTGAAACTTTTACACAACTACAAATTTCACAAAGCTGTCAGTATTATTGAACGATTATTGGCTAATAACTGCTATAATAAGGAACAGAAATTATTCAAAAACTTATCTGATTTTGATTTTTATCGAGATAACATCGAATATAAGTATAGATTGCATCTTTTGTGGACATTTTCAAATGCCCTTACACAAGGTAAGTGACCTTTAAATAACCTTAAACTAATCTAACCCAAAATTTGTTTAAATAGTACGAGAGCTGGCAACCAAAAACACACATCATCGAACGTTGTCATGATTTTTTGTGCATTACATTATATTTAATATTTCTTAACTTTTGTCCAATACACTGGCAGCGCTAACAGGTAGCGTTTTTTTAAACATCATAAATGGGGTAATTTTTTTAAAGAAATAAAATAATATGTGCAAATATGAGCCTCAACACTGCCAGACATTTATAAAGTGAACATTTTTAATTTTGTGTTATCTGTAGACTTTTATGCGTAAAATAAGAAATTTTTATTACAGGGTTTTTTTTCCTTGGAAAGCACATTTGAAAAGCGATTAACCCATCATAAAGGGTTGGCAGGGTTATAGCTCGAAGGTGCGAAAATCAATTTTGTTGTACGAAGAAAACGATCCCACTTATGATGTTTTTACCTTTAAAACGCTACCTGTTTGGCCTGCCATTTTGTTGGATTAAGAAAAGTAATATTAAATATTATGTAATATCAAAAAATCATGACACCGTTAATGATGTGGATTTTCATGTTGATAGCTCCTATACTAATATTTCCTAGCTCAATAAAAATGTATTGTCGTTTTCGCTCTTAGGAAAGAATAATTTTTATTTGCTTAATCGATTCCCCTTAATAAACTATGGTGTTTCGCGAATTTTTAAATCACACAAGTCTCTACTTTACGAAAAAAAAAATAAACAAAATTTAAAAATTGCGTTAAATTGGACCAGCTTTAACAGCCATTTTCCCCTTCCACCTTCTTGAGTCTATACCTTTACTTCATTGTCAAAGTGACATTACCGCCTATTTTTTTACTTAATTCATTGCTTTATTTACATTTTAGCTATTTTTTATTAACGCCACGATAAATAAATCAAAATTCCGATAAAAATATTCCATATTTTAGGCAATGTGTTACTAAGCGCGCGGGTTGACTTAAGAAACATAGAAAATAATACATTTGTATGTTGCTAAGCAATGTGCTACACCTTAGAATAGTGGAAGTGGCCGGAAGGGGAATGCCACAAAATAGAAAAAGTGGGACAAAATTTAAAATTTGGAGGGCTAGAACACCTAAACTAGGCACTAGATAAACTAGAGGTTTTTAGTGAAAGCTCATGCCCAAGTTTACTTTTTATTTTAAACCATAAAATTAAAATTTGTTACTTGTAAAACACATTTTCTTTTTAGGAAAATGTGCAAGTTGTCTTCATTGGAATCCAGCAAATGAAAATATTTTAGCGATTGGTTATGGCAAATTTTTATACTCCGAAAGAGCCACCGGTTATGTTCTAATTTGGAACATAAAAAATCCGGTGCAACCGGAGCGAGTATATCATTTTCCGGAGCCAGTAACAGCTGTCAAATTTTCTACTTCAGATCCGCATAGATTAGCAGTCGGGTTTTACAATGGTGATATTAATGTCATCGGTAAGTGGTTTTAGTGTTGTTGTTTTTTATATCTTGCATATAGACAAATAGGGGGCGCCACCAACGTCACCACAAGTGCCAAACAAACCCTTCAAGTTTATTAGTACTAAACCTAAAGTTTTGTTAAGATATGACAAGTGGTTTCGCCACAGTACATTTTTTAGTTAACCTCGCGAGCTGCTAGGAAACGCGGTATACCTCTTTTTGGCTTATTCTTTACATGAAACCCTCTAGAAGCTTTTATTTTCTTTTTTTTTATGTAAATTCATGATTGATCGCGGTTTGTGTGCGATTTATGAAAGTCCACTGCCGAACAGACTCACAATTCTGGGTCACTTTTTTGCCTCCTTAAAAAATTAGCTGTCCAACAAAAAATATTTTTTTTCACATTCAACTCTTTATGTAAAATTCTTTAAATTGGAGTCATAGAATGTGTTAATCTTGCGGTGTGTCACTTTTGCATTTTCCGCGGGTTTTAACTGGCGCAAAGCATCCATGTATTTCCGGGACACTCCGCCTGTTTTTGGTAGAGCTGTCTTAGGATGGGCGCTAAGACTGGTGGGTCCATGTTTGATACTCAAGAAGCAGCAGGAAATAGTCTATTGATGTGGTGCATCGTTGCCAAAAGTAAAAATTAACTCGGGAGGACATTGTTGTTGAGATAATTTTCTTTGAAAGTTTTTAAAAATGTTGGCATAAAAATTTTCTTGACATAATTTAAACAAATTATTGTGGCTAAAGTACTTGTCGTATCCTAACAAAACTTTCGGTATAGTTGTAATAAACTTGAAGGGTTTGTTTGGCACTTGTGGTGACGTAAGTGGCGCCGCCTATTTGTCTATATGCAAAATATAAAAGAAAACCCTCGTATACAGAATAATACATGTTTTAGATATAAGATCAATAAATTTGTATCTTATAAACGAAACATCGCATAAGGATTCACAATCTTTTGAAGTTGTAAATTATTTAACTTTTTATACGGGGGACGAGCATTGCAATTTTGAGGAGCAAATTTTGGCTTGCTTTGGCGATGGCCGCGTTTGCAAATATCGTATCACTGCGTTAAAATATCTTTTTTGTACACAAATTATGAGAGTTACAGAAAGCGATGGCACTATTAGAGGTAAGAATCATGTCTCACAATAAATCACCTTTAAGGCTAGAGTTTAAAATTCACAGATTCGAAGATCTGTGCTCCTAAAAGTTCGTATAAGTCATTCCGTTGAGCTCCCGTCAATTCTACTAAATAGCACATCTACATGAGGGCCCCATCCTATATTCAAACTAAATGTAGTTTTAAAAACTAGAAAAATAGGGCTACAAACGTATTATGCTTTCATTTAAACCGGTTATTATACTCTTCACAAGAGTATATTGCAATCGATCAGAAAATCCTAAAATCGTCAATTTTCGTCGTAGAGCAAAAATTTTTGCAGATTCGTGCGTTTCATGACTTTTTAAGATTTTCATTTTTTGTCCGTCCGTCGGTCGGTCGGTCGGTCGGTCTGTGGGATGTCACGTTTCTTGTAAACACGCTATCTTAAGAACCAAACTTCCAATCCTATTCAAATTTTAAGGAAAAATCGATCCCTATAAGAGGAAGAACCCTATTGTTTTTGACAAAAATCTGAGTACTAAAAAGCCCCCTTTTCGGCCCCCCAAGTGAAAAAAAAATCGTAACTCAATTATTATTAAATTTCCAAAAAAAAATATTTGACATAAAACATAGGAAATTTAATTCTCTATAAAAAAGTATTCGTTGGTTTTTTTGTCAGACCCCCCCGTTACCCCCCACCACAAAAAAACCTCCTATCTCCGTTATTATTCAATTAACAAAAAAAATCTTTTTTACAAAATTGATGAAAATTTAATTTTCTATTAAAAATGTTGGTTCATTCTTTGAAAAGTTAGCCAGTAAGGTTAAAAAAACAAAAAAACAATTTTTTCAATAGCAAAAAAACTTCTAAGTCCAAATCACGTTACGTGTCGGTCAAGAAGGCCATGCCAAAAATATTTTAAACAAAGAAACAAAACCACTTGTCAGAACAAATAACCTCAAATATTCTGACATTTAATGTCAGAACTGACGTTTATCCTCTTCGTTAACTAAATTCTTCGTGTTTTCTGTTAATAGTTTGCACTCTTCGCAGATTTTCTTGACATAATTTTTTTTTATATTATTGACAACTGAAATTAGCATTACGAGATAACTTCCAAACTTAAGTTTTGGGCGCAATTTTAAGATTCTTCAGATAGTAGCTGGGCGGGCTACATTAGATTTTTAGTGCATGTAAAAAAGTCAAAGTGACAATTTAAAGTAAAAACTTCATTATAAATTAAAACCGTAATAATGGACTTGCTTTGTGCGGTAAACAGAAAAAGATAATATTTTTTATCTATAAATTTCCCATACATAAAACTCTCGATAAAACTTTAAAGTTAAATGAAACTAAAAAATGGACAAGCATACAAAAAAATTCTGAAAAATCGCATCAAAAAGGGGCCATCTAATCAAGACACTTATATTTCTAATGTAATTTTTTAAATTTGAGAAAAGCGGGATTAAGAAGGCACAGTCTACTAACCTTGGGAACTATTTACATTCTTTCGTTCATCGGGTTTCAACAAGTTATTTCTAAGCTTCCTTTTATTACCTATATTCATTTTCTGGACATGGGTCATAATAATCGACACATAATATGTGTGATAAATTTCGTAAATGTGTTTCGTCTAGTAAGTTATTACCTATATTCGTAATCGAACAGATTCTTTGTGGGCTACACAATCATTTGGTTTTACTGAAGATACTAAGTGTCCCATATACACGTGCACTTGTACAGCCGTTCAATATTAAAGCCGAAATTAAAATATTTTGATTTACTAGCAAACAATTATGTAAAACCGAAAAAAGAAGTAAGAAATTATGTTTGCAACAATTTTTTTTCTTAAATGACAGTTGTGTGACAGACAGTTGACAACTTGATTGACAATTGTTTACAATAAATCATTAAGCATACTTAAGTTAAATTCTAAGCACTTATGACGTCATTGGGCGCACACTAGCTACTAGATCTGTCAAAATTTAAGCCATTGTAGTTAATTTCAGTTGTCAATACTACTAATTATCCTATAATAGTTTTCTTGCGAAGAGTATACCATAGAATGTGTAGCAATTATATAAAAAATAGACTAAGCTTTGATTTACAAAATTACACTTCTACCGATTCCGAATTTTACCCGAGCTACTTATCTGTGAAGAGTAACTACAACGCGTTTCGGCTTCTACGCGTTTCGACTTCTACCCATTTCTAGTTTCTTTGTGTGGAAAATCTGACTTCAAAAATCATTATACTATTTTTGTTTTTTTTTTTCGACTACGGATACATTTTTTGGTTTATATACATTACGTGGTCTATGCCAAACCATAATACGTTAATTTACCATAGTTTTTTAAGCTTGTAAATGATTAAAATTGCAACCTAAGGTTTTCCCCAATATAGATGTGCTTGTTCAAAGATTTCAATGTAGAAAGAAAAACACCAAAAGTACTATTTTACCATATTTTTATTATATCTTGCACTCAGTACCACTTCTATGTATCACAAACATTATCCTAAATATTTGTAATCATAGTTATTGATGTATTACTCCTTGCATATTGTGTTGAAATTTCGAAAATAACTGACATTCAGGGAGATGACTTTTACGAACTTTTGAGTGCACAGAACATCCCATTCATGAATTTAAATCTATAGCCTTAAATATAAAAGCAAAATTGTACACGTGAACGATTTTTATTGTCGTTTTGTAACTACTATCCATTCACATTTTAAAAGAATCAGTGTAGGCGAGCCTTAGGGTGACAGATTTTAAATGTAGATTGTCATTAATGTCACTTGTGTTTGCTGGTTATGTAAGAATAGTAAAAAAAATTAAAAAATGCATTTAAAAACATGTTTAAGGCGTCTGACTCAAAAATAATGGTCTCAACATACAGGGTGGTCCAAGCAAAAGTTTCCACCCCCATTATTTCCTAAACGAATTTGTTCTGGAGGAACTGCCGCGACACGTCATTTTTTTTTTGGAGGGGGACATCTAATTAGGGTGTTTTTTAATTTTTTTGTTCAACCCTCCAAGCGGGGTGATTACCCCATCAAAAATTTCAAATGGCACTACGGGTTAAGTGGGGCCTTATTTGAAAGCTACAATTTTTCTCTTTTCAGCAAAGTAAAAATTTTTAAAATCGGACAAATATTTTTCGAAATTTTGTTGTTTTTTTTTATTTTAAATCTAAAAGTAAATTTAAACACCTAAAAATTTAGATTTTTTGAGAAATTATTTTTGAAATACCATTTTTAATTTTTTTTAAGAATAATTTCTTAAAAAACCAAAATTTTAAGGCTTGTAAATTTACTTTTAAATTTAAAATTAAAAAAAACAACAAAATTTCGAAAAATATTTGTCCGATTTTAAAATTTTTTACTTTGTTGGAAAGAGAAAAATTGTAGCTTTCAAATAAGGCCCCACTTACCCAGAATGGCCATTAAAGATTATTGATGGGATTGTTACCCCGCTTGAGGGGTTAAGGAAAAAAATTAAGAAATATGTTGTTACATGTTCTTCTTCAAAAGAAAATCGACCTGTCTAAGCATTTTCTTCTTAAGAAGCGTAAAATATAATTAAATTTAAAATTCAAAAAAATAAAAATTTTGAAAAATTTTCGCCCGATTTTGAAAAAAAAATTTTTTTTGAAAAGAGAAAAATTGTAGCTTTTAAATAAGACCCCACTTGACCCGTAGTGCCATTTGAAATTTTTGATGGGGTAATCACCCCGCTTGGAGGGTTAAACAAAAAAATTAAAAAATACCCAAATTAGATGTCCCCCTCCAAAAAAAAAATGACGTGTCGCGGCAGTTCCTCCAGAACAAATTCGTTCAGGAAATAATGGGGGTGGAAACTTTTGCTTGGACCACCCTGTATACAGAAGTATTTATCTTTTTATTAAATTACTTTATAATGCACTAATCATTAAACTATTTAAAAGTTTACACAAAACTGGAATTATTTATGTAAGTACTCACTGTTAAGAAGCCCTTTTAGGTATCATAGGATAAATTAGCACTTTTACAAAAATGTCTACAGTTTTCTTTATAAATTCTCACATCTCAAGCAAAAATTGTTTCGTTTTTTCAATTTTTGCGCCTGTTTTATGTAACTGTTAAATTATTTTTGGCATTTTTTAATTTTAAATGACAGTAAATTTAAAATGTAATGCCAACTTTGTGGAATATTTAACTTTTCAAAGAAAAAGATTCTAGTTTTCATAGGTGACTTTTTTAAACAGTGAATGGATAGTACCCTTGGTTTCACAAGACACTGGGACACTGTCAAATTTCTTTAGCGAAATGTGACCTTAATTTTGCCATAATTTAATCATATTTATGATGGTTGTTTTGTTTCCTATCCATATTTTACGAATACACTAAAAAACGTTCCAAAAATCAGGAAAATAATGCCAAATTTTATAAAAGAAATTTGACAGTGTCCCAGTGTCTTGTGAAACCAAGTGTATGCTGCTAGAGAAAATTTATATGAACTGAAACTAATTTTTTTAGGTATAAAAAAAATGACTATGGTTAATAATTCTCCTGTCCCTTTGGCTAAATATATTGGGGCGCAAAGCATAGAAATGCACCCCAGTGACCCCAATTTGTATTTTGTTACTACAAGTTCCGGTGTCATACAAAATTGTTCTATGAACTATTTTAACCAACATTTAGACTTACTGAGTGTTCACGATGGGCCGGCATATACAATGAAATTCTCCCCATTTTGCGAAAAATTATATGTAACTTGTGGTGGCGACTGGTATATTAGAATCTGGGCCGAAAGTAAGTCTTTTTATACAAGGTGTCCGCGTATAGTTTGCTTTTTTTGATATGGCTAATAGCTGGGAAAAATCCAAGACATTCTGTAAAAACAGTTTTTTGAAAAAGTGCCCCCTCTTCGGAAATAATGGCTTTTAAGCAGGTAGACTAAAAACACGTAATCGTAAATATTTACCAAATGATTTGTCTAACCATCATGAAATTTGTACAATCAATAAAGGTAATAAAAACGGTCATTTAAACCCATTTTAAAATTTGGAGCTCTTTTTAAAATGCGTTAAACACTGGTAGTGTTGATAAAAACTGCATGTAATTTCTTTACCTTTAAGACATTTGTAATTCTGTTTATTTTTTTAAATATCCCAATTCCAATTTTACCACTTAGTTGAAATTTCTGAAAACTGTATCGTTTTTAAATAAACTGCCATAACTCTTTTAATGTACCCCATATTTTGCATTTGACTTGACAAAAAACTTACTTTAATTTAGTAACAGTGGTGACATACAAAATTTAAAAGAAAGTCTAGTCTTATGCAAAAACATGGGGTACTTTAAGAGTGTTTTTGGCAGTTTATTCGTAAACGGTACAGTTTCTCAGAAATCTCAAGTGGTAAAATTTTTTTAACATGAATTGGGGTATTTAAAAAAATAAACAAAATTGCAAAATTCTTAAAGGTAAAGAAATTACATGCAGTTTTAATCAACACTACAAGTGTTTAACACATTTTAAAAAGAGCCCCAAATTTCAAAATGTGTTTAAAATGACCGTTTTTATTACCTTTATTAATTGTACAAATTTCATGATGGTTAGACAAATCATTTGGATAATATTTACGATTAAGTGTTTTTAGTCTACCTGCTTAAAGGCCATTATTTCCAAAAAGGGGCACTTTTTCAAAAAACTGTTTTTACAGAATGTCTTGGATTTTTCGCAGCTATTTGCCATATCAAAAAGAGCAAACTATACGCGGACATCCTGTTTAAAAAAATGTTTATTGTAGCTATAACCGAGCCACTACTTGAAATATTAACTGTTATGAATCCGGTTCAATCGGTTATATGGAGCCCTACACATTCAACAGTGTTGGTTTCAATTCAGGCTAATGATATTCATATTTGGGACCTTCAGAGAAAAATATATTATCCCCAAAATACTATAAAATCTCCGACTAATTCGAGAAATGTAAATTGTACTTTTACGAATAATGGAAAATGTTTGGTTGTAACTGATATAGAGGGACATGCGCATGTTTTTTCTCTTGAAGATATGCCTATTCCTGCGTTTTTTCAGGATGAATTATTACATTCTGCAATGTGTAACGCATTAATAACAAAACCCCTTATTTTGAGAAAGTTTAAAAATCTCATTAAAGCAAAGTCTGATAATTCTATTGATCATTGAATGTTTTGTGTTTGTAATTAAATTAAAATAAAATGCTTTAAAACTTACCTTCTATGTGTTATTTTTCTCGGAATGTTGTTCTTTACAAGATTAACTAAAGAAAAATGTAAAGCAAAAAAATTCTTGGCATTATTTCATTTTTCTTGCTATTTAAGCTGCTTCAGGCACACATTTGGGTTTAACAAAACCTTCTATACACGCTTTAAGCTCTAAACTGCCCCCAAACTTTTAGCAGCCCCCAAAAAATACCATATTTTAACATTTTTGTTGTTCTAACCTATAAAATGACGCTAAAGTAGTTCAATATCACTCCAGTATGACTTTTGTCCGCAATTTAGTTAAAATGCCTCGTCCCAACAGCGCGAAACACCATTTGTCATAATAGTGTCAACAATCAAGAAAAAACGATTTTTCTTGCATTTTTCACTAGTTTACGGTAAAAATGGAAAGTATATTAAAGAATATTGAAGTATTGTTTGAGCAGGAGCTGTATTCTAACATTGTAACAGTTGTACGCTTGTAATTTTGCAGCAAAAAAGCTTTTTTTGACATTAATTCTTGCAGGGTAACTTGGCCGTTGCCGCAGCAGATCAGAAACCTTTTAGCGTGGCTTTGCCAGTGAAATTGCAGATTATATACTACTATGGAGAGGCTTTGTACCAAACGAAGCAATACGCTCAAGCTGAAAACGTGTTTAAGCAGTATATTCAGCTCAGAAAAAGCACAGTGAAAAATAAAAATGCAAGTAACAAAATTAGTGATAAAATTAAGGACTTAGCGACTGAAACTGATGTTTTATACAAAGTTCATTTGTGTTACGTTGCCTTACGGAAAAATACTGCAGCTATGGAAATATTAGAGACCATACCAGCCAAACAAAGAACCCCCAAAATAAACATGGCACTTGGGAATTTATTATCAGAAATGGGTATGGACCAATACGCAATGATATGCTTTAAAGAAGTACTTAAAGAATGTCCATTAGCTTTAGAAGCCGTCGAGAATTTGCTTCGCCTAGGAGTTAAGGTAGGACATCATTTAAATTACAATTAAGGGAATACTAGGGTCTTTTATATTGTGCATATAGACAAATAGGGGGCGCCACCAACGTCACCACAAGTGCCAAACAAACCCTTCAAGTTTATTAAAACTATGCCGAAAGTTGCGTTAGGATACGACAAGTATTTTGGCCACAATAATTTTTTTAAGTTGTGCCAAGAAAATTTTTATGCACTACTTTTAAATAAAATTGTCTCGATAGCAATGTCTTGCCGAGTTGATTTTTACTTTTGGCGACGTTGCACCACATCAATAGACTATTTCCTGCTGTTTCTTGAGTATCAAACATGGACCCACCAGTCTTAGCGCCCATCCTAAGACAGCTCTACCAAAAACAGGCGGAGTGTCCCGGAAATACATGGATGCTTTGCGCCAGTTAAAACCCGCGGAAAATGCACAAGTGATACACCGCAAGATTAATACATTCTAAGCCAATTAAATGACTCCAATTCAAAGAATCTTACATAAAGGGTTGAATGTGAATAACATTATTTTCTGTTGGCAGCTAATTTTTTAAGGGGGCACAAAAGTGGACAGAATTTTAAGTCTGTTCAGCAGTGGAATTTAATAAATCGCATACAAAACAGCGACCAATCATGAATTTACACAAAAAAAAAATAAACTAGAAATGGGTAGAAGTCGAAACGCGTAGAAATTACTCTTCACAGATAAGTAGCTCGAGTAGAATTCGGAATCGGTAGAAGTGTAATTTTGTAAATCAAAGCTTAGTCTATTTTTTATATAATTGCTACACATTCTATGGTATACTCTTCGCAAGAAAGCTGTTATAGGATAATTAATAGTCTAACATAAAAAAAAATTATGTAAATAAAATCTGCGAAGAGTGCAAACTATTAACAGAAAACACGAAGAATTTAGTTAACGAAGAGAATAAACGTCAGTTCTGACATTTAAAATATTTGAGGTTATTTGTTCTGACAAGCGGTTTTGTTTCTTTGTTTAAAATATTTTTGGCATGGCCTTCTTGACCGACACGTAACGTGATTTGGACTTAGAAATTTTTTGCTATTGAAAAAGTTGTTTTTTTGTTTTTTTAACCTTACTGGCTAACTTTACAAAAAATGAACCAACATTTTTAATAGAAAATTAAATTTTCATTAATTTTGTAGAAAAGATTTTTTTTGTTAATTGAATAATAACGGAGATAGGAGGTTTTTTTGTGGTGGGGGGTAACGGGGGGGTCTGACAAAAAAACCAACGAATACTTTTTTATAGAGAATTAAATTTCCTATGTTTTATGTCGAATAATTTTTTTTTTAAATTTAATAATAATTGAGTTACGATTTTTTTTTCACTTGGGGGACCGAAAAAGGGGCTTTATAGTACTCAGATTTTTGTCAAAAACAATAGGGTTCTTCCTCTTATAGGGATCGATTTTTCCTTAAAATTTGAATAGGATTGGAAGTTTGGTTCTTAAGATAGCGTGTTTACAAGAAACGTGACATCCCACAGACCGACATACCGACATACCGACATACCGACATACCGACGGACGGACAAAAAATGAAAATCTTAAAAAGTCATGAAACGCACGAATCTGCAAAAATTTTTGCTCTACGACGAAAATTGACGATTTTAGGATTTTCTGATCGATTGCAATATACTCTTGTGAAGAGTATAATAAAAGCTTGTAGGGGGTTTCATGTAAAGAATAAGCCAAAAAGAGGTATACCGCGTTTCCTAGCAGCTCGCGAGGTTAACTAAAAAAAACTGTGGCGAAACCACTTGTCGTATCTTAACAAAACTTTCGGTATAGTCCTAATATACTTAAAGGGTTTGTTTGGCACTTGTGGTGACGTTGGTGGCGCCCCCTATTTGTCTATATGCAAAATATAAAAGAAAACTCTCGTATATTGCTACATAACGTGTTTATTTTAAAAATAAATTTAATTTTAACTTTTTAAGGGTGTAGAAGTAAATTCTTTGATAGTTGAAGTCACAAATGAAGTCAGTTGGTTAAATTCATGGCTTAAGGCACAAGCCCAGCTTTATTCTAGAGATTTTGAGAACGCTGCTCAAACATATAAAAGTATGGATTCTCATGGGATTTTAAAAGATAACACAACTCTTTTGGTTACGATGGGGTACTGTTATCATTATATGGGAGATGATAAAAAAGCAATTGAGATATTACAAAGGGTAAGAAACAATCCCTTAAGTCTTAAGAGCCCGCGGACTACCCAATGGAGCGTATTCGTACAAAAATTGGTTGGGGTAACCTGGGAGATCTGTCATACCACCCGTCGTTTCAGATGCTAACTGACATTACTTCTGAATTTTATACTTTTACCAAATATAACGCTAATATACCAAAAAACAACAAACTGCCGGTTTAAAACATTCTACGTACCAGCTAAAAGGTTTGTATAACATTTACGGAGTGTTTTTCAACTTCAATTCTTCATAATTAGGTAAAATAGGGCATAATGACTAATTTACAATGGTACTTTTAATGCAAAATACGTGCATCCAAAAAAATCCGTATTATTTTAAACATTTACGGAAATCCTTTTGTAAATGAGTCATAATTTTCTTTTTTACCTAATTATAAAAAACTAAAGATGTAAAGCACTCTCTAAATGTTATACAAACCTTTTAGATGGTACATAGAATGTTTTAAACTGGCAGTTTGTTGTTTTTTGGTATATAAGCTTTGTATTTGATAAAAATATAAAATTTAGAAGTAATGTCAGTTAGCATTTGAAACGACGGGTGGTATGACAGATCTCCTAGGTTACCCCAACCAATTTTTGTACGAATACGCTCCATTTCTCTTATGCAAACTTGTGTACAACTTAGACCGCAGTTTTTAGCGTTATTATTAGAGCAATTGTTTTAAAATTTTGACAATATAATATTAGCTCCTTTTAAAATACTTATTGTTTGGTACATTTTGTTTTGTAGCCCTAGTTTAGCAAAAATAACAGTTTAAAGAAGGGGAAACTATACTAAAAACAACTGTTTTTCTGTCTTAAATTGAGCCTCAAAAAATATTTTTAAAAAACAAGTATTATAAAAATAATTATCTTTCTAATGACACCAAGTTTTTCAAAATTGGATAAGAATTAAGAGCCCGACTAGCCATTTTCTTTTATGCAAACTTGTGTACAACTTAGACCGCAGTTTTTCGCGTTATTATTAGAGCAATTGTTTTAAAATTTAGACAATATAATATGTTAGCTCCTTTTAAAATACTTATTGTTTGGCACATTTTGTTTTGTAGCCCTAGTTTAGCAAAAATAACAGTTTAAAGAAGGGGTAACTGTACTAAAAACAACTGTTTTTCTTTCTTAAATTAAGCCGCAAAAACGATTTTTAAAAAGCAATAAATATTACAAAAAAAATTATCTTTCTTATGACACCAAGTTTTTCAAAATCGGGTAAGAATTAAGAGCTCGACTACCCATTTTCTCTTATGCAAACTTGTGTACAACTTAGACCGCAGTTTTTAGCGTTATTATTAGAGCAATTGTTTTAAAATTTAGACAATAATGTTTGCTCCTTTTGAAATACTTATTGTTTGGCACATTTTGTTTTGTAGCCCTAGTTTAGCAAAAATAACAGTTTAAAGAAGGGGTAACTATACTAAAAACAACTGTTTTTCTTTCTTAAATTGAGCCTTAAAAACAATTTTTAAAAAACAATAAGTATTACAAAATTAATTATCTTTCTAATGACACCAAGTTTTTCAAAATCGGAAAAGAATTAACTAAGATATTTGGGGTCTAAGTTTTGAGAACATTTGCATAAAAACGTGCTGTAAGCTGCCGACATATATGTAATTTTTTTGCAAAAAAATGGACGTTTTACATACAGATCATTTGAACTACTTGTATGTGTACTATTCATTCACAGTTTAAAAAAAACAGGGTCACCTATAAAAACTAGAACCTTTTTCTTTGATATGTTGAATTCTCCACAAAGTTGGCATTACATTTCAAATTTACTGTTATTAAAAATTATAAAATGCCAAAAATTATATGACATTTACTTAAAACAGGCGTAAAAATTGGAAAAATGAAACAATTTTTGCTTGAGATATGAGAATTTATAAAGAAAATTGTAGATATTTTTGTAAAAGTGCTCATTTATCCTATGATACCTAAAAGGACTTCTTAACAGTGATTACTTACATAAATAATTCCTATTTTGTATAAACATTTAAATGGTCTAATAATTAGTGCATTATAAAGTAATTTAATAAAAAAAAATACTTTTGTATATGTTGAGACCATTGTTTTTGATTCAGATGCCCTGAACATGTTTTTAAATGCATTTATTAATTTTTTTGACTTTTCTTACATAACCAGCAAACTCAAGTGACATTAATGACAATATACAGGGTAAGATCTGTCACCCTATGGCTTGCCTGCTCTGTTTTTTTTAATTGTGAATGGAGAGTACAGATCATTTGAACTACTTGTATGTGTATTGTGCCTAAAAGTGTACTTTTTGCATACAAATGATTTAGGAATGCATTTTTGGATTTTAAGGCTCGAAAAAGGGATCCTAATCTACTTTATGGCATGGATTTACTGTCAACTTTATTAGCCCACTCAGACACGACTACTGACGATTATTTTCAAACAATATTGCCCAAGCTAGATATATCTTTGTGGTCATGTGAACATTGGGTTATTATGGGGAATTATAAGTTTTTTAACAAGGCTTACGATAAGGCAGCTTATTTTGGGCAACAAGCGTACTATTTTGTTAAAAAACGACATAATATTGAAGCATTATTATTAAAAGCAAATTGTTTTTTGCAATTGGGAAAATACCAAGAAGCTGCTACGCATTGTGTTGAAGCATTACAACATTGTGCTTACCGGTAAGTCAAAAAAATTTGATTTAGAACAAGAAAAATAATTTTTTACCCTCCAAAAAATATACAACAGCCAGATTTTGTATATGTGCGGTTAGAACATCTATTCAGGAAGCAAAATCCACAAAATGCACACTAATAAGAGTTTAGGGTTGGAGTGGTAGCCCCCCAAAAAGCCTCCTTTAATTTGCAACATTAGATCACGATGGATCTGCACCTAATTTTATAAATAGGTGCTAAATAAGATTTTAAGAAGAATTCTGCAAAAATTATTGCTCTAAAAAAATGTCTTTTTCTCTAAATGGCCCCTGAAGAGTAATATTTATTGCTGAATTTACAAAAAATCTTTTTTAACGGATGCAAAATATAGTTCTTAGCAATTTATACTTAAAAAAAAATGTTTATCCCATTTAAGGTAGGGGCTCTTAGAGGAGTATAGACATTTTTATTTTTTTTGATGTAAAATTAAGTTCCTAAAAACTTATTTCTTCTTAAGAATTTAACCCATTTACGAAGGGGGCTCTCAGAGGAGTATACGTAGACATTAAAAAAAAAACCCAAGTAGGAACCCTATTTTGCATCTGTTTACCAAATTTGGTGTAAATTCAACATGATTAAATGTCCCTCTTCGGGGGCCATTTAGGGGGAGAAGTAATTTTTTTACAAGGGTAATTTTTCCAAAAACCTTTTTAAAATCTTATTTAGCACCTATTTGTAAATTTGGTGCAGATCCATCGTGATCTAATGTTGCAAATTAAAGGGTGCTTTTGGGGGGCTACCACGCCAACCCTAAACTCTTATTAGTGTGCATTTTGTGGATTTAACTTCCTGAATAGATGTTCTAACCGCACATATACAAAATCTGGCAGTTATATATTTTTTGCAATATTTAAAGGCAAATATAAATGGTTATTTACATATTTTTACAACTGTTACAATTTTTTTTTAGATTTGATGTTCACAAATGTTTAGTTGAAAGTTACATAAAAATGAATCGCTTAAGAGAGGCTGATTCAGTAGCTTTAAATGCCTGTAAACAATTAAATTATTCTCCACATTCACTAACAGTAAGTGTCTATTTTATTTTGTCATATCTACAAAGTGTCCAAAAATTGGTGCATAAACGCGATGGTACGCTATTGAGGCATTCTCAGAGACCCCTGAAAATTGTTAAAAAAAATCCATGTGTTATATTCATTAAGAAAAATGCGGACAAAGTTGCATAAATTCGGCAACACAGTCTAGAAAAACACATCTAAAAATCCCATCTATGAGTCTTGATCATACACTTTTGCATTAGATTTTATTGACATTGTTCTCAGCTTCATTTCATGAAAATTTTGCTAAATTAAATTAATTATAAAAACGTAATTCGACCATTTAAAAGATAAACAAATGGAGAAATGGTTTAAGATACACTGTAGCTTTGTATTAAACCATTTGTTTCGTTAATATGTGCTGTTATCTTCAAGATATAAGCGTTTGAAGTTTTGCACTTTGGGGCCTCATATCTCGAAGGGTATATGAGATGGATTTTTTTTAACATTTTTCTAGGAATCCCTAGACATGCCCCAACAACGTACCATCGCGTTTATGCGCCAATTTTTGGACACCATGTATTCTTATGTTCTTTAATTGACCTCCAAAAACTACAATGAAGCGTATTCGTACAAAAATTGGTTGGGGTAACCTAGGATATCTGTCATACCACTCGTCGTTTCAGATGCTAACTGACATTACTTTTGAATTTTATATTTCTATCAAATATAAAGCTTATATACCAAAAAACAACAAACTGCCGGTTTAAAACATTCAATGTCCCATCTAAAAGATTTGCATAACATTTAGAGAGTGCTTTACATCTTTAATTCTTTATAATTAGGTAAAAAAGGAAATTATGACTCATTTACAAAAGGATTTTCGTGAATGTTTGAAATAATACGGATTTTTTTGGATTCTCGGATTTTGCATTAAAAGTACCATTGTAAATAAGTCATTATGCCCTATTTTACCTAATTATGAAGAATTGAAGTTGTAAAACACTCCGTTAATGTTATACAAACCTTTTAGCTGGTACGTAGAATGTTTTAAACCGGCAGTTTGTTGTTTATTGGTATATTAGCTTTATATTTGATAAAAATATAAAATTTAAATGTAATGTCAGTTAGCATCTGAGACGACGTGTGGTATGACAGAACTCCTAGGTTACTCCAACCAATTTTTGTACGAATACGCTCCATTGTAAATTTTCTTTCAGCTCCACGCAACAGTTTTGTTGAAAGACCCAGTAGCAAGTGCCAAAACGATAAAAAAACTATTAGAAAAGGCTATATCTCAGGATACAAAAGAATCCTCTTTAAAGGCAGTTGATATGCTAGTAGTTCTTTTGGAACAAGAAGGACAATATGAGCAAGCAAGACAACTTTTACTAAAACAAATTGAACTTTTTTCGTCGTCGAGAATGCATCAATTGCTTGGCGAGTGTTGTTTTCATCTCCAGAGAGACGAGGAAGCGTTTAATCACTATAATATTGCCCTAAGGTATGTCAAATTACATAAAAAAAGCGTCCTTTTATCATAAAAACGTTCTTTTATCATAAAAATAGTGTTTTTCCCGCAAAAACAAGTTTTTTTCCTAAAATCGGGCACTTTTCATACAGTTGATCATTTGAACTACCAGTCTGTATGTGCAGCGCCCTCAAAAACGGGCGTTTCACATACACATGTTCAAATGAACTACTCGCCTTAAAATGACGCGTTATTATACTCTTCGTAAGACTAGGTCCGAAGAGTATATTGCAATCGATACGAAAATCCTAAAATCGTCAATTTTCATCCTAGAGCATTTTGAAAAAATCCGTCGGTAGGTCGGTCTGGTGTATGTCACGTTTCTTGTAAACACGCTATCTTAAGAACCAAAACTCCAATCCAATTCAAATTTTATGGAAAAATCGATCCCTATAAGAGGAAGAACCCTTTTGTTTTTGACGAGAATCCGGGTACTGCAAAGCCCCCTTTTCAGCCCCCCAAATAAAAAAAATCGTAGATCGACTATTATTAAATTTACAAAAAAAATTATTCAACATAAAATATAGACAATTTAATTCTTCATCAAAAAGTACCCCCAATTACCCCCCAGCATAAAAAAACCTCCTATCTTCGTTATTATTCAATCTACAAAAAAAAATATTTTTTGCAAAATTAATAAAAATTTAATTTTCTATAAAAAATGTAAGTTCATTTTTTGTAAAGTTAGCTAGTAAGGTTAAAAAACAAAAACTAAAAGATTTCAGTAGCAAAAAACTTCGAAGTCCAAAACGCGTCACGCGTCGGTCAAGAAGGCCATGCCAAAAATATTTCAAACAAAGAAACAAAGCCAGCTGTCAGAACAAATAACCTCAAATATCTTAAACGTCAGAACTGACGTTTATCCTCTTAGTTAACAAAATTCTTCGTGTTTTCTGTTAATAGTTTGCACTCTTCGCAGATTTTATTTACATAATTTTTGTTTTAAGAAATTATTAATTATCCTATAATGGTTTTCTTGTGAAGAGTATAGTATAGAATGTGTAGCAATTATATAAAAAATTGATTTAGCATTGATTAATAAAATTTAAAATACACTTCTACCGATTCCGAATTCTACTCGAGCTACTTATTTGCGAAGAGTAACTTCTACGCGCTTCGACTTCTACCCATTCTAGTTTAATTCTTAACGTTTTTAGATTGGATCCTAACAACCAACGAGCGATAGAAGGGCTCAATTCTATTGGTCCTGTCACTTCTATAAGCAAAAGGGACAGTTATTATACCTGTGTAGGTGAATCTTCTTATACTTCTCAAGCTACAAGTGCTTCCGATCATGAAATCGACGCAGAAAGTGATACTGAACAGTGGCCAGCAAATCCTGAACAAGATAGATCTTTAGAGTATTAAAAATTGAATTTTTTAAAAATTATTTATGTATTTATTAATTTTAATTTATACACTTTTGTATCTTATTTTTTTTTTATTAATTTATGAATTTAAGTACTGAAATAAAATGTATTTTTATAAATAGAGGGTGTTTTGTTTAAAAAACGGATATTTGACATACTGTGTAAAATGTCCGTTTAAATGAACCTTTTCCCTAATTTTATAGTTAGGACACTGGTCTTTACCAGTGACACTTCGCAAATAGGTCTTTTTTTATTGTTATATAATTGTTACACATTCTATATGATACTCTTCGGAGTAGATGATTATAAAGGTGCATTTTTTATTTTATTGAAAACAACGTAACTTATTTTTTTTTTGTAAATGGGTGGGGATACAAAAAAATTACCAGATGCTTTCTTATAGGGAAAAATACAATCTTTAATTTTATTAAGAATATTTTTTTTCGTAAAATTGATATTAACGAAAATATGAATATTTTTCAACTTTGGGGGTGGTTTCTACCCTCTATTTATTATATGATTTTTTTCCAAAACGATAGGGTTCTTCCCCCAAACGAGATTGATTTTTGCACCAAATATCTTGTCAATTGAATAAACCGTTCTTTAGTTATCGTGATAACAAGTTTCATTACAGACAGACGGACAAAAAATAAAAGTCTTAAAAAGTCATGACACGAACGAATCTGCAAAAATGTTTGCTCTAAGGTGAATACTAACGATTTTAGAGAAGGTCCGACCAAATGTAATATACTCTTCGACTTTGTCTACGAAGAGTATAAAAATAAAGAAATAAAACAAGAATTAAATAAAGCATATTTATTAGTCACAAAAAATTAAAATATATGTTAAAATACATAAATAATCAAATAAAATTATAATAATATACGATTTAATTCGTACCAACCAGCGAAAAGTTGGAAATATTTTTAAAATATGGATTATTGAATAATTATAAAAAAAATTAGTAGCGTTAGTAAAATACAAATATAGTAAGTCAATCCGTATGTGGACATCGACAAAATTTCTGGTAGGGCCGCCTTTTTTATATGATATAACTGAATGTCCAAAGAGTAAAACCCCAAATTGGCGTATATCTACCTATTGCAGAAACGGAGTTATGGCCCCCCAAAGGGCCCCCTTTAATTCACCACGGTGGAAGGCACCAAATTTTGCAAATAGATGTCAAATTAGGTTTAACAAGATTTTTATAAAAAAAAAATCTCTAAAAAAATTCCTTTACCCCCTAAATAGCCCCCTTTTTAAAGAAAAATTCAATGTCCCCTTAAAAGCCCCTTTCGTTTATGGGGCGAAGGAATTATTTTTTGAAAAAAAGTTATTAATAAATATTTTTTAGCATCTCATTTTACATCTATCTGCACAATTTGGTGTACGTGATTGGATATTACTCTTTGGGGGCTATTTAGGCGGTGATGGAATTTTAGAGATTTTTTTTCATAAAAATCTTTTTAAAACCTTATTTGACATCTATTTGCAAAATCTGGTGCAGTTTCAGCGTGATGAATTAAAGGGGGCCCTTTGAGGGGCCATAACTCCGTTTCTGCAATAGGTAGATATACGCCAATTTGGGGTTTTACTCTTTGGACATCCAGTTACATCATATAAAAAAGGCGGCCCTACTAGGAATTTTGTCGATGTACCCTCATTATTTAGGACAGATTGACTGTATATCTCTTTTTAATACAACTTAATTAATATACAGAGTGTCCGTTGTAATTAAAAATAGTATTAACGCTAAAAGACTTATAAAAATCATTTAAGAAGTTTTAAAACAGAATTAAACTTTGTTATCCATAGATCTCTTTCCTCTTTCGAATCAGCTGATAATAAATGTCGAATTATGGTTTTATCCCCTTTACATAAAGTGACCAAGGTTTCTTTATCGTGCCCAAAAGATGGACGTTCAGTTTCAAACAAAAAAGTATTGAGCCTCGCGCAAATATCTCGCGAAACTGGCCCCACTTTAGAATTAATACAACTTAATAAATCTATGGTTTCTATTGGTGCTTTCTTATTCTCATCATCTGGGTATTTCCAGTAACTTAAAGTATGCCCTTTAAGGAGACACCAACGGCGATGCCATGCCCCAAAACCTGTTTAAATAAAGAAAAAAAATGTTAACAATTTAGCCCAATCATTCTAATAATGCCCCCAGAAAAAAATTCCAACCAAGATCTGCTTATGCAGGATTGTAGCCACTACCCCCAGGAACATAAAAGTGAAAAATTCCCACAAAATTTCCATGACGTTTAGCCTCCATCTTGCATAGAAGTGAGGAGTTAGTTTTTTGTTAATACCTAAACTATTCGGCACTTTTGAAAAAAGTTTTAAAAATTTTTAGGAACATTATTTTAATAAGAATACAATCATTTTAAAAAAAATAATAAATCACCAATGTGAACGATTTTATAGCACTTTAAAAATGTGCTAATTTGATCCTACAGAGTACGCTGCAATCTATGCTTCAGGACTCTATGACTTAGATAGACGATTATGATGAAATAAGGTAATTTTCAAAGAGCTATAGAATCGTTAATATTAGTGATACATTATTATACTCTTCGCAAGACTAGGTCCGAAGAGTATATTGCAATCGATACGAAAATCCTAAAATCGTCAATTTTCATCCTAGAGCAAAAATTCTTGCAGATTCGTGTTTTTCATCGAATTTTGAACAACTTTGAAAAAATCCATCCGTCGGTCGGTCGGTAGGTCGGTCGGTCTGTATGTATGTCACGTTTCTTGTAAACACGCTATCTTAAGAACCAAAACTCCAATCCAATTCAAATTTTAAGGAAAAATCGATCCGTATAAGATGAAGAACCCTATTGTTTTTGACGAGAATCCGAGAACTGCAACGCCCCCTTTTCGGCCCCCCAAATGAAAAAAAAATCGTAGCTCGACTATTATTGAATTTACAAAAAAAATTATTCGACATAAAATATAGACAATTTAATTCTTCACCAAAAAGTATTCTTTAGTTTTTTTGTCCGACCCCCCAATTACCCCCCAGTACAAAAAAACCTCCTATCTGCGTTATTATTCAATCTACAAAAAAAAATATTTTTTACAAAATTAATAAAAATTAAATTTTCTATTAAAAATGTTACTTCATTTTTTGTAAAATTAGCCAGTAAGGTTAAAAAATCAAAAATTAAAAGATTTCAGTAGCAAAAAACTTCTAAGTCCAAAACGCGTCACGCGTCGGTCAAGAAGGCCATGCCAAAAATATTTCAAACAAAAAAACAAAACTAGCTGTCAGAACAAATAACCTTAAATATCTTAAACGTCAGAACTGACGTTTATCCTCTTCGTTAACTAAATTCTTCGTGTTTTCTGTTAATAGTTTGTACTCTTCGCAGATTTTATTTATATACATTTTTTTTATAAGAAATTATTAATTATCCTATAATAGTTTTCTTGCGAAGAGTATACCATAGAATGTGTAGCAATTATATAAAAAATTGATTTAGCTTTGATTTACAAAATATAATACTACACTTCTACCGAATCCGAATTCTACTTGAGTTACTTATTTGCGAAGAGTAACTACTACGGGTTTCGACTTCTACCCATTCTAGTTTTTTTAAAAATGATTGTATTCTTATTAAAATAATGTTCTTAAAAATTTTTAAAACTTTTTTCAATAGTTCCAAATAAATTAGTCATTAACAAAAAACTAACTCCTCACTTTTATGCAAGATGGGGGCTAAACGTCACGGAAATTTTGTGGGAATTTTGCACTTTTATATTCCTGGGGATAGTGCCTACAATCCTGCATAAGCAGATCTTAGTTGGGATTTTTTTCTAAGGAACCTACAAATTTTAAATAGAATGATTGGGCTAATTGAAATTACAAAACAAAATTACAAGAGTCCTTTATATTTTGCATATAGACAAATAGGGGGCGCGACCAACGTCACCACAAGTGCCAAACAAACCCTTTAAGTTTATTAAAACTATACTGAAAGTTTTGTTAAGATACGACAAGTGGTTTCGCCACAGTACATTGTTTAGTTAACCTCGCGAGGTGCAAGGAAACGCGGTATACCTCTTTTTGGCTTATTCTTTACATGAAACCCCCTACAAGCTTATTTCTAATTTTTTTATGTAAATTCATGATTGGTCGCGGTTTTGTATGCGATTTATTAAATTCCACTGCCGAACAGACTC
Source organism: Cartodere bifasciata (assembly GCA_963920755.1). NCBI lineage: Eukaryota > Metazoa > Arthropoda > Insecta > Coleoptera > Latridiidae > Cartodere > Cartodere bifasciata. The sequence continues at coordinate 19,978,742 of OY987196.1, read as the reverse complement.
AAAATTCTTGGTCACGTCAACTTTAGTGCCTCCTTAAAAAATTAGCTGTCCAACTGAAAATAATTTTTTCACATTCAACTGTTTATGTAAGATTCTTAGAATTGGAGTCATTTAATTACCTAAGAATGTGTTAATCTTGCGGTGTGTCACTTGTGCATTTCCGCGGGTTTTAACTGGCGCAAAGCATCCATGTATTTCCGGGACACTCCGCCTGTTTTTGGTAGAGCTGTCTTAGGATGGGCGCTAAGACTGATGGGTCCATGTTTGATACTCAAGAATCCGCAGGAAATAGTCTATTGATATGGTGCATTGTCTCCAAAAGTAAAAATCAACTCGGCAAGACATTGTTGTTGAGAAAATTTTCTTTGAAATTGCATAAAAATTTTCTCGTCGCAATTTATTTGAAAACTCTCCAAGTTAAAAAAAATATTGTGGCAAAAATACTTGTCGTATCCTAACAAAACTTTCGATATAGTCCTAATAAACTTGATGGGTTTGTTTGGCACTTGTGGAGACGTTGGTGGCGCCCCCTATTTGTCTATATGCAAAATATAAAAGACAACTTTCGTACACTTAAAATAATAAAGATTTTGTTTAAAGAAAAACTTGTATGGTAAAAGGTTGTTCAAAAATTTAGTTTGTCAAAGGTAATATTATGAATGCTTTGAATTTATTCGATAAATTTTTGAAAACTTGTTGCTTGACAATCAAAGAGTGTCAAATTTGACAGATATATAAAAATCAAGACAGTCCGCAGGACTGGAGTGGTTTTTTTGTCAAATTTGCACGATTTGATTACCAAGCAGGAAGTTTGAAGAAATTTATAGAAGGAAATTTAAAGCATGAATGATATTTGGTAAGATTATTTCACGAATTAGCTACATTAAACAAGTTTATTTAATCCCAGACTAAAAAAGAAATTTGGTTGATGTAAGTCAAAATCAACGTCTACTTAATCCCAAAAAAGCTACTGTAGGTTTTATCAAGGAAGATGCAGTTTTATGAGTATAAAACGAAAGAAATGACACCTCAGATTGCAGTATATGAAAGAACGAAAAAAGTGGAATAATTAATGAAAACTTGTATAGTAGTCGCGTCAAACTAGCATTTCACCTCTAACTTTGGGGAAACTCAATGGATTGACTTCATTTTTTTTGCAAAACATTCAGAAATAAATTTAAAACACTAATAAAAACTAAAATTGCGCCGCTAGTCCTGAATTTTTTATACTCTTCGCAAACTGTAACTTGCTTATTATTAAATCTACAGAAAAAATCATTCGTATGAAAATTAAAGAGAATAAACTTTTGTAATAAAAAAATATTGTCCCCCCCCCCGAAATCCGCCCCTTTATAGTCCCCCAAATTTTAAATATTTTTGTTTCATGCTTATTTTTTAAGAAACAGAAAAAACGTTCATTAATAACTAAATAAAAAATGCTCCCCCACTATGCCACTTGGAAAAATTTGTATCTCGCTTATTATTAAACATTTATATCAAAATTTTTTTTTAATTTGGTAAATAATGAATGTTGATTTTGTTTCTTAAAAAATAAGCATAAAAAAAAATTACTTAAAATTTGGGGGGTTATAAGGGGGCAGAGCTCGGAGGGGGGCGGGCAAGATTTTTTTTATTACAAAATGTTATTCTCTTTAGTTTTTATAAGAATGATTTTTTCTGTGGACTTAATAATAAGCGAGATATAGTTTGCGAAGAGTATACAAAATTCGGGAAGGACTAGCGGTGCCATTTTATTAGTGATTTATATTTAATTCTAAACGTTTTACAAAAAAAATTAAGTCAATCCATTGAGTTTCCCCAAAGTTAGAGATTTTAAGGTTTTTCATGCTAGATTGACGCCACTATAGTAAAAAGTTGTAATAATAAATTTAGTTTAAATCAGTAATATTTCTGAAATAAAAAAATGCTATTTTACAAAACTTGACTTACCAGAAACATCTTCGAACATGGTTAAGAATCCTCGATGTTCAACAGACATTTCAAATTTAAGTTTTATTTTCATATCTACACTTCCTGCAAGGGGACTCATAGAAGGGGCGTTTATTAGCGACCAGCTTTTTCTTGTTGAAGCATGAGCAGAAAAAACTACATAACCCATAAGGGCAAAAGTAGATGTCCTTACTGCTTGAGGTCCTCCTGGGGACTCTTTTATAGGCCTCTGTAACCTATAATAAAATAAAATGTTGCAAAAAAAGGCAGTACAAAAAATGTTAACCCTAAAAGTCGCAAAACATAGAAACTGTGGTTATGTAATGTTGCTTGCCTAAAATCAACAAAAAACACCACTTTCTGGTCATTGCTCAGTGGGTTTATAAGAGTTTATTTTAATTCAAAATTGTGCTTACCAGCAACATAAATAAACAGCACAAGTTGACATATTCTAGGTCCATCAATAAGCGCGGTTTAAATACGGAATTTTGGCAATTTAAAATGCACAATTTTTTGCATTTTAAAATGCCAAAATTCTGTAATTAAACCGCGCTTATTAATGGACCTAGAATATGTCAACTTGTGCTGTTTATTTATGTTGCTGGTAAGCACAATTTTTAATTAAAGTTAACTCTTATAAACCCACTGAGCAATGACCAGATAGTGCTGTTTTTTGTTGATTTTAGGCAACCAACATTACATAACCACAGTTTCTATGCTTCGCGACATTTTCCTTTAGCAAAAATGTATGTATGTATCGGTAAATAAAATAAACATTAGGTAAGTAAGAAGAAATTTTGAGCACATTTTCATTTGGGAATTATTTGTTTATAAGGCACATTAAATATTAAAAAATTAAGCAATTGGTTTTATAATTCCATTTTATAGATAAAAAAAAGTAATTTTTACACAGGATTTTTACAAAAAATGACGTATTTCATGAACATTTTTTTATTTGCTTAATCGATTCCTCTTATTATACTCCTCGCAGACAAAGTCAAAAACGAGGAGTATATTGTGATAGTTTTGAAAATTCTAAAATCGTCAAAAATCATCCTAGAGCAAAAATTCTTGCAGATTCGTTCGTTTCATCGAATTTTGAACAACTTTCAAAAAATCCGTCCGTCCGTCCGTCCGTCCGTCTGTCACGTTTTTTGTAGACACTCTAACTTAAGAACCAAAGATCCCATCAAGTTCAAATTTTCAGGAAAAATCGTTCTTATTAAAATCTAGGTCAAGTTCGTTGTTGGTAAAAATCGGGTGATAAAAAAGGGGGCTCCTGCACCCCCCAACTGAAGAAAAAATCATATTTCAGTTATTATACAATTTACAGAATTTTTATTTCGATAATATTAAAACCCTTTTAATTCTTTACAAAAAGTATATTTAAGTTTTTTTTGTCCGGCCCCACCTAGGCCCCCCATTTAAAAAAAACGGCGTATCTTCGTTATTTATCAATTCACAAAAAAAAGTCAAGTCATAAAAATGAAAGGAAATTAAATTCTGTGTTAAAAAAGTATTTTTGTTTTTTTTTTTGTCAAATTTTTAAGACAAAAAAGGCCAAAAGAAAGGTTTTTAGTGATGAAAAAGTTCTAAGTCAGGTAAGTCTATAGGCCCAGTCAAGGTGGCTTTGCAAAAAAAAATTAAAACAAAAGCATCTTTCTAAAGCCTATTTTAATCCTAAACGTCAGTGTCAGAATTAATACTTATTTATGCTCTTCGCTAATAAATCTTTTTTTTATAGAAGAGTTAATAGTTTAACCTCTTCGCAGATTTTTTTTATAAAAATAAAAAAATTATTTTTAATTTTATTATTCTCTGACTACCTACTGCGAGGAGTATCCTATTAAATGTCGACATTTTATAAAAAAAACTCTAACAGGCTCACTGATCTAACCTATTCACTGACCTAACCCGCTCTAGTTAAACTATGGAGTTTTGCAAATTTTTAGATCACACAAGTCTCTACTTTTCGAGAAAATAAATAAACAAAACTTAAAAATTGCGTTAAATTGGACCAGCTTTAACACCCATTTTCCCCTTCCACCTTCTTCAACCTTTACTTCATTGTCAAAGTGACATTACCGTCTATTTTTCTACCCAATGTATTACTTTACTCACATTTTAGGTATTTTTTTATTAACGCCACGATAAATAAATCAAAATTCCGATAAAAATATACCATATCTTAGTCAATCTGTCACTAAGCGCGCGGGTTGACTTAAGAAACATAGAAAAGAATACATTTGTATGTTGCTAAGCAATGTGCTACACCTTAGAATAGTGGAAGTGGCCGGAAGGGGAATACTACAAAATAGGAAAAGTGCGCCAAAAGTTTAAAATTTGGAGGGCTAGAACACCTAAACCAGCCACTAGATAAACTAGAAATTTTTAGTGAAAGCTTATGCCCCAGTCTACTTTTTATCTTTAACCAAAAAGGTCCTAAAAGTGACTTACCTATTTTCTTGTTTATTTTTTCTTGGAGTAAGTTTCGTGATAAGTTTTTTACTGCTATGTATGTGATATTTAACATCATGTGGTAATAATTCTTCTTGAGCTTGAAGGCAATAAACTTCAAAAGTAATAGCACAATCACTGTAAACGTTTTGTAACTTTACAGTACCTGGAATTTGTAGAACAACTTCGGGGTCTTTTAAATTTGTAGCCACTGTAGATACCTAAAATACAAAATTTTTAATCACCACAAGTGCCAAACAAACCCTTTAAGTTTATAAGGACTATACCCAAAGTTTTGTTAGGATTCGACAAGTATTTTAGCCACAATAATTTTTTTAAGTTGGAGAGTTTAAAGAAAAATGAAAAATGGACCTTTTTTCAAAGAAAATTATTAGAACAACAATTCCTTGCCGAGTTGATTTTTACTTTTGGCGACGATGCATCACATCAATAGACTATTTTCTGCTAATTCTTGAGTATCAAACATGGACCCACCAGTCTTAGCGCCCATCCTAAGACAGCTCTACCAAAAACAGGCGGAGTGTCCCGGAAATACATGGATGCTTTGCGCCAGTTAAAACCCGCGGAAAATGCACAAGTGACACACCGCAAGATTAACACATTCTAAGTCAATTTAAATGATTCCTATTTAAAAAATCTTACAAATAGTTGAATGCGAAAAAAATTATTTTCTGTTGGACAGTCCAATTTTTTAGGGAGGCATAAAAGTAGACTAGTGACCCTGAATTTTAAGCCTGTTCGGCAGTGGAATTTCATAAATCGCATAAAAAACCGCGAATAATGAATCATTAATTTACATGCCAAAAATTGAAAATAACCGACAATAAGCTTGTAGGGGGTTTCATGTAAAGAATAAGCCAAAAAGAGGTATACCGCGTTTCCTAACAGCTCGCGAGGTTAACTAAACAATGTACTGTGGCGAAACCACTTGTCGTATCTTAACGAAACTTTCGGTATAGTCCTAATAAACTTGAAGGGTTTGTTTGGCACTTGTGGTGACGTTGGTGGCGCCTCCTATTTGTTTATATGCAAGATATCATATCCATTCACAATTTAAAAAAAAAACAGAGCAGACGAGCCATAGGGTGACAGATTTTACCCCGTATATTGTGATTAATGTCATTTGTGTTTTCTGGTTATGTAAGGAAAGTAAAAAATATTAAAAAAATGCATTTATAAACATGTTTAGGGCATCTGAATAAAAAAAAAATGCTCTTTACATATACAGAAGTTTTAATTTTTTTTTATTAAATAACTTTATAATGCACTAATCATTAAACCATTTAAAAGTTTACACAAAAGAGGAATTATTTATGTAAGTACTCACTTCTTTTAGGTATCAAAGGATAAATTAGCAGTTTTGCAAAAATGTCTACAATTTTCTTTATTAATTCTCACATCTCAAGCAAAAATTGTTTCGTTTTTCTAATTTTTGCGCCTGTTTTAGGTAACTGTCATATTATTTTTGGCATATTTTAATTTTTAATGACAGTAAATTTGAAATGTAATGCCAACTTTGTGGATAATTTAACTTTTTAAAGAAAATGGTTCTAGTTTTCATAGGTGACTATGCTTTTTTTAAACTGTGAATGTACTTATACAGGATGTCCCAGAATTGGCGCACCACCTGTATGGTACGTTGTTGGGGCATGCCCAGGAATCACCAGAAAATTGTCAAAAAAAATCCATCTCATACACCCTCGAAGATATGAGGCCCCAAAGTGCAAAACTTTAAACGCATATAACTTAAAAACAACAGCACGTATTAACGAAAAATATGGTTAAATACAAAGCTGCAGTCTATCTTAAATAATTTCACCAATTTTTCTTCCTTTTAATGGTCAAATAACATTTTTATAATCAATTTAATTTTACAAAATTTTCTTGAAATAAGCTGACAACAATGTCAATAAAATTTTAGGCAAAAGTGTATGATCAAGACTCATAGATGGGATTTTTAGATTTATTTACCTAGACTGTGTAGTATTTTCCTAGACTGTGTTGCCAAATTTATGCAACTTTGTTGGCATTTTCCTCAATGAATATAACAGATGGATTTTTTTTAACAATTTTCCTGGAATCCCCAGGCATGCCCTAACAGCGTACCTAACAGCGTACCATACAGGTGCTGCGCCATTTCTGGGACACCCTGTAGTATTTGACTTACCACATTGGTAGCTTCAACTTCTTCTCCACATTTTATTAAACAAACAACGTGATGGCCTTTGCCACCGGCTGCTGCTAATGCCCTGACATATTCATTTTTAAGGGGTAATTCCATATTTGAAATAGTTAAAATTCCTTTGTCGGGTCCAGCAGAATCCGCATTTTTAGTTTTCGGGCGCAATGTTCCCTCAATATTTAATCTTTGGATCTCGTTTAAAATAACTTGACGTTTATGAGTAGCCAATAAAAGCACTCTTTCGGCCTCGACATGTTCGGTAGAACCCATAAATTCGGGGGTTATATTACATAAATTAATCGCTTGTGAAGACTGCGAAATCATATTTTGTTGTCTTAAAATTTCGTCATCTAATAATTTTATTTTGGCTTGAATTATTGCGTCTGCCTTACGATGTGTTTTTTCTTCATCAATTATGTCTGGTTTTCTGTTTAAAAAAACAAATTATACAGACAGGGTGTCCTGCCCGAAACTACTGCATCTTTTAAGAGGGTAGATAGAGGTCAAATAGACAGATACACTACATGTCCTAGGCTAGCCGTTTAAAAACTACACCCCTTTAAGTCTACTTTACTACAAATACCCAATCCTAAATATCTTACTAATGGTTTGTTAAAACATATATTAATGGAATCATTAACGGCAATAAAAACATTCCTTTAAACTTGTTTTGACATTTGTAGCCCCCCTAGAAATGGAGTTACCACCACCAAGGAGTAGAGTGCATAAAGATTGTCGTAACTTTTTTGTTCCTGACAATTTTGTGATCTTGTTTATTGTTGCTGGTAGATGGGTTCAATAAGATACTTTATTATTACTTAAAACTTCTCGTTAACTGTACCGATTTGGAATAATGAATTAAAAAGGTGTTTATTGTATTCACTATCTTGCACAAAACTAGCATTTTTTTAAATAGTAACTATTACGTCACTGTCTACTGGCACTCAACTAAATTAAATTTGTTCAGTTTTAAGTAAGATATTAATTAAATTTACTTTTTAATTTTCTTTCGTTTATACCCCACTTCCCTATACCTATCTCCAACCCTTTTGGAGATACTAGATATGGGTGTTTTTACCCCAATTATGTTTTAAGTCAATTTAACTAAAAACAGGCTGAGATAAGTCGATTATCTTTTAAAAGGGAACATGCAAGTGATATATTTTTTGTAATTGGGGTAAGAACTATTCGTAAAACTACCCTTTTTTTTATTTATTTATTTATCGAATATCTCCAAAAGGGTTGGAGATAGGTATAGGGAAGTGGGGTATCAAATAAAAGATAATAAAAAAGTAAATTTAATGGACTAAAAAAAATATAGCTTTGCATTTAATTTTTCAGAATTAAAACGGTTTCAAGTTATCGAAATTTAATGGCGGATTTTTCAATTCCGGTTACGATTTTTGGTCAAATTTTAAATAAAAATGTGTTTTAAGCATCTTAATTATAGGTTGTTTAAATTTCATGCAACAATATCAGTCATGAAAAGCGCAATGTTTTTTTTTTTTTAAAACTGTTGCAACTGGCAAAAATTTCAAAAAACATTTTTTTTTGCAAAAACTAAAAAAGTTGGAGATTTTGGACTTTTAACAAAATACTTCTCATTTTTAGGAGAATTTAAAAATATAACAAAAATACAGGGTGTTACATTAAAAATAAAGTAAATGGGTGTTTCATTATACAGGGTTAAAGTTTCTCAGATCACCCTGTAGAGTGAAACATTGTTAAAAATAAAAATTTAGTTTATTACAAACAATTCTGCGATAAAAATAAATTTGCTAGCATTTTTAGTTACTGAGATAAGGTGTTGGGTCATCTTACGTGGGACACATTTTTAAAGAATTTCTAGGGGGGCTACAAATGTCAAAAGTGTTTAAAAGAAATGGTTTTATTGCCGTTAATGATTCCATCAATTTTATTATGTTTAGACAAAGCATTTGTAAGATATTTAGGATTGGGTATTTGTAGTGAAGTAGACTTAAAGGGGTGTAGTTTTTAAACGGCTAGCCTAGGACATGTCCCGTGTATCTGTCTATTTTTTTGACCTCTATTTGTCCTCTAAAAAGATGCACTTGTTTCGGGAACACCCTGGATTAAAAAAACACTTACCTAACAAGAACTTTTGAAGGAGATTTCGGAGCTTGCATTTGCTTCCTATAAAAACTAACTGTATGCGTTAACGTTACATCTTTATCCCCATCTTTTACGGTCGGCATTTCGACCGAAACTCTCGGCCTAAACTTCAAAGGCGATTGATAATCCTTTTTGGGGGAGTTATAACTCTTATAATTAAATGACTCAGACACTTCAAGATTATTAACTGTTGTTTTATTGTGCTCCAAAAGGCCTCCATCTAAGATCGCTATAATAAAAGATAGAGACATCCCTGGGGTAAAAATTTTCCTCAAGAGGGCTGGGTAATTTAGTCCAATTGTCAAAAAACAAATTTTAGGTTGGGTGATATACAAATGTCATCACAAAAATTACCTGTCAGATTTGTGAGTTATGTTAAATTTACTTTTGTAAAGCAAGAACAGCTACAAAACTAATATTAAACTGTTTAATTACAATCTTTACCTGTCCCAGTACCTCATCCTTGTAAATTTATCAAGATTTCTCCTAAACTTCGCTTGGATTCTACGACGAAACTAATATTGAGGGCAAAATGTTTTAATATGCTTTTTTGATCGTTCGGTGCATCCACAAAAAAAATATTCGTGTAAATGCAAGTAAAGTAATTGTGATTATTGATTTTTAATAATTTATTGAAATAAGGAAAGTTTTTTAATAAAAAACGTGCACACATAATGAGATTTGTAAAAATATTTTTAAATACTTACCAATTGCCAAAGTTTTACCAAAATTAACGCTTATTTTAAATAAAAAGGAATATAAAACATTCAATAAATATTAAATAACTGGTTTCGCACGTAAAGTAAGCACTGTATTTTTATATTTTGTAAAAAAACCATTTCTTAACAGGGGTAATTGTCTGTCGCGGAATCCAAGCGGAGTTTTAAGAGAAATCCTGGTAAATTTACAAGTATGAGGTGCAGTCACAGGTAATGTTTGTAATTAAACAGTTTTATTTTAATTTTGTAGAAGTTTTTGATTAGCCCAATTATTCTAATTAAAATTTGTAGGTTCCTTAGAAAAAAATCCCAACCAAGATCTGCTTATGGAGGATTGTAGGCACTACCCTCAGGAATATAAAGGTGAAAAATTCCCATAAAATTTCCGTGACGTTTAGCCCCCATCTTGCATAGAAGTGAGGAGTTAGTTTTTTGTTAATACCTAAACTATTTGGCACTTTTGAAAAAAGTTTTAAAAATTTTTAGGAACATTATTTTAATAAGAATACAATCATTTTTAAAAAAATAATAAATCACCAATATAAACGATTCTATAGCTCTTTGAAAATCACCTTATTTCAACATAATCGTCTATCTTAGTCATGGAGTCCTGAAGCATAGATTGCAGCGTTCTCTGTAGGACCAAATTAGCACATTTTCAAAGTGCTATAAAATCATTCATATTGGTGATTTATTATTTTTTTAAAAATGATTGTATTCTTATTAAAATAATGTTCCTAAAAATTTTAAAAACTTTTTTCAAAAGTGCCAAATAGGTATAGGTATTAACAAAAAACTAACTCCTCACTTCTATGCAAGATGGGGGCTAAACGTCACGGAAATTTTGTGAAAATTTTTTACTTTTATACAGGATGTCCAAAAAATGGCGCATTAACGCGATGGTACGTTGTTGGGGCATGTCTAGGAAGCCCCAGAAAATTGTTAAAAATAATCTATCTCATATACCCTCGGAGATATGTTGCCCCAAAGTGCGAAACTTTAAATGCTTATATCTTGAATATAACAGCACATATTAACGAAACAAATGGTTTAATACAAAGCTACAGTCTATCTTAAACCATTCCACCATTTGTTTATTTTTTAAATGGTCGAATTACATTTTTATAATCAATTTAATTTTACAAAATTTTCATGAAATAAAGCTGACAACAACGTCAATAAACTCTAGTGCAAAAGTGTATGATCAAGACTCATAAATGGGATTTTTAGACATATAGATGGGATTTTTAGATGTATTTTCCTAGACTGTGTTGCCGAATTTATGCAACTTTGTTCGCATTTTTCTCGATGAATATAACAGATGGATTTTTTTTGACAATTTTCTAGGACTCCCTGAGAATGCCCCAAGAGCGTATAATGATACGCTCTTGGCGCATAAACGCAATGGCGTTTATGCGCCATTTTTTGGACACCCTGTATTTCTGGGGATAGTGCCTACAATCCTGCATAAGCATATCTTGGTTGGGATTTTTTTCTAAGGAACCTACAAATTTTAAATAGAATGATTGGGCTATGTAGCGCCTTACCTCCATCTATATAGTCATCCATTTCTGAATTGTCGCTAGTGGTGCTTTCTGCGTAAAAATGGGGCTTTTTGGGGGACTTTTGGGGGGATTTTTGACAAACAGCTTGTAGTATATCCCTTCCGAAAGAAGTATTACAATCGTCTGAGGCGTTAGAACTTGAAGAACTGTCTATATTGTCTTCATAAGGACTTGGGCTTCTAGTAAAATTTTCATCATTTTCTGTTTCAGTCGTTGCCTCAATGTCGGATAAATTGGGGTACATTCGCCCTGCTTTAGGTGGGGATACTTTAATACGTTTTACATCTTCCAAAATTGAATTTATTTTGGGGCTTTCGCTGTATCGTTTGCCCCCACTGCGCCTTTCTTGCGGGGCTGTTTTTTTTCTACATTCTGTTACAATTGGGGTATTTTTTTGGGGCGCTTTTGGGGAATCTTGTGGTGATTCATAGTCTGATGTGTCTGTATATTCGTCCTGTTCTTCTATTATGTCCTGTGGGGCCTGTTTGGGGCAAAAATACATGCTTTTTAAAAATTAAAAAAAAAAGGGGTAAATTTTAAAAATATGAATTTTTTTAGACTAATTTGGCTGAATAAATTTGTATTAGGCAGATTTTTGACATCTGTTTGTGTTTTTTTAAATTGCAAATGTTGTTTAAGCTTGTTTAAATTTAAACAATAAAACCGAAAATGTATTGTCTAATTTGGTAAAAATTTTAAAAATGTTCAACAAAAATATTTTTTTTTTCTGATTTTAATAAAACTTATTTTGTACTTTCTTTTTATGTTGTAAAATACGAATCTGCATTTAGATTTTTTCTAAATTTAATATTTTGGAAATTAGAGCTTATTAAAAGCCGTAGAAATCAAATTAGCAATCGAATTTTTTCCTAGTGCTATCGTTTTTTTGTTAGAGCTTTTCAAAGTTGACCGAATTTCAAAAAAGCTCAACAAAAATTTTTTTTGTCTCAGAATTTAAAAAAACCTATTCTGTAGATTACTTTTTGGTTGTAGAACACAAATCTGCATTTAGATTTTTTCTTAAAAAATTATTTTGAAAATTAGATCATTTCGAAAAAAATTAGGTGTCGCGTTAGAAATTGCCTTTAAAAGCGCATAGCAATAAAACCAAAAGCGTTACAACTTTTAAAGTGCCAGATTCGGATTAAGCAGCTCGTTTTACATAAGCATTGATGGAAAAAATTACTTGTGGCTGTGATAATTAAAAAACTGAGAAAATTTGGACCCTTACCCCTTGCTACAAAATGAGTTAAATTATGAAAAAAATAGATTTGTCTTAAACTGTGTTTTTAAGCTTATTAAAAGCCGTAGGAAACAAATCAGCAATTAGATTTTTTCCAAGTGCTTTCGTTTTTTTGTTAGAGCTTTTTAAAGTTGGCCAAATTTTAAAAAAGCTCAGCCAAAAAAATGTTTGTCTCAGAATTTAATAAAACTTATTTTGTAGATTACTTTTTTGTTGTGGAACACAAATCTGCATTTACATTTTTTCTAAATTTAATATTTTGGAAATTAGAGCATTTTAAAAAAAATCGCCTGTCGCGTTTGAAGTTGTCTTCAAAAACTCATAGCAATTAAACCAAAAGCGTTTCAAATTTTTAAGCGCCAGATTCGGATTAAGTAGCTCGTTTTACATAAGCACTGATGGCATTAATTACTGGCAAAAATTATTTGTGGGTGTGATAATTAAAAAACTGAGAAAATGTGGACCCTTACCCCTTGCTACAAAATGAGGTAAATTTTGAAAAAATAGATTTGTCTTAAATTGTGTTTTTAAGCTTATTAAAAGCCGTAGGAAACAAATCAGCAATCAGATTTTTTCCAAGTGCTTTCGTTTTTTGTTGGAGCTTTTCAAAGTTGGCCAAATTTCAAAAAAGCTCAACAAAAAAATTTTTTGTCTCTGATTTTAATAAAACTTATTTTGCAGTTTACTTTTTTGTTGTAAAACACAAATATGCATTTAAATTTTTTCTAAATAAAATATTTTGGAAATAAGAGCATTTTGAAAAAAATCGTCTGTCACGTTGGAAGTTGCCTTCAAAAGCTCATAGCAAATAAACCAAAAGCGTTGCAACTTTTTAAGCGCCAGATTCGGATTAAGCAGCTTGTTTTACATAAGCATTGATGGCATTTATTGCTGGTTAAAATTACTTGTGGGTGTGATAATTAAAAAACTGAGAAAATTTGATCTTTTGAAAAATAACCTACCGGTTTATTTTTGTTAAATCTATTCAGTAACATGTCCATTTCCTTTTGACGTTGCTCCTTAGTACTCGATTCAATTTGTTGTTGTGAAATTGTGGATGCCTTTTTTTCAAAAAGGGCTGCTACGGTGTTTGCAATCCCTGCTGCTTTTGGGGCACTTTTGGAAGGGGAATCGTTTTTTCGTTCAATTTGGGGCACTTCTTTACGTTCAATTTGGGGAACTTCTTTTGAAATTTCAATTGGTTTAGTGAAATTAACACGTTTTTTAACCGGTGACTGAAGTGGCGATTCGATTTTTTGCGACTTTTGGGGCTTTGTTGGGGATTTGGGGACGGGGGCTGCCATTCCAAAGGCAGCTTTGGGGACTAGGGCTACCCCTTTATTTCTTTCAAACAGCGCCTTGCGTTCAGAAAGAGGTAATAGAGCAGGATCAACTTTGGTCTGTTTTAAACCCACTGAAGATTCATTATTTTCAAGTTTTTTCAGTTTGGCTTTAACAAAACCCTCATTTTGGGGCACTTTGTCCTCACCCCCGTATTTATAAGTCAAACTAGCATCAGTTCGCTTAAAACCTTGTTGCTCCAACGACTTTAGCACTGAATTGTTTAACTTTAGCGATTTTTCGGCGTTGTCACTTGAACTTTTGATATAAGGCCCCTTAATGGGGCTTTTTTGTGGACTAACCTGCTTAAGCACACTTTTAACTGGCGATTTACCTGGGGCCTGTCCTTTAGGGGCACTTTTTGGGGCACTAACTGGGGCAGGAGTTACATCTTCCCATTTGTTAATGTTTTCAGCTAAATCAGCCAAACGTTTAAGCCCTCTTCGGTTTGTGTTCTTGCCCTGGGGCTCTTTTGGTGCCTCAACATCAGGGCTTACGTGAAAAGTGTCCTCAGACTTGTGAATTGGAGAAGAAATGTTGGGCTCGTCGGAGTAGAGTTGCCCCAAGCGTTTAAGACGGTTTTTTGATTTTTCTCGCAGTTCGTTGGTGGTTTTTGGGTCCTCTTCATCGTTTTTGTTGTTTGGGGCATTAGGGGGGCTGTTTAAATCATCGCGCTCCTCGATTTCAACCTCAAGTCGAACGTTGTCGCTTGAGGAAACCTTAATTTCCATGTTGAAGTTTTCTTTTTGTATGTTTAGTGTTTTTGTTGTTGTTTGGGGTGATGGCGTGCCTTCTGAATTACTGTTGGAGTCTGAAATCTTGGCTGAAACTCTTGTTTCGCTTCGATTTTGTGCTGGGGGCGTATTTTTCGTGTTAGCATTATTTTCCTTTTCAATATTACTATGCCCTTGTAAAACTTTCTGTCGTTCTCTTGCTCTTGCTAGGATATTAGCTGTAAACGGATCCATTTTAACACTTTATCGCACTAAAATGCACTTTGTATGAACAAATATAACTAAATTCACTGCAGAACGTTGTGTTTACTGTTTTTCTGCGAAACGTTATCGTTAAAAACACGCTTAAATTCAAAAATGACGCCAATGCGCATGTGCAACTGTCACGTGACATGATGCATTTGACCTATGTCTCGTTTGCGCGAATCAACTGACCTACTCATGGCCTTCTTGATTAACTAAAGTGCGTTTTGAGTTTACGAAATCATGTCTTTATTTCGCTAAAAATAGTAAATAAACTGTTTTATCCGTACAAATAGGTTTATCTGTGTTGTCCTACTAAAATGTGATACTTTGAGCCTTATTCCTAAGTTAATTTCTTTTAAAAAAGGCATAAAATGATGAAGCTTTTTAAGCTGAAGGTGCACCAGAAGACTTTTAGTGGTAAGTGGGCTATGGAAAGTTTTGTTTTATGATGCTCAAAGCACACTTTGTTAATAGATGAGGATTTGATTGTAAATCCGAAAGATTTCCCTGAAGCTAAAAAAGGGGATATTGTGGAAATTTATCATCCGCCACCACTTGTGGAGGAAAACTCGAAAAATGAGAAGAAAACCGAAGTTGAAGAAGAGTTTCCAAGGCTTCTGTTGCAGATTAAGGTGCTACGAGAAGATTTGTTGCAAGCTAAAGGTAAAGCTACTTTAATAAAAGTAGCGAAAAGTTGATTAATTTGTGATTTTTAGACATTGTAAGTGTGGAGCAAAGCATAGCTTCTACTTTTGGCTTGAAAACGCACAAACATGTAAGCATACGAGTTGTAAATCCATCAGATGTAGCCCTGGATTCTATAGAATTGACTTTTAAAGATCAATACATGGGTAGATCAGAAATGTGGCGACTTAAAAATAGTTTGGTAAGTAAATATCACCCTTTTTAAATCACAAAGCATAAATTAACCTAAAGTGGAATGTCGCGAAGCATAGAAACTGTAGTTATGTAATTTTGGTTGCCTAAAATCAACAAAAAACAGCACTTTCTGGTCATTGCTCAGTGGGTTTATAAGAGGTAATTTTAATTAAAAATTTCGCTTGCCAGCAACATAAATAAACAGCACAAGTTGACATATTCTAGGTCCATCAATCAGCGTTTAAATACAAGATTTTGGCAATTTAAAATGCAAAAAATTGTGCTTCTAAATTGTCGAAACTCTGTATTTTAGAGTTTATTGATGGACCTTTAGAATATCTCAACTTGTCCTTTGTTTATTTGTTGCTGGTAAGCACAATTATTAATTAAAATTAACTCTTTTAAACCCACTAAGCAATGACCAGTAAGTGCTGTTTTTTGTTGATTTTAGGCAACCAACATTACATAACCACAGTTTCTATGCTTCGCGACATTTTTTCCCTTACTATTCATTCACAATTAAAAAAAAGAGAGCAGAGCAGGCGAGCCATAGGGTGATAGATTTTACCCTGAATATTGTCATTAATGTCACTTGTGTTTGCTGGTTATGTAACAAATGTCAAAAAAATTAAAAAATGCATTTAAAAACATGTTCAGAGCATCTGACTCAAAAGCAATGGTCTCAACATATACATAAAGTATTTATTTTTTTTATTAAATTACTTTATAATACACTAATCATTAAACCATTTAAAAGTTTACACAAAATAGGAATTATTTAAGTACTCACTGTTAAGAAGTTCTTTTAGGTATCATAGGATAAATTAGCACTTTTACAAAAATGTCTACAATTTTCTTTATAAATTCTTACATCTCAAGCAAAAATTGTTTCATTTTTTCAATTTATAGACCTGTTTTATGTAACTGTCATATTATTTTTGGCATTTTTTAATTTTTAATGACAGTAAATTTAAAATGTAATGCCAACTTTGTGGAAAATTCAACTTTCAAAGAAAAATATCCTAAGTTTCATAGGTGACTCTGTTTTTTTTTAAACTGTGAATGGATATTAATGGAGCGTATTTGTACAAAAATTGGTTGGGGTAACCTAGGAGATCTGTCATACCACCCGTCGTTTCAGATAGCATCTGAAACGACTGACATTACTTCTGAATTTTATATTTTTATTAAATATAAATTTTATATACCAAAAAACAACAAACTGCCGTTTTAAAACATTTAATGTACCATCTAAAAGGTTTGTATAACATTAAGAGAGTGCTTTACATCTTTAATTCTTTATAATTAGGTAAACAAAGGAAATTATGACTCATTTACAAAAGAATTTCCGTAAATGTTTAAAATAATCCGCATTTTTTGGATGCACGGACTTTGCATTAAAAGTACATTTGTAAATGAGTCATTATGCCCTTTTTTTTACCTAATTATGAAGAATTCAAGTTGTAAAACGCTCCGTAAATGTTATACAAACCTTTTAGCTGGTACGTAGAATGTTTTAAACCGGCAGTTTGGTGTTTTTTGGTGTATTAGCTTTATATTTGATAAAAATATATAATTCGGAAGTAATGTCAGTTAGCATCTGAAACGACGGTTGGTATGACAGATCTCCTAGGTTACCCCAACCAATTTTTGCACGAATACGCTCCATTGTAAACTTTAATTCAGGTGAATACATGCGTTTATATGAACAAAAAAGTTGAATTTTGTGGTGGGGCAGTACGTTGTCAAGTTTACGAAATGTGGGCACTAGGAGATCGAGTAGCTTGTGGTGTGGTCACAGAAGATACAAAGGTTGTGTTCCGTTCTTCCACATCTATGGTTTATCTATTTCTTCAAATGAGTTCAGAAATGTGGGAGTTTGATATTTACGGAGATTTATACTTTGAAAAGGCCGTAAACGGTTTTTTAACCGACTTGTTTTCGAAATGGAAGAAAAATGGGAGTAATCATGAAGTGACCATTGTTTTATTTTCACGGACATTTTATAAAGCATCGAATTTAGAAGAATTTCCACTGCATATGCGAGAATGTTTGCAAAGAGATTATAAAGGAAGATACTATGAAGATTTTTATCGGTAAGCTTAAGAATATTATCTTACATAGTGGCGTCAAAGTAGCATGAAAAACCTTAAAATCTCTAACTTTGGGGAAACTTAATGGATTAACTTCATTTTTTTTGTAAAACGTTTAGAATTAAATTTGAATCACTAATAAAAACTAAAATGGCGCCGCTAGTCCTTCCTGAATTTTTTATACTCTTCGCAAATTATATCTCGCTTATTATTAAATCTACAGAAAAAATCATTCTTATAAAAATTAAAGAGAATAAAATGTTGTAATAAATAAAAAATATTGCCCCCCTGAGCTCTGCCCCCTTATAACCCCCCAAGTTTTAAGTAAATTTTTTTTATGCTTATTCTTTAAAGAACAAAATTAACATTCATTATTTACCAAATTAAATAATTTAATAAATAATGAATGTTTTTTTATTCATTGATAAATAAGTATGAAAACAAAATATTTATAATTTAGGGGGCTATAAGGCGGCAGAGCTCAGGGGGGGGGGGGGTAATATTTTTTAGTAAAAAATTTTATTCTCTTTAATTTTCATAAGAATGATTTTTTCTGTAGATTTAATAATTAATAATAAGCCAGATGCAGTTTGCGAAGAGTTAAAAAAATTCAGGAGGGACTAGCGGCGCAATTTTAGTTTTTATTAGTGATTTAAATTTATTTCTTAACGTTTTGCAAAAAAAATCCATTGAGTTTCCCCAAAGTTAGAGGTGAAATGCTACTTTGACGCGACTAACAGGCCACATACCTAAAAGAACTATACAAATTTTGAAAGGGGAAAGTCGCAATTCGCAAAGCATAGAAACTGTGGTTATGTAATGTTGGTTGCCTAAAATCAACAAAAAACACCCCTTTCTGGTCATTGCTCAGTGGGTTTATAAAAGTTAATTTTAATTAAATATTGTGCTTACCAGCAACATAAATAAACAGCACAAGTTGACATATTCTAGTTCCATCAATAAGCGCGGTTTAAATACAGAATTTTGGCAAATTAAAATGCAAAAAAAGGTGTTTTCAAGTTGCCAAAATTCTGTATTTAAACGCTCATCGATGGACCTTTAAAATATGTCAACTTGTGCTTTGTTTATTTATGTTGCCAGTAAACACAATTTTTAATTAAAATTAACTTTTATAAACCCACTGAGCAATGACCAGAAAGTGGTGTTTTTTGTTGATTTTAGGCAACCAGCATTACATAACCACAGTTTCTATGCTTCGCGACATTTCCCGTTAAGTCCAAGATAGATTTTTACCTTGCAAAAATATACAACAGCCAAATTTTGTATATGTGCGGTCAAGAAGCTAAATTCACAAAATGCACACTAATAAGAGTTTAGGGTTGGCGTGGTAGCCCCCCAAAAAGCCCCCTTTAATTTTTAACATTAGATCACGATGAATCTGCACCAAATTTACAAATACGTGCTAAAGAAGATTTTAAAAAGATTTTTGGAAAAATTATTCCTCTAAAAAAATTTCATTTGTCCTCTAAATGACCCCCGAAGAGTAATATTCAATCATGTTAAATTTACACCAAACTTTGCAAATAGATGCAAAACAAGGCTCTAAAAAACTAAAACTTAAAGATTTAAAAAAATGAATATACTACATTCAAATGGGAAGAAGAATTTTTTTTAGAAAAAATGTAAATTGTTTAGAACCTTTGCATCTATTTGCAAAGTTTGGTGTTTATCCAACATAATTAAATATTACTCTTTAGTGCCATTTAGGGGGAGAAAAATTTTTTTTAGGGAAATAATTTTTGCAAAAACCTTTTTAAAATCTTATTAAGCACCTATTTGTAAATTTGGTGCAGATCCATCGTGATCTAATGTTGCAAATTAAAGGGGGCTTTTTGGGGGCTACCACGCCAACCCTAAACTCTTATTAGTGTGCATTTTGTGGATTTAGCTTCCTGAATAGATGTTCTAACCGCACATATACAAAATCTGGCTGTTGTATATTTTTTGTGCAAGGTATAAAATTATCTATCTTGGCCTAACTTTATTTTTTATTTAAGGGTGGCTGTACAAAATGAAAGATACGACGATTGGAGCTCTATTTTGGTGCAGCTCCGTAAAATATTTTCAGAGTATTTAAAAATAATTTTGGAGTATCACTCCAGACCAGGGATTTCAATTCCAAGCGCTGTTAATTCTTCGGCATCTCAAGGGAACTTTTTAGAAGTGTTAAATATGTCTCTTAATGTTTTTGAGAAGCATTATTTGGATAGAAGTTTTGATAGGACTGGACAATTAAGTGTCGTGGTTACCCCTGGAGTAGGGGTTTTTGAGGTCGATAGAGAATTAACTAATATTACAAAACAACGAATAATTGACAATGGAGTTGGATCAGATCTCGTTTGCGTAGGAGAACAACCCTTACACGCCGTACCCTTGCTAAAAGTAAGTATTTACATTTACATTCTACAGGGTGTCCGCGATCAATGTGCTTTTTTTTTAATGGGAGATAGCAGGGAAAAATCCAAGACATTTGGTAAAAACAGTTTTTTGAAAAAGTGCCCCCCTTCGGAAATAACGGCCTTCAAACATGCAGACTAAAAACCCTTAATCGTAAATATTTACCAAACGATTTCACCAACCATCATGAAAGTTGTACTATCAATAGATGTAATAAAAAGGGTCATTTTAAACCCATTTTGAAATTTGGGGCCCCCTTTAAAATGGGTTAAACACTAGTAGTGTAGATAAAAACTGCATGTAATTTCTTTACCTTTAAGAATTTTGTAATTTTATGTATTTTTTTAAATACCCCAATTTAAGTAACAACTTTTTTACCACTTGAAATTTCTGAGAAAGTGTACCTTTTACGAATAAACTACCAAAAACACCTTTGCTGTACCTCATATTTTTGCATAAGACTAGAGTGCCTTGATTTTGACAGTTATTGTCGCCTTATAGAGTGGCGACAAGCATCATTCCTTCTCTATCATACAGATAACGTCATTAATTGTGATTGTAAGTTGTAATTGTTGTCACTTTGGCTATAACGTTGATGACGTTATCTGTATGACAGAGAAAGAATGATGCATGTCGCCACTCTATAAGGCGACAATAACTGTCAAAATCAAGGCACTCTACATAAGACTAGACTTTCTTTTGAAATTTGGATGTCACTTACCACTGTCACTACATTGAAGTAAATTTTTTGTCAAATCAACGCAAAATATGGGGTACATCAAAGGTGTTTTTGGTAGTTTATTCATAAACGGTACAGTTTCTCAGAAATTTCAAGTGGAAAAAATGTTTTTACTTAAATTGGAGTATTTAAAAAAATACATAAAATTACAAAATTCTTAAAGGTAAAGAAATTACAAGCAGTTTTTATCTACACTACTAGTGTTTAACCCATTTTAAAGGGGGCCCCAAATTTCAAAATGGGTTTAAAATGACCATTTTTATTACCTTTAATGATAGTACAACTTTCATAATGGTTGGTGAAATCGTTTGGTAAATATTTACGATTAAGGGTTTTTAGTCTACATGTTTGAAGGCCGTTATTTCCGAAGGGGGGCACTTTTTCAAAAAACTGTTTTTACCAAATGTCTTGGATTTTTCCCAGCTATCTCCCATTAAAAAAAAAGCACATTGATCGCGGACACCCTGTATAATAAGCACATCATAAAACCGAAATTTGGTTTTTTAAGGTTGCTGAATTGCTTCATTATTAAACCCAACATTTTATTATACAGGGTGTTATTTTGTAGACTTTACTATCGTTTTGCTCAGCTATGTGCAATTCAATTGGAGTGACCATTTAAGAACTGTGCTTGCGACTGGTAAAAACAAAATTTCAATTGGTTTATTAGTTTTGCAGAAAACGACAGTCATTAGTTTTTTCTTGCATTTTTATGTATACTTATTATTTTTCGAAAAATCTGTATTATTTTACATTTAAATCAGTTTTTTCATATTTATTAAGAATGTCCGTTGTTTTAGAATAAATTTATGAAGTTTCTTAAAATACCTGGCTAAAATGATTTTTTTTTTATTTAGGCTGGCGTTGAATTTGTTTTGGTTTTATGGCACTAATTTTTTTGACGTTATGAACAATAAATCACGATTGCCATAATTAGAGTGCCTTGATGATTTTGACAGTTATTGTCGCCTTATAGAGTGACGCCATGCATCATTCTTTCTCTAGCCAAAGTGACAACAATTACAACTTACAATCACAATTAATGACGTTATCTGTATGACAGAGAAGGAATGATGCATGTCGCCACTCTATAAGACGACAATAACTGTCAAAATCATCAAGGCACTCTAGCCATAATTTGTCAACACAATAAAAACACAGAAAAGTTTTAAATCTGAAGCCCACTTACCTAAAATAATGAATAAAAAAAGACTAAATCAGCCGACTATGTTAGGAAAAGTTATTAAATTAATTAAATCGATTATAAACCAATGGTAAGGTTTATTAAAAAAGTAAAAAATGATTTGTACGTAAAATAATCCAGATTTTTCAAACAAAAATAATTATTAACAAAAAATTGATGAGTATGATAGTTACTGTCATTTTCTGCAAAACCATTAGAGCAATTAAAATATTGTATTTACCAGTCGCAAGCACAGTTGTTAAATGGTCACTCCAGAAAATTTCATGGAAATCGAATTGCACATAGCTGAGCAAAACATTAGTAAAGTCTACAAAATAACACCCTGTATTAGGTTGATTTTCCAAATGCAAAAAAGATGAATTCATCCCTTGCAAGGTACTTTTTATTTACAAATTTTACTATTATAAACTATCAGAGGTCATAGTTTTTTTGTAGAGGGAATAACTAGAAGAATTGGAGAAACGATATCAACGGTTACATTTTCTCAAAAAAAGCCTATTCATTTAGTATTAAACGAGTAAAGTTTACAAATGTCATTATTCAATATGTCTGACCTAAATTTACTTTTTGCTTCAAAATATCAATGTTGCCAATAAAATTTTAAGTTAAGTTTTTAATTCAAACTAAAAATGCTTTTTAATAATTTAAATAAAACAAATATAAAAAATAGCATAAATTACTCGTTTTATAAGGCGATTTTTGTATCTTTTTTGTTTCTAGTTTCATAATAAAGACACACACAAAAATGTGCCCGATGATTATTCGATGCCTCATTGGATTAATTTGTCGTTTTATTCAACAAATAAAAAGATTGCTTATTCAAATTTTATACCAAGAATAAAATTACCCCCTATGAAAAATTATACCCATGCTCATGAAGAAAAAAATGATTTTTCTTTGGCCAAAACTAATAAATTGGGAAATGAAGATGAATACATTCATAATACTTTTTTTGATTACGATGCATACGATGCCCAAGTTTTCCAAATGCCACATGTACACCCTGTATACGATACTAGGTAAGTTTATTTTTTTGTTCACTACTACCTATAGAAAAGTTAATTTTTGACCGATCTTCTACCAGAGAAATCACATTTCTCTCCCTTGGTCAATAATAATTTCCATGTCTATGTACACTGTACAATAATGAAATGTCAAAACATATGTCAAGGTTTTATCATAAATAGAGCGGTACTTACAGCAGGTTTTGTGAGTTTTTTACGAAGATTTTTTTATTTTAAAAACATAACTACTTTAAAATACTTCAAAACATTTTATTGCACAAATATTTTAACAAAAAAAAAATTGTACATACAGTTGTAAACATGTCGCACTTTTTTCTGTAGATGTGTCAGTGTTCTATTATCATTATATTTACAAGTTCCTTATCAGTTACCATCATATTATTTAAATCATTTACGCCATTTAAGTGCAAATTATGAGTTATTTTGAAAAAAACACCCATTTGAAGAACTTTTTATTGTTTTGATTGATGTAACGTCATTGTCATTTCCATGGAAACTTCGATTAATTTTTTGTTAAAATCATATACAGGGTTTTGATAAAAATTAAACATATTTTTAAATTAACATTTTTCAAGAAAATGCTAGTAGTGAAAAAAATAGTATATAAACCACGGTAGAGAAGGTCATTATTGACTACGCGCAATTGTGTCCCTTGCCGCTGCGCGGCTCGGGACACAATCTTTGCGCTAGGTCAATAATGACCCTCTTCTCCTCTTGGTTAATAATGTACTATTTTCTTAAAACGTCAAATAAACATCACTTTAGTGACGTATATGACAAACATAAAGTAGCACTTTTTTGAACTGTATCATGAAGTTTTTATTTTTACTGCCGGCGACAGTAAAAGTATCTTTTACTAACGCTACCAACTTTTTTTTCTTAAAACGTCAAATAAACATCACTTTAATGACGTTTATTTTAAA
Source organism: Cartodere bifasciata (assembly GCA_963920755.1). NCBI lineage: Eukaryota > Metazoa > Arthropoda > Insecta > Coleoptera > Latridiidae > Cartodere > Cartodere bifasciata. The sequence goes on along the minus strand of OY987196.1, from coordinate 19,954,870 downwards.
ATAAATAAAAGTCAACCAAAATAAGTAAATTAAATTTATTATAAAACCATTGTATTTAGAAGTTTTAAGAAAAAGTATCGTTTACTACACAGAGTTAAAGTGACTTTGTGTGCCTCGGCAGAATTGTCTGTCTCGCTTCGCTCACCAGACAATCTTTCTGCCTCGTCACACAAAGCATCACTTTAACTCTTAGTACTAAAATCTACTATTAGGCCAAGAAACAAAGCAGACGAAAAATCCATATACAAGCCAGATTTCTTATGTGTCAGAATATCTATTCAGGAAGCTTAATCCACAAAATGCAAACTAATAAGAGTTTAGGGTTGGCGTGGTAGCCCCCAAAAAGCCACCTTTAATTTGCAACATTAGATCGCGATGGATTTGCACCAACTTTTGCAAATAGGTGCTAAATAAGATTTTAAAATGATTTTCGGCAAAATTATTCCTCTAAAAAAATTACTTCTTTCCCTAAATGGCCCCTGAAGAGTAATATTCAATTATGTTGAATTTATAGTAATCTTTACAAATAGTTGCAATTTATGCAGGTTCTAAAAAACTCATAGTTTTACTATGTTTTTTTTTTTAATTTCTATTGCCTTCTATGGTTACTTTTCTTATATGAGATGAAGAAATTATTTTAGAAAAACAGTAATAAGTTGTCAGAGATAAGGTATATAACTAGATTGCGTATTGTACTAATGCGCAACCTAAAACAATGGGGACACTACTGAAGCTGCCATTGACAGCTTATTTTGTTGTGTTTTAACCATAAACCTATAAGCAGGCGTGCCAACTCTGTAAACAGATTTTCCACAATTTAAATTGTATGAGAGAGAAAGAATAATGAAATATGTGTGTCTGACACGATAGCGTGCCGAATGTAAACAAAATAAGAGGCAACATGGTAGCGAGTTTTTTTTGCCAATTCGCACAGATTTAACCTCAATCTAGTTATATACCTTATCTCTGTAAGTTGTTAAGAATCTTATTAAATATTACTCTTCAGGGGCCATTTAAGGGAAGAAAATTTTTTTTAGAGGAACACTTTTTTCAAAATTCTCTTTAAAATCTTATTTAGCATCTATTTGTAAAATTAGGTGCAGATCCATCGTGATCTAATGTTGCAAATTAAAGGGGGCTTTTTGGGGGGCTACCACGCCAACCCTAAACTCTTATTAGTGTGCATTTTGTGAATTTAGCTTCCTGAATAGATGTTCTAACCGCACATATTAAAAATCTGGCTGTTATACATATATTTTTCGTAAAGGTAAACATTTATCTAAGTATCTTGGCGGCCTATATTTTGTTTTTTTTTGTGTAACAATGTGAATCTAACAGACACGGTCAAGCCCTACGTCACAGTTCACAGAAGTGCATTAAAATACTATCTGTGAATTTTTTTTATGCAACCAACATTACGGACCAAAGAAAATGGTCATTTATTTCTTATTCTGTGTTACCAACATTGGTCTTTTTAAAACATTATTTAAGGAAAATTAAGAGAGTTTCTTAGGTCTGATCGATGTAAAAATGTTCCTTTATATCTTATTTACGATATTTTAATTTAAAATTACCCGAGAATCTACCGCAGAATTAAAAAACTCCCTTATTAATCTGATGATGATGATGATCACCCACCAAGATGTCAGCTTTAAACTCGAATTGCTTGAGAAAGCAACCATATCAAGAGGTATGGTTTGTTCTAGGTAATAGAAAAAAATGTTAATTTTACAATGGTACTTACCAGACCTCTTGATATGGTTGCTGTCTTAAGCAATTTGCGTTTAAAATTCACATCGTGGAGGGTGCACAACATTAACACATAAACTGTATATTATAGAGTTTTTCAATGAACTAAACTTGAAATATCGAATTTAAGACATTATAGCACATTTTTATACCAAGGGTTCCCTATGAAAGCCTTTTATTTTCACAAAATATTGTTCTAAAAAAGTGGCTAAATCTGACATAATCAAAATTCTACTTCACAGACAGTTTTTTAATGTGGATCTGTGATCTGTGACGTAGGAGTTGACGTGTGTATTGTTTTGTAGCTCTATTCACCATAAAACAGTAACTAGATACAAAAGAACTTCTGGTAGTTTACTGGATGATCATGATTTAGAAAAATTTCAAAAACGAAAATTATCAGATCCAGATATTCAACATAAAATCACAGAATGTAAATCTTTTAATGAATCTAGTGGAAAATCTGATCCGATAAGTATTCCTTCGTTTTCGCTAACTGGGAGCCCCCTGGTGTCCCCCCATCATAGCGAATGTAAGTTTTTTTTATCTGAATTTTTTTAAAAAATATTTAAAATTGATTTTTGCTAAATAAGGTTATTTTTAAATTTTTTGTACTTTAGGGGAAAGGGAATTTTCTCCCCCTTACGTGAGAATGGTAGTGGGGTCTGAAGGATCCCCACCCCTTGAATCTAGAGCCCTTATCAACCCATTTGACCCTTCTCATGTAACTATTAAACTCACCTCAAATCGAAGAAGATGGACTCATATTTTCCCAAAAGGTAAATATAATCTCATAGACATAAGATTACTAGATGCGGCATTGTTTACATATGTTTGATGCCAACATCTCATGTGTTTGTAAACAATAACTAGGCATTGGGGTATGGGCGGTCCACTTAGCCACGCCTATCAAGTTCCTCTCACTGCACAATCAGTGTGGTGTCTATATACTGTGGAACTGGAACCACAGGGCTATGTTGGTTGTAAACAATGCACATTATGCCACGTCTAGTACTCTTATGTCTATGAATACTGGGTATATTTTAAGATTGTTTTCTGTTTTGCTAATGGGTAGTTTCAAAGACATAATATAACTAAATGCGGCATTGTTTACATGTGTTTGATGCCAACATCTCATGTGTTTGTAAACAATAACTAGGCATTGGGGTATGGGCGGTCCACTTAGCCACGCCTATCAAGTTCCTTTCACTGCACAATCAGTGTGGTGTCTATATACTGTGGAACTGGAACCACAGGGCTATGTTGGTGTCAAACATTGCACATTATGCCACGTCTAGTACTCTTATGTCCTTGGTAAAAATAAAAATGTTATTTTTTTAGGGCCTACTGGGGTTTTTATTCAGCAACATCATTATCAAGCAAGACCGTCGAAAAATTCGAATTCTTCAGATAAAAGCAACGATGATTTTAAATTATTAAGCATGGATGGTGCCAATCAAGAATCTAATTGTATTATTACTGAAGCCATTCACGATTGTAAGAATTCTGTTTACAAAAAAATCTTTAACTTTAATATTTTATAATTGAGACTTTGTTTAATCGCCTTTTAATTAGTATAAAAACACAGATTCCAGCTGTTCGATATTTTAAAAATTTGTTTTTCGTAAGAGAGTAATATTTTTAATTTTATAAGACATATTTTCAAACTTGGCTAAACTCTTTTTTAGATTGCAAGAAAAGAACATCGGTTACTCACAGTACAGGCAATTCAACAATTTCAACAAAAAACCCCTCAAAAAGTTTGACTTTACTTTGGGGGGCCACTGGGGAGCAAGAATGGACCCCCGCCCTTACAACGGGTATGACATTTTTTTAGGAAATAAACATATTTTTCTTAAACTTAAAAACATTACAGAACGTCTTAAAAATTTCGGAAAAAACACTTTAAAAGAATGTCTAAAAAAATAAAACTGCTTTTTGAATTCGGAGGGGGTAGACTAAAAATACAAATTAAAATTATGTTTTTATTGGATTAGTCACATTGACATTTTAAAATAAAAAGTAAATTTAGGTCAGACATATTGAATAATGACATTTGTAAACTTGACTCACTTAATACTGAATAAATAGGCGTTTTTGAGAAAATGTAACCGTTGATATCGTTTCTCCAATTTATCTAGTTATTCTCTTTAGTCTCTACAAAAAAACTATGTCCCCCGATAGTTTATAATAGTAAAATTTGTAAATAAAAAGTACCTTGCAAGGGAAGAATTCATCTTTTTGCATCTGGAAAACCAACCTAATAAAATAAAATTTTGGGTTTAATATTAAAGCAATTTAGCAATCTTACAAAACCAAATTTCGGGTTTTATAATGTGCTTCTTATAGAACGCAAATATAAAAAGGTTTTTGAAGGCAAAATTTTTAACACAAAAAATGTATATCAATTTTCACAAACTTTTATGTTTATTTTTGACTGCAATACATTTTGTGTCGATTTTTTAAGGTTTTTCCGTTATTTTTAAACATTCTGTATTTCAAATTTACACACGAAGAAATTAATACAACATACCTAATTGGCATTTTTGTGATCGTTTGGCTTTGCAAAATTGATTTTTATAATAATTTTTATGATAACATTTTTGGTAAAAAATCATTTTTCGAACATTACATGGGATGACCTATAATCTATAATAAATCCATTTTAAATCATTTTTTTTATTAATTTTGTTCCATGAAATCTTCATCTATGGACTTTTATGGATGCAGTTAACGACGTCATAATAGGTTTGAAAATAAATCATTTATTTTTAATATTTTTTTCACTGTTAAATATGTAGTTCCCACACTGGAGTATTGGAGATTTTTTAGTTATGGTAGAGTTTTCTACACTATTTTAATCCTTAATTAACAAAACGTAATAATTAATTTGTAAAGAGTAATATTTTTTTGACTATAGCCTGTTTTTATTAACGCGCTGTAAAGAACGTGAAGACAACTTAAATTTTTGTCCAAGGTGGCTATGCAATTTGGTGAAATTGTCACTTGTCAGATAGAACAGATGTCAAATAATTTAAATCAAAATTAATAATTATGTGTATTAAAAATGTAGTTTTCGATTTTTAAAGCGTAAATAATTACAAAAATAATATAAAACCGTTTAATAACAAACTTTTATTACTACATATCTGCAAATTTCCAAGGAAGACTTAAATATGGTTGGTTCCTCATTAAAACAATGTTTCCCAAATGTTTACGAAGTGCATAGTTTTTGATTTATGTGATGTACAATAAGATTAATAAACGTTTTATATCCTTTTTTGATTGAAATGAGTGTTAATTTGTTAAATATGTAAATACCTACCTAAAAAGTTGATAAAAAAAACAAACGGCTTATTAGGAACCTTAGGCATCTTCTTGATTTTGCAATTTAAAGGTGCTGACATAGTTAAATTTTATAATTAAACAGTTTAATTGTAGTTCTGTAGCAGATTTTGGTTAAAAAAAAAATGTATCTTGTTAACACATAAATTTAACATTTTGACGTTTTTATCACATAACCTAAAAATATGTTTAATATCAAATCTGACAGTTTCACCAAATGTGTGTCCCTACCTGATGTAGTTTCAGAGCCTTAATCAGAAGGCCTAAACATTTTTAAGTATGGCCTGTTTTTTTTGCATGTTTATAAATTTTCATGTCCGAATATTTAATTAATTTAGGATATGCAAAACGTAAACTTTAAAAACAAATCGTTTTCTTCTTAAATTAAGGGTTAAAATGGTGTAGTTGGTTAATTTATTTTCGTTGGATTTTAAGGGAAATATTTAGAGCTTTTAAAATATTTGTTCGTTATTATAAAATGCATGTATCGCTTGGTGTTTTGCTTGTGTGTTTTTAAATTATTAATGTACAAGATTTTTTAATGGTTTGAACATAATTTTATATTTTTTGAATTCTTTTGAAAGAATACAGAATTTTCCAAAATTGGCCTTCTTTTAAAAGACATCCTGTACATTATTCACATTGCTTTTGCATTGATTCGCTTCAACATATTGTTCTAACAACACTAAAATTACTAACATTGTTGTAGGCTAAGTATATTTTTTTAGTAGGTATCTACTTTGAAGAATTAAGTTTTTTTTTTAGCTATTTTGTTGTATTGTTCTTTTTTAACGATTCTTAATTTTTCTGTTAAATGGGTACGTTAAGCAAAAGTGTTAAAAAGTTTATCACAAACAAAAAAATGTAAAATACATTTTTTTTTACTTATGATATTTTTTCTACAATATTAACCTGTTTAAAACAAAAAACAGAGTGTCCAAAAAATAGTGCATAAACGCAATGGTACGTTGTTGAGGCATGTCTAGGGACCACCAGAAAATTGTTGAAAAAAAAACCATTTCATATACCCTTGGAGATATGAGGTCCCAAGTGCAAAACTTTAATTCGCTTATATCTTGAATATAACAGCGCATATTAACGAAACAAAGGGTATAATACAAAGCTACAGTATATCTTAAACCATTCAACCATTTGTTTATTTATTAAATGGTTGAATTATATTTTTATAATCAATTTAATTTTACAAAATTTTTATGAAATGAAGCTGGCAACAACGTCAATAAAATCTAATGCAAAAGTTTATGATTAAGACTTATAGATGGGAGTTTTAGATGTATTTTCCTAGACTGTGTTGCCGAATTTATGCAACTTTGTTCGCATTATTCTCAATGAATATAACAGATGGATTTTTTTTGACAATTTTCTAGGGAGCCCTGAGAATGCCCCAAGAGCGTACCATCGCGTTTATGCGCCATTTTTTGAACACCCTGTATGACAGGAGGGGAATAATCATACTTAAAATAAAAAATACACTTTTGCTTAACTTTTTATGCCCAATAATATTTTAATTTTTTGTTTTAATGTTTCCTATTTTTAAACAGGTGTTGATTGGAAATCTTTAACAATACCAGCGTGTCTACCAATAACAACGGATTATTTCCCAGATAAAAGAGCCCTAAACACAGACTATGTTGTTTCATTATATTCCCTTATCCCAGATATTGTCTATGCAGATTTTGCTACCCCTAGGCAAATTTACAGAAAACCATTAGCAACAAAAGAAGTCTTTAAAGAACTAATTTCTCAAAGGTTGGCGCAGGGTTTCCAGCTAATTTTAATGCCGGAAAATTGCACTGAAAAACTGAACAGTGTCCTTACGTCGCCTATGCCAAAAATGCGTTCTTCTGTGGTTGGAAAAAACACCCCCAAAATTGAAGAGGAAGAATCTTACTATTTGTCAATTGGTAGATTGTTTCATAAAATTTCATTAACTGGGAATCAAGTCTCTGTTACTAGATATCGGCCTAGGTAAGTTAAATTTAACATACTATCATAGAGAAAAATAAAGTAAAAGAGGTCCAGCACCCCTGTATAACTGGGTGCGCAAAATGAAGCTTATGGAGCTTATCTCTAAGGAAACCTGCGTTTCCAAGATTTATAAAATCGGCTAGCTTTGACTGTTTGATGGATGACAGATTTATGTCAGATTATTAAATTTTATTAAAAAAAATTTCATAATGGTAAAAAGTGGCAATGTGTGGCAATTTTGGCATTGTGGAGCTAGTCCAGAAAGAATAATACCCCAAAACTATTTAAATTTCCTAAGAATAAACTCCTTAAAAAAAATGGTTGAAAAATTGCAGTATTTTAGTGCAGAGGAAGGCATAAAAAACATTGAATTATGTTTGAATTTTGCAAAATAACTTCTAAGGACAATATTCGCGTGCTTTGTAAGATGATATTGTTCCAGGTAATGTTATTGTGATTGCTATTTTTATTGGTGCAAACTTAAACATAAGTCCTGATGTTTCACACATTGCGTTTTTATCAGCGAACAACAACTCATTATTATACTCTTCACAAGAGTATATTGCAATCGATCAGAAAATCCTAAAATCGTCAATTTTCGTCGTAGAGCAAAAATTTTTGCAGATTCGTGCGTTTCATGACTTTTTAAGATTTTCATTTTTTGTCCGTCGGTCGGTCTGTCGGTCGGTCTGTGGGATGTCACGTTTCTTGTAAACACGCTATCTTAAGAACCAAACTTTCAATCTTATTCAAATTTTAAGGAAAAATCGATCCCTATAAGAGGAAGAACCCTATTGTTTTTGACAAAAATCTGAGTACTATAAAGCCCCCTTTTCGGCCCCCCAAGTGAAAAAAAAATCGTAACTCAATTATTATTAAATTTACAAAAAAAATTATTCGACATAAAACATAGGAAATTTAATTCTCTATGAAAAAGTATTCGTTGGTTTTTTTGTCAGATCCCCCCGTTACCCCCCACCACAAAAAAACCTCCTATCTCCGTTATTATTCAATTAGCAAAAAAAATCTTTTTTACAAAATTAATGAAAATTTAATTTTCTATTAAAAATGTTGGTTCATTCTTTGTAAAGTAAAAAAAAAAAACAACTTTTTCAATAGCAAAAAACTTCTAAGTCCAAATAACGATACGTGTCGTTCAAGAAGGCCATGCCAAAAATATTTTAAACAAAGAAACAAAACCACTTGTCAGAACAAATAACCTCAAATATTTTAAATGTCAGAACTGACGTTTATCCTCTTCGTTAACTAAATTCTTCGTGTTTTCTGTTAATAACGAGCGAGCATTTAAATTCTACCTCGACTCTTGCCATGGAAAACAAAAGCTGCTTTTCCGTAGGTCTTTGATAGTTTCTACTGATGTCAATTTTGATGTTGTTATCTTTTTTTGACGTTTAAACAAACTATCAAAGACATACGGAAAAGCAGCTTTTGTTTTCCATGGCAAGAGTCGAGGTAGAATTTAAATGCTCGCTCGTTATTAACAGAAAACACGAAGAATTTAGTTAACGAAGAGGATAAACGAAACGCGTAAAAGTTACTCTTCGCAAATGAGTAGCTCGAGTAGAATTCGGATTCGGTAGAAGTGTAATTTTATACCTTTGCAAAAAGTATCTTCTAATCCATTCACTGATCTAACCCATTTTTTGTTATACTCTTCGCGGACAAAGTCGAAGAGTATATTGCATTTGGTCAGACCTTCTCTAAAATCGTTAATATTCATCCTAGAGCAAACATTTTTGCAGATTCGTTCGTTTCATGACTTTTTAAGACTTATTTTTTGTCCGTCTGTCTGTAACGAAACTTGTTATCACCATAACTGAAGAACGGTTTATTCAATTGGCTTGATATTTGGTACAAAAATCAATCTCATTTGGGGGAAAAACCCTATTGTTTTTGAAGAAAATCAAATAATAAATAAAGGGTAGAAAGCACCCCCAAAGTTGAAAAAAATTCATATTTCGGTTAATATCAATATTACAAAAAAAAATATTCTTAATAAAATTAAAGATTGTATTTTTCCCTATAAAAATGCATCTAGGTATTTTTTTGTATCGCCGTTTACAAAAAAAATAAGTTTTACGTTTTTTTTAATAAAACAAAAAATGCACCTTTTTAATCATCTACTGCGAAGAGTATCATATAGAATGTGTAACAATTATATAACAATAAAAAAATAGTCATAAAAAATACCAATCTGTGAAGTGTAACTTTTTAAATGATCTATCCCACTCACTGATCTAACATATTCATTGATCTAACCCGCTCTTGTTTTATTTTAGGCACCCCTACCCAGGGTTTAATTATCAATACAGATATAGATTTTATGCCCCTCATCATGCTGCTTACGAAGAATCTTATGCCACTTTTACCACAGAGAAATTAGAGCATTTTAATTGGAACTATTTAGACCATTACATATGTACAAGTGGGGATACAGAATTTGTTCTGGAAGATGCCTTAAAATATTGGCGATTTAGGGTGTATCTTCTACCCTTAAATAATCCAGAAACTAAGAAAATAATTGATGGTTCCAAACATTGTGATATATATTCTTTACCGACGCAAATAGATCACCAAAATATGGTAGAAGGATTGGTCAAATTTTTAGAAACAGCTGTTAATAAATTAAAACGGACCTACCCTTCAAAGAAACCAAGGGTAAGTTTTTGAATTTTATGTTTTTTCTCAGTAATTTGTGTAAATTAACATTTTTCTTATAGTCCAGTTAAAAAGTAGGTTTTTCTTAAGGCTGTTTTTCAATTCCACGATAACGTAATGTCAAAATTTTTTAAGTAATACTCACGGTCAACTTCTACGTCACAAATCCACATTAAAAAACTGTCTGTGAAGTAGAATTTTGATTCTGTCAGATTTAGACACTTTTTAAGAACAATATTTTGTGAAAATAAAAGGCTTTCTTACGGAACCCTTGGTATAAAAATGTGCTATAATGTCTTAAATTCGATATTTCAAGTTTAGTTCATTGTAAATCTCTATAATATTCAGTTTATGTGTTAATGTTGTGCACCCTCCAAGATGTGAATTTTAAACGCAAATTGCTTGAGAAAGCAACCATGTCAAGAGGTCTGGTAAGTACCATTGTAAAATTTACATTTTTTTTCATTACCTAGAACAAACCATACCCCTTGATATGGTTGCTTTCTCAAGCAATTCGCGTTTAAAGCTGACATCTTGGTGGGTGATCATCATCATCAGATTAATAAGGGATTTTTTAATTTTTGCGGTAGATTCTCGGGTAATTTTAGATTAAAATATTGTAAATAAGATATTAAGGAATATTATTACATCAATGGGACTTAAAAAAATCTTTTATTTTTCTTTAAATAATGTTTTAAAATGACCATGTTGGGAACACAAAATAAGAAAAAAATGACCATTTTCTTTGGTCCGTAATTTTGGTTGCCTAAAAAAATTTCACAGATAGTATTTTAATGCACTTCTGTGAACTGACCAAACCAATTTTTGTTCTGATACTAGTATAGTATATTAGAAGTATTTTTATTTAAAAAATACTTTATACAGGGTGCCCCAGAATTGGCGCACCACCTGTATGGTTCCTTGTTGGGGCATGCCCAGGAATTCCCAAAAAATTGTAAAAAAAAATCCATCTCATATACCCTCGAAGATATGAGGCCCCAAAGGGCAAAACTTTAAACGCATATACCTTAAAAACAACAGCACGTATTAACGAAAAATATGGTTTAATACAAAGCTGCATTCTATCTTAAACCATTTCACCAATTTTTCTTCTTTTAAATGCCCAAATAACATTTTTATAATCAATTTAATTTTACAAAATTTTCTTTAAATAAGCTGACAACAATGTCAATAAAATTTTATGCAAAAGTGTATAATCAAGACTCATAGATGGGATTTTTAGATTTATTTTCCTAGACTGTGTAGTATTTTTCTAGACGGTGTTGCCGAATTTAAGCAACTTTGTTCGCAATTTTCTCAATGAATATAACAGATGGATTTTTTTTAACAGTTTTCCTGGAATTCCCAGGCATGCCCTAACAGCGTACCATACAGATGGTGCGCCAATTCTGCGACACCCTGTATTTTGCCAAAAATAAAATTACATATTTTTTTACATTTATTTGTAGATAACTTTTATTTTTAGTTTTTTTTTTGCAATTAATTTTATTTATTTAGCGCATGCTTCTTACATACAACACAGCTTATAGCTTCTTCTTGTTCTTATACGCATGTTTATAGATGTCACTGAATATAACCCACCAAGGCCCCCTTATACCCCCTAGGAGAAACAGTATGGGTACTTTTAATTTTCCACAGGTATAGTAACTTTTTACAGTGCAAGGCAAAAATCCTCCTTAAAAAAAAATTTTGACAAAATACAAGTATCTTTAATTTTTGAAAATATTGTATAATAAATTAAAATATCTGCTAGATAGATGGGGCACATGTCCCCCTTAAGTAAAAAAATGCGTTTCAAAAAATTTCGCAAAAATTGCTGTTTTTAAAAAGTAGTTTTTGTAATAATAAAATAAAAATAGTAGATTTTAGTACTAAGAGTTAAAGTGATGCTTTGTGTGACGAGGCAGAAAGATTGTCTGGTAAGCGAAGCGAGACAAACAATTCTGCCGAGGCACACAAAGCCACTTTAACTCTGTGTACTAAACGATACTTTTTCTTAAAACTTCTAAATACAATGGTTTTATAATAAATTTAATTTACTTATTTTTGTTGACTTATTTATTTTAAAATAAACGTCATTAAAGTGATGTTTTTTTGGCTTTTTAAGACAAAAAGTACATTTTCTTAAAGCGTCAACAAAACATCACTTTAGAGACGTATATGGCGAACATAAAGTAGCACTTTTCTGAACTGTATCATAGAGTTATTATTTTTACTGCCGGTGACAGTAAAAGTAACTTTTACTGACGCTTCCAAATTATTTTTTCTTAAAACGTCAAATAAACATCACTTTAATGACGTTTATTTAAAAATAAATAAAAGTCAACTAAAATAAGTAAATTAAATTCATTACAAAACCATTGTATTTAGAAGTTTTAAGAAAAAGTATCGTTTACTACACAGAGTTAAAGTGGCTTTGTGTGCCTCGGCAGAATTGTCTGTCTCGCTTCGTTCATCAGACAATCTTTCTGCCGAGGCACACAAAGCATCACTTTAACTCTTAGTACTAAAATCTACTATTTTTAAATACATAAACTAAAAAATTTAACTTTTTAATTTACAAAAGGGGGATTTTTGTTTTGCATTCTACACAATCAAAAAGCATATTTTATTTATAATTTATGCTTTTTGGTTTTAATATTAATGGTTTTAAAGTAGATAGAAAAAAAGAGGCCACATCAAAATTAGAACGGTAATTTTTTATTATTATTATTATCTAATTTTTGCATAATAAACAGTAACTTAGCTTAGTTTTTTTTTGTATTTAGAAGCTTATTTTTGTACACTTACATATTATTTCTTATTTTTAACCAACGTAACAAAATATTTTTATTTTAAATAAAAATTAATTTTTTTGACAAAGTTTAAAAAATTGTGTTTTTTAATGTGATTTTTTTATTTTTCAGAATTTAAGTTGCAGTTCTCCGTTTAGAGAACGGCTCGATAGCAGTAATCGTGATCGATATCGACCCAGGTTATTTTCTAAAACAGTAGATTTTGTCGCTTTTTTGCATATATAGGTGTCCAAAATTAGCGCACCACCTGTATGGTACTATCGTGGACATGGAATTTAAAACGATTTTTTATCAGCCAACTTTGATTTTTTGAATTTGACTCTATTGTGAATGTTTTCGAATGTTATTTTGAAAACAAATGCGTCAAATGTATTTTATTAAAATAAATTATGTAAAATGTGCTGCCGGCGAGAAAAATAGTAAGAAGATATTTCCTTTTTTAAATAATTTTGTTCAAGGATAACAATAAGGCTCTAATTATCGTAAAACATCAGAGAAATGTTTCTTGTTAATGTCCACTTCGCATAAAACTTGAGATGTTTAGCCACTATTTTGACCGTATTTACAATGCAAAAATTGATCGCTTTAAATTCCATGTCCACGATAGTACCATCGCATTTATGCGCAAATTTTGGACACTGTATTTATTTCTTTGCATTACTCTTTTTATTTTTGCTTTAGCAACCGTATTTAGTTACTTTTTTTTTTCTATCTACTTTTACTAATTTTCTTGGTAACATTTTTTAACTCTTTTTATTTTTTTTCTTTCTTTTAGAGTATAATTAATTCACGCTTTAGCGAAAAGTATAACACACTATCTTCTAGGTTTGTACTTTTTATTTTATTTTTTTGCTTTTGCCTTATTTAAGTTTTTAACACATCTGTATTAGATAAAAAAAAATTCTTACGAATACAGAAGTGTTACCTTTAGTAATTTTTTTTGCAAAATTTCTATTTTATTTTCTTTTTTTATTTATAGATCAGGATCTACCAAAATTTTGGACAGAAATCGAAGTTCTCAAACTTCTTCAGATAGTCAAAGTTCAGATCTTAGTCATGACACCTCAGGAGAGGACAGGTAAACAAAAATAATTTCTTGCAAATCATTATTTCATAAAATATTTTCATTTGAACTTTTACCAAAAAACCCTTTTTTTCAAGTTCAAAATTTTTTACTTTCCGAAAACATTTATGCTTTCAAACTTTTACTAAAAACACTTTAGAACGTTCATAATGAATTTATAACCCAAATAATTTCTTGCAAATCATTATTTCATAAAATATTTTCATTTGAACTTTCACCAAAAAACCCTTTTTTTCAAGTTCAAAATTTTTTACTTTCCGAAAACATTTATGCTTTCAAACTTTTACTAAAAACACTTTAGAAAGTTCATAATGAATTTATAACCCAAATAATTTCTTGCAAATCATTATTTCATAAAATATTTTCATTTGAACTTTCACCAAAAAACCCTTTTTTTCAAGTTCAAAATTTTTTACTTTCCGAAAACATTTATGCTTTCAAACTTTTACTAAAAACACTTTAGAACGTTCATAATGAATTTATAACCCAAATAATTTCTTGCAAATCATTATTTCATAAAATATTTTCATTTGAACTTTCACCAAAAAACCCTTTTTTTCAAGTTCAAAATTTTTTACTTTCCGAAAACATTTATGCTTTCAAACTTTTACTAAAAACACTTTAGAAAGTTCATAATGAATTTATAACCCAAATAATTTCTTGCAAATCATTATTTCATAAAATATTTTCATTTGAACTTTCACCAAAAAACCCTTTTTTTCAAGTTCAAAATTTTTTACTTTCCGAAAACATTTATGCTTTCAAACTTTTACTAAAAACACTTTAGAACGTTCATAATGAATTTATAACCCAAATAATTTCTTGCAAATCATTATTTCATAAAATATTTTCATTTGAACTTTCACCAAAAAACCCTTTTTTTCAAGTTCAAAATTTTTTACTTTCCGAAAACATTTATGCTTTCAAACTTTTACTAAAAACACTTTAGAACGTTCATAATGAATTTATAACCCAAATAATTTCTTGCAAATTATTATTTCATAAAATATTTTCATTTGAACTTTCACCAAAAAACCCTTTTTTTCAAGTTCAAAATTTTTTACTTTCCGAAAACATTTATGCTTTCAAACTTTTACTAAAAACACTTTAGAACGTTCATAATGAATTTGTAACCCAAATAATTTCTTGCAAATCATTATTTCATAAAATATTTTCATTTGAACTTTCACCAAAAAGCCCTTTTTTTCAAGTTCAAACTTTTTTACTTTCCGAAAACATTTATGCTTTGAAACTTTTACTAAAAACACTTTAGAACGTTCATAATGAATTTATAACCCAAATAATTTCTTGCAAATCATTATTTCATAAAATATTTTCATTTGAACTTTCACCAAAAAACCCTTTTTTTCAAGTTTAAAATTTTTTACTTTCCGAAAACATTTATGCTTTCAAACTTTTACTAAAAACACTTTAGAACGTTCATAATGAATTTATAACCCAAATTATTTTTTGCAAATCATTATTTCATAAAATATTTTCATTTGAACTTTCACCAAAAAACCCTTTTTTTCAAGTTTAAAATTTTTTACTTTCCGAAAACATTTATGCTTTCAAACTTTTACTAAAAACACTTTACAACGTTCATAATGAATTTATAACCCAAATTATTTTTTGCAAATCATTATTTCATAAAATATTTTCATTTGAACTTTCACCAAAAAACCCTTTTTTTCAAGTTCAAAATTTTTTACTTTCCGAAAACATTTATGCTTTCAAACTTTTACTAAAAACACTTTAGAACGTTTATAATGAATTTATAACCCAAATTATTTTTTGCAAATCATTATTTCATAAAATATTTTCATTTAAACTTTCACCAAAAAACCCTTTTTTTCAAGTTTAAAATTTTTTACTTTCCGAAATCATTTATGCTTTCAAACTTTTACTAAAAACACTTTAGAACGTTCATAATGAATTTATAACCCAAATTATTTTTTGCAAATCATTATTTCATAAAATATTTTCATTTGAACTTTCACCAAAAAACCCTTTTTTTCAAGTTCAAAATTTTTTACTTTCCGAAAACATTTATGCTTTCAAACTTTTACTAAAAACACTTTAGAACGTTTATAATGAATTTATAACCCAAATAATTTCTTGCAAATAATTATTTCATAAAATATTTTCATTTAAACTTTCACCAAAAAACCCTTTTTTTCAAGTTTAAAATTTTTTACTTTCCGAAATCATTTATGCTTTCAAACTTTTACTAAAAACACTTTAGAACGTTCATAATGAATTTATAACCCAAATTATTTTTTGCAAATCATTATTTCATAAAATATTTTCATTTGAACTTTCACCAAAAAACCCTTTTTTTCAAGTTCAAAATTTTTTACTTTCCGAAAACATTTATGCTTTCAAACTTTTACTAAAAACACTTTAGAACGTTTATAATGAATTTATAACCCAAATAATTTCTTGCAAATAATTATTTCATAAAATATTTTCATTTAAACTTTCACCAAAAAACCCTTTTTTTCAAGTTTAAAATTTTTTACTTTCCGAAATCATTTATGCTTTCAAACTTTTACTAAAAACACTTTAGAACGTTCATAATGAATTTATAACCCAAATAATTTCTTGCAAATCATTATTTCATAAAATATTTTCATTTAAACTTTCACCAAAAAACCCTTTTTTTCAAGTTTAAAATTTTTTACTTTCCGAAAACATTTATGCTTTCAAACTTTTACTAAAAACACTTTAGAACGTTCATAATGAATTTATAACCCAAATAATTTCTTGCAAATCCAAAAATTCCAAAAAATATATTTTTTTTTTAAATGAAGCTTTTTTCCCGAGGTGCGTATACTACAAATATTTATTTTCAGTGCCATAATGTGTGGGCCATTATTACGGCCATCGACACCAAATATAGAGATTTTAGAAGCAATGCGACATCCAATAAACGGAATACCGTTCTTAAATCCGCACCCACATTTTCCTAACCTTACTTTTATAACAGCTGATGCTGTCAACTGGTTGCTAAATCATATGGAAGGGGTCGCTAGCATCGATAGGGCTGTTCAGATCATGCGTAGTATCCAAAATGATGGACTTATACGACATACGTCTGGACATAAAAACAGAGCATTTGTTTATGGGTTTTATTTGTTCTATATACCATCAAATGACAAAGGTAATATTTCCTTTAACTGTGTTTTTAAACTTATTAAAAGCCGTAGAAAACAAATCTGCAATCAGATTTTTCCCAAGTGCTTTCGTTTTTTTGCTAGACCTTTTCAAAGTTAACCAAATTTCAAAAAATCCCACCAAAAATATTTTTGTCTCAGAATTTAATTAAACTTATTTTGTAGTTTACTTTTTTGTTGTAGAAAACAAATCTGCATTTAGATTTTTTCTAAGTTAAATATTTTAAAAATTAGAGCATTTTGAAAATAATCAAGTGTCGCGTTCGAAGTTGCCTTCAAAAGCTCATAGCAATTAAACCAAAAGCGTTACAACTTTTGAAGTGCCAGATTCGGATTAAGCAGCTCGTTTTACATAAGCATTAATGGCATTTATTGCTGACAGAAATTACTTGTGGTCGTGATAATTAAAAAACTGAGAAAATTTAGACCCTTACCCCTTAGTTAAAAATGAGGTAAATTTTAAAAAAATAGATTTGCCTTAAACTGTGTTTTTAAACTTATTAAATGCCGTAGAAAACAAATCTGCAATTAGTTTTTTTCTAAGTGCTTTCGTTTTTTTGTTAGACCTTTTCAAAGTTGACCAAATTTCAAAAAAGCTCAACAAAAAAAAAATTTTTCTCAGAATTTAAAAAAACTTATTTTGTAGTTTACTTTTTTGTTGTAGAAAACAAATCTGCATTTAGATTTTTTCTAAAAAAAAAATTTTAGAAATTAGAGCATTTTAAAAAAAATCAGGTGTCGCGTTGGAAGTTGTCTTCAAAAGCTCATAGCAATAAAACCAAAAGCGTTAGAATTTTTTAAGTGCCAGATGTGGATTTAGCAGCTCGTTTTACATAAGCATTGATGGCATTCATTGCTGGAAAAAATTACTTGTGACCGTGATAATTAAAAAACTGAGAAAATTTGTACCCTTACCCCTTGCTACAAAATGAGATAAATTTTGAAAAAATAGATTTTCTCTAAACTGTGTTTTTAAGCTTATTAAAAGTCGTAGGAAACAAATCAGCAATCAGATTTTCTTCAAGTGCTTTCGTTTTTTTGCTAGAGCTTTTCAAAGTTGGCAAAATTTCAAAAAAGCTCACCAAAAAAATTTATTGTCTCTGATTTTAATTAAACTTATTTTGTTGTTTACTTTTTTGTTGTACAAAACAAATCAGCACTTAGAGCTCATAGCAATTAAACCAAAAGCGTTGCAGTTTTTTAAGTGCCAGATTCGGATTAAGCAGCTTGTTTTACATAAGCATTAATGGCATTCATTGTTGGTAAAAATTACTTGTGGCCGTGATAATTAAAAAACTGAGAAAATTTGTACCCTTACCCTTAAAAACCAAATCTGCATTTAGATTTTTTCTCAAAAAAATATTTTGGGAATTAGAGCATTTTATAAAAAATCAAGTGTCGCGTTCAAAGTTGCCTTCAAAAGCTCATAACAATTAAACCAAAAGCGTTGAAACATTTTAAGTGCCAGATTCGGATTTAGCAGCTCGTTTTACATAAGCATTGATGGCATTCATTGCTGGAAAAAATTACTTGTGTCCGTGATAATTAAAAAACTGAGAAAATTTGGACCCTTACCCCTTAGTTAAAAATGTGGTAAATTTTGAAAAAATAGATTTGCCTTAAACTGTGTTTTTAAGCTTATTAAAACCCGTAGAAAACAAATCAGCAATCATATTTTTTCCAAGTGTTTTCGTTTTTTTGCTAGAGCTTTTCAAAGTTGACAAAATTTCAAAAAAGCTCAACAAAAAAAAAATTTTGTCTTAGAATTTAATTAAACTTATTTTGTATTTTACTTTTATGTTGTAGAATACAAATCTGCATTTACATTTTTTCTAAAAAAAATATTTTGAAAATTAGAGCATTTTGAAAAAAATCACGTGTCGCGTTCAAAGTTGCCTTCAAAAGCTCAAAGCAATTAAACCAAAAGCGTTGTAACTTTTTAAGTGCCAGATTCGGATTAAGCAGCTCGTTTTACATAAGAATTGATGGCATTCATTGCTGGAAAAAATTACTTGTGGCTGTGATAATTAAAAAACTGTGAAAATTTGGACCCTTACCCCTTAGTTAAAAATGTGGTAAATTTTGAAAAAATAGATTTGCCTTAAATTGTGTTTTTAAGTTTATTAAAAACCGTAGAAAACAAATCAGTAATCAGATTTTTTCCAAGTGCTTTCATTTTTTTGCTAGAGCTTTTCAAAGTTGGCCAAATTTCAAAAAAGCTCATCAAAAAAAATTTTTGTCTCAGAATTTAATAAAACTTATTTTATAGGTTATTTTTTTGTTGTAGAAAACAAATCTGCATTTAGATTTTTTCTGAAAAATATATTTTAGAAATTAGAGCATTTTGAAAAAATTCGAGTGTTGCGTTCGAAGTTGCCTTCAAAAGTTCATAGCAATTAAACCAAAAGCGTTGCAGTTTTTTAAGTGCCAGATTCGGTTTAAGCAGCTCGTTTTACATAAGCATTGATGGCATTTATTGCTGGCAAAAATTACTTGTGGCCGTGATAATTAAAAAACTGAGAAAATTTGGACCCTTACCCCTTAGTTAAAAATGAAGTAAATTTTGAAAAAATAGATTTGCTTTAAACTGTGTTTTTAAACTTCTTAAAAACCGTAGAAAACAAATCAGCAATCAGATTTTTTCCAAGTGCTTTCGTTTTTTTGCTAGACCTTTTTAAAGTTGACCAAATTTCAAAAAAGCTCACCAAATAAAATTTTTGTCTCTGATTTTAATAAAACTTATTTTGTAGATTACTTTTTTGTTGTGGAAAACAAATCTGCATTTAGATTTTTTCTAAAAAAAATATTGGAAAATATCGTATTTTGAAAAAAATTGAGTGTCGCGTTCGAAGTTGCCTTTAAAAGCTCATAGCAACTAAACCAAACGCGTTAAAACTTTTTAAGTGCCAGATTCGGATTCAGCAGCTCGTTTTACATAAGCATTAATGGCATTTATTGCTGGTAAAAATTATTTGTGGTCGTGATAATTAAAAAACTGAGAAAATTTGGACCCTTACCCCTTAGTTAAAAATGTGGTAAATTTTGAAAAAAGAGATTTGACTTAAACTGTGTTTTTAAGCTTATTAAAAGCCGTAGAAAACAAATCAGCAATCAGATTTTGTCCAAGTGCTTTCGTTTTTTTGCTAGACCTTTTCAAAGTTGGCCAAATTTCAAAAAAGCTCACCAAACAAATTTTTTGTCTCAGAATTCAATAAAACTTATTTTGTAGTTTACTTTTTTGTTGTAGAAAACAAATCTGCATTTAGATTTTTTCTAAAAAAAATATCTTGAAAATTAGAGCATTTTGAAAAAAATCGAGTGTCGCGTTCGAAGTTGCCTTCAAATGGTCATAGCAATTAAACCAAAAGCGTTGGAACTTTTTAAGTATCAGATTCGGATTTAGCAGCTCGTTTTACATAAGCATTGATAGCATTTAATGCTGGCAAAAATTACTTGTGGCCGTGATAATTAAAAAACTGAGAAAATTTAGACCCTTACCCCTTAGTTAAAAATGTGGTAAATTTTTAAAAAATAGATTTGCCTTAAACTGTGTTTTTAAGCTTAATTAATGCCGTAGAAAACAAATCAGCAATCAGATTTTTTCCAAGTGCTTTCGTTTTTTTGTTAGACCTTTTCAAAGTTAACCAAATTTCAAAAATGGTCACCAAAAAAAATTTTGTCTCTGATTTTAATAAAACTTATTTGGTAGTTTACTTTTTTGTTGTAGATAATAAATCTGCATTTAGATTTTTTCTAAAAAAGATATTTTGGAAATTAGAGCATTTTGAAAGAAATCGAGTGTCGCGTTCAAAGTTGCCTTCAAAAGCTCATAGCAATTAAACCAAAAGCGTTGCAGTTTTGTATGTGCCAGATTCGGATTAAGCTGCTCATTTTACATAAGCATTGATGGCATTCATTGCTGGAAAAAATTACTTGTGACCGTGATAATTAAAAAACTGAGAAAATTTAGACCCTTACCCCTTAGTTAAAAATGTGGTAAATTTTGAAAAAATAGATTTGCCTTAAACTGTGTTTTTAAGCTTATTAAAAGCCGTAGAAAACAAATCAGTCATCAGATTTTTTCCAAGTGCTTTCGATTTTTTGGTAGACCTTTTCAAAGTTGAACAAATTTCAAAAAAGCTCACCAAAAAAAATTTTTGTTCAGAATTTAATAAAACTTATTTTGTAGTTTACTTTTTTGTTGTAGAAAGCAAATCTGCATTTACATTTTTTCTAAAAAAAATACTTTAAAAATTAGAGCATTTAAAAAAAAATCATGTGTCACGCTAGAAGTTGCCTTCAAAAGCTCATAGCAATTAAACCAAAAGCGTTGCAGTTTTTTAAGTGCCAGATTCGGATTAAGCAGCTCGTTTTACATAAGCATTGATAGCATTCTTTGCTGGTAAAAATTATTTGTGGTCGTGATAATTAAAAAACTGAGAAAATTTAGACCCTTACCCCTTAGTTAAAAATGTGGTTAATTTTGAAAAAATTGATTTGCCTTAAACTGTGTTTTTAAGCTTATTAAATGCCGTAGAAAATAAATCAGCAATCAGATTTTTTCCAAGTGCTTTCGTTTTTTTGCTAGACCTTTTCAAAGTTGGCAAAATTTCAAAAAAGCTCAACAAAAAAAAGTTTTTGTCTCAGAATTTAATAAAACTTATTTTGTAGTTTACTTTTTTGTTGTAGAACACAAATCTGCATTTAGATTTTTTCTAAAAAAAATATCTTACAAATTAGAGCATTTTGAAAAAAATCAGGTGTCGCGTTCGAAGTTGCCTTCAAAAGCTCATAACAATTAAACCAAAAGCGTTGGAACTTTTTAAATGCCAGATTCGGATTAAGCAGCTCGTTTTACATAAGCATTGATGGTATTTATTGCTGGCAAAAATTACTTGTGACTGTGATAATTAAAAAACTGAGAAAATTTGTACCCTTACCCCTTAGTTAAAAATGTGGTAAATTTTGAAAAAATAGATTTGCCTTAAATTGTGTTTTTAAGCTTATTAAATGCCGTAGAAAACAAATCAGCAATCAGATTTTTTCCAAGTGCTTTCGTTTATTTGCTAGACCTTTTCAAAGTTGACCAAATTTCAAAAAAGCTCAACAAAAAATTTTTTTGTCTCAGAATTTAATTAAACTTATTTTGTAAATTACTTTGTAATTGTAGAATGCAAATCTGCATTTAGATTTTTTTTAAAAAAAATATCTTGGAAATTAGAGCATTTTGAAAAATATTGGGTATCGCGTTCGGAGTTGCCTTCAAAAGCTCATAGCAATTAAACCGAAAGCGTTAAAACTTTTTTTCGCACATAGTTTATTAAAGACATTCATTAACGCACTCCAAATCGTTGATTTATGACCCCTATTAATGCATGGTTATGATATCCCATAGCAACGCTCTTCTATGTTTAAAATCACTATCTATGTTTCTACATTACAAATGTTAAAGTAGCTTTAATTACGGTTCAAGCAACGAAAACCAAAAGAAATTAAATATTTACCGTTGGAAAGAATAAGAAGCAGGTCCTTTTACCACATTTAAGGAAATAACATTCATTTTCTATTCACAATTAATAAAAGTTCGGTGACAGCTCTTCTTCTTCAACTTTAATAAATTTGAATGGCCGACGCATTGTTTCTGTTAGTTGGTGAAATAACTGTTTGATTTTATAATTTATTTAATAATGATGTACGATGAGCGATGCAGCATTGTAACCAGTTCGTATGTTAAAAGGCGATTAATAAACTCACTTATTAACAAGCTCGCTGATCGCTCGCTTGTTAAAACCGCTCGTTTATTAATCACCTTTATTAACACACTTACTGGTTAAATAACTATTTAATTTACAGACGACAAGGAAAGTTATCAACCTTCAGGTGACATTCAAAACTTTGAGAACGAATGGTTGGAAGTTGAAATTAAACCAGCCCTTAATTGGGGGCTGTCCTACCCCCCTACTGCTCTAAATGTCCCCAATATCTCCCCTGATAGAGAATACGGTGTGCCCCATTTTCTATGCGAAGACATAGACTCCGAATATTCCGATTTGGACCTCGAGGGGCCCATGTATCGAAGAACGAGGCTAGAAACTGATGTTTCTGGTAGAAGTGACAGAATAGAATGGGGCCATTCTAAATATCAGACGGTTTTCAGACCTGATAGAGCTTATGAATTAGTCGTTGAATGGTTAGTTTCTTCTGGATCTATTGTAGCTGAATTGGTATGTATCAAGGAGATTTTATACAGGGTGTTACCAAATAAGTAGGAAAAAATTCAGGGGGTAATTCCTGGACACATTTTAAGTAAAAAAGTTCATATAAACATGTGTCCGAAAATCCTTCGTTTCTGAGATACAGGGTGCCAAAGTTTCTAAAAAAAAACTTTTTTTTTAAGATTACGAAGAAACTAAACCAGATATTTATTTAAAACTTAGCACGGGTAATTTTCTTACCATTAGGCATAAAGTGCGGTAGAAAAAAAATAAAAATTATAATTGGAAGGGGCACATTTGGGGGTATCATGGGGGTTGTTTACCCCCAACTTTTTTGGGTGTGTTACTTTTTTGGTATTTTCATAAAATAATTAGAAGCCCTAGAATATGATCTTCAAAATTAATATCTTGTTTTTTTTTCATAAAACTAACCGTTTTCGAGAAAAAAATTCATTGCCCAAAGGCAACAAAATTTCTTTTTTAAGTTTGGCTTTTTTATGTTAATGAAAATAAATCATAGTTAACAATGAATGGTTAATTAATTTCTTTTTTTTATTATTATTTCAAATAAATATCTGGTTTAGCTTTTTAGTAATCTTAAGATTAAAAGTTTTTTCTTAGAAACTTTGGCACCCTGTATCTCAGAAAAGAAGGATTTTTGGACACATGTTTATTTGAACTTTTTTACTTAAAATGTGTCCAGGAATGACCCCTTGAATTTTTTCCTAGTTATTTGGTAACACCCTGTATTTACAATAGAGAAGGTATAAAAATTCATTGTTTGGGACCAAGATCTTTTTGTTTACCCAATGTATATGTATGTAGTTATATGAACTTATGAGTCAGTGGACGTAAATAAACAAACTATTTCAATAGAACTTCCCTATGGTAACATTTTAGATCTTGGACCCACACACTGGTAATGTTATGATTATAAACAATTCATTTCTAATCATTCTATTTCTATGATTTTAACACATATACGAGGGTTGTCTTTTATATATTGCATATAGACAAATAGGGGGCGCCACCAACGTCACCACAAGTGCCAAACAAACCCTTCAAGTTTATTAGGACTATACCGAAAGTTTTGTTAAGATACGACAAGTGGTTTCGCCACAGTACATTGTTTAGTTAACCTCGCGAGCTGCTAGGAAACGCGGTATACCTCTTTTTGGCTTATTCTTTACATAAAACCCCCTAGAAGCTTATTATTTTTTTTTATGTAAATTCATGATTAGTCGCGGTTTTGTATGCGATTTATGAAATTCCACTGCCGAACAGACTCACTGGGTCACTTGGTCTACTTTTGTGCCTTCTTAAAAAATTAGCTGTCCAACTGAAAATATTTTTTTTCGCATTTAACGAATTTGAGTAAGATTCTTTGAATTGGAGTCATTTAATTGCCGTTGAATGTGTTAATCTTGTGGTGTGTCACTTGTGCATTTTCCGCGGGTTTTAACTGGCGCAAAGCATCCATGTATTTCCGGGACACTCCGCCTGTTTTTGGTAGAGCTGTCTTAGGATGGGCGCTAAGACTGGTGGGCGGTCCATATTTGATACTCAAGAATCAGCAGGAAATGGTCTATTGATGTGGTGCATCGTTGCCAAAAATAAAAATCAACTCGGCAAGACTTTGTTGTTGAGATAATTTTCTTTGAAAGTAGTCAAACATTTTTGCATAGAAAACTCAAAAACTCTTTAACTTAAAAAAATTATTATGGCTAAAATACTTGTCGTATCTTAACAAAACTTCCGGCATAGTCCTAATAAACTTAAAGGGTTTGTTTGGCACTTGTTGTGACGTTGGTAGCGCCCCATAATTGTCTATATGCATAATATAAAAGACAACCCTCGTGTTCAAAAAAATTCGCTACTCGAAAACGTCTACCGTCTCCTTTAACCACAGAATATAAAGGCCCCCTTGCATTTTTATACTAAAAAGAGTCCTAAAAACTAGAAGAATGGGGCTACAAAATAGTTTTGGTTTCATTAAAATCGGTTAACTCCTTGCAATAAAAATTTCACTTTAAAAAACGCCCAAATTTCTAATTTTTGTCCCTTCAATTTTGTAAGAGTTTTTTTATTTCAGCTAGTCGGTTGGTCAAGAAAAGCACAAGCCTGTGGTCTACAGATGATCCCAATTCCACATGACCCTTTAGCATTGCCATATTCAAACAAATCAGACCCTTTAAGGGGGCCCATTTTTGTGCCATTGGAAAGTAAAGCGTTAGAGGAAAAAGACCGGCTTTTTAAAGGTAAGAAATGTTAAATTTAAGAGAATTATACACTCTTAAGTTAGATGTAACATATTTAAACATTTTAAGGGTTTATTTAGGCACAATAGCCCCCTAAATTTGAGTAAAATAGCCCCCCTAAAACTTATTTTACGTCCAATAACAATTTTAATCTTTTTTTGCTAGAATTTCGTGAAGATACAGGTCTAGAACGACTCTTCCTATTCCAAGAGGCCATAGTACATAAATTCGGGTTTATACACTGCCTTACGGAGCCCCCTAGAACCTCATCAACCTCACGAGAGCATCAGTATATTCATTGTACAGGAACAGCCTTTATTTTGATTTCTAGTCCTGTTCCTAAGCCTAGAAGCCGTTTGGCATCGGTTAGTCGAAATAGGACAACTGGGAGGTACTCTGATTTTGCTGATGTAATGCCCAGCCCCCATGAGGCCTATATTACGAGACATGTTAGTGGGAAAAATAAAGATGACTATGATAACTCACGCAAGGTAATTTTTGTTGAGTTTTTAGCTGTTTTTGTGTGTTTATGTGGTGCTTTATTGCTTAAACTGTCTTATTTTAATGTTTGTGAACCACTTACCTCTAATTGGGGGCCCCAAAAGCGTATAGCATCATCAAAAGCGTCTAATTTTGACTTGTTGTTTTTCCTAGATTGGTTTTCTTTGGTGCTGGAACCACATGGTTAGTAAACGTTGGAGATCAAACCAAGGCGTCGATACCAACTTCCAAGTCAAGCTTTTGTACGATTTTCGTCATTTTTGCGCCAACCAAGAGGACAGACTGCGACTTTTTTGGGAGGAAAGTTGGGAAGCCAAAGAAAGCGCTTCTACCAACAAAAAAGGCTACCACGCCGATTTCATAAGTTAAACATACTTTGTTTGTTGTTATTCTTTTATATTAAACTTGTTTTTAATAAAATATTACCTAAAAACTTTCAAATTGCCGCTTATTCGTGTAGTGACGCTTGTTTTTGACAGCTACATCAACATAACCTAGAAAGTTACGTAAATAAGCAAATTTTCTTGTAAAGATGAGTGGGGCTCTTAAAAAAACCACAGGCCTAACTGGCTTGGCTGTCGCCCAGAACCCCCATCACGTTTTGGGCGTCCTATACGGTAAAATAATGCGAGCGTTGCAGAAAATGCCAGAAGACGCTGCGTACCGTAAATACACCGAAGAAATTATTAAAGAAAGAGCCGATGTTTTGAAGAAAAACTGTGTTGTCGCAGATGTGGAAGCCAAAATAGGTTGTGGGCAAGTAGAAGAACTGATAGTTCAAGCTGAAAACGAGCTTATTTTGGCTAGAAAAATGATCACTTGGAAACCTTGGAGTGGCCTAATTGCTGAAGCCCCGAAACAACAGTGGGCTTGGCCCCCTGCAAAATCTGTAAATCAATCCTAATTTTTCTGTACATTTAAAACTGTTGTAATTTAGTCCTACGTTAATATATTAATTAAAAAAAACAACTTTTTATTTTTATTTCTGATTTTTGACGTAAAAATGACAGAATAGTGACATCAGCGCCGCGGTGGAGCGTTTTGGAAGCTCCAGAACGGAAACCGGACATGGGGTTCGAGATTAACGGAGCGCTTTCGTAGCTACATTTCCTTTGTTTTGCATTGAATATGGCTGCCATATTTAGTTTAGATGTCTGTTTTCAAAAGTGGATGAAAAATAGTAGAAATATTACGTTATTATTATAGCTAAATACCTGCAGTTTAGTTAAATCGTTCGAGAAATGTGCTAAGAATTTTATGGATTGTTTATTTTTGCTTGCCGAGTGGTTTTCGACTAGAAAATGCTTCTGTTTACATCGTTCTATAAAAACTTCAGTTTAGTTTGTGTTATTTTAGGGTAAGTTATTGCATTATTCTCCTTGAATTCTTGGCTTTTTTTGGGTGTACAGATTGTGGCAACAAATTAAAACTAATTTTCATTAGCTCGGAAAAACCTAACCTGCGAAAAAATTAGATTTGGCGCATGCAACGTTTGCCTTCGTTTTTTGGCTTTCGGTAATCAAAAACATAAAAAAACAACGTTTTTTAAGTGAAAGGATGATCAAAATATGTTATTGTTGTTCAATTCTTAAATTGCAAATGTCCTCCGCTTTTTTACGCTCGGAAAAAATAATTGCTTTCATTTTGTCATTGCTAGCAGTATTCGGAATGTTTAGAGCTTTAAAAATTAGCAAAAGACTTGTTAGTTACAATTTTATTAAGTTTTAATAGCATTTAGTTAGATTCAACTCGGGAAAAAGTTTACATTGACCTGTATAATTGCTTTTCCGCAGCTATTGTTTCGTTAAATAGCTGCTCGCGGTCATTTGAATTGATTTATGCTGTTGTTCAATACTCAACATTACGCAGAAAAGATAGTAGCTCCATCGGACTTCCTCATTTATCTGCTTGCACCAGGTCTTAATTAAAATAAATCGCAGATTGTAATAGATGGAATGTTCATAAAACTCTAGGCGTTGTTATTAGAAAGTTACATAATTATTGTTGTTGTATAAAAAAGCTTGTATATAAGTGGCAAAATCCATGTAAATGATCTTCAATCTGGGCTAAAATACTATTTAGAGATGTTTAATTTGTAGTAAAACACGCTCAAGTCGATTATTATGTAGATACGCCCACATGAACTGTTTAACAATCGATAATTTTTACATGTCAAGCAAAAGATGCAATGCGGCGCTGATCTAGTCGTATGTCTCCTTTCATGGGCCCCATAAAATAAGGCGCATGGAGTCTGCGCGACCTCGGAATTAGCGCATGCGCCTGACTTTAGTTTAGTTCCTTGCAAAATATGCGTTTGTTTTTGCTTCTAATTTTGTATTTAGTATTTATTCACTATTCCTAATAAAATTAAACTTACCAGTAAGTTATTCCTAGTTTTTGCGCGATAGTTTGTGCAGTTTTTAATTGCTTTTTCGTGGGAAATGGCTAAATTATGATCCTAACCTTAGTTTAGTGCAATAACAATAAAGTTTGTTTTTCTTGCAGAAATAATCGTTAAAAACCTGGATTCGCAAGTAGAAGTACCGAAAAAAGGCGGTACGGATACCGCCACTGTTGTTCTTGATGCACAAAATGCTAAAAACATGAATTTATGCATAGGTAAGTTTTTAAGCCCCATAGACACCGTCAAGGCCTACATCACAGTTCACAGAAGTACATTAAAATACCATCGGTGAAATTTTTTTAGGCAACCAACATTACGTACCAAAGAAAATGGTTATTTTTTTCTTATTCTGTATTTTTAACATTGGTATTTTTAAAACATTATTTAAAGTAAAATAAGAAAGTTTTTTAGGTCCCATTGGTGTAAAAATGTTCCTTAATATCTTATTTACGATATTTTAATTTAAAATTACCCGAGAATGTACCGCAAGAATTAAAAAATCCCTTATTAATCTGATAATCATGTTGACTTACCAAGATGTCAGCTTTAAACGCGCGGAATTGCTTGAGAACGCAACCATATCAAGGGGTATGGTTTGTTCTAGGTAATAGAAAAAAGTGTTAATTTTACAATGGTACTTACCAGACCTCTTGATATGGATGCGTTCTCAAGCAATTTGCGTTTAAAATTCACATCTTGGAGGGTGCACAACATTAACACATAAACTGTATATTATAGAGTTTTACAATGAACTAAACTTGAAATATCGAATTTAAGACATTATAGCACATTTTTATACCAAGGGTTCCCTAAGAAAGCCTTTTATTTTCACAAAATATTGTTCTAAGAAAGTGGCTAAATCTGACAGGATCAAAATTCTACTTCACAGACAGTTATTTAATGTAGATCTGTGATCTGTGACGTAGGAGTTGACCGTGTGTTATTGAAAGCAAACTAAAAATGAACGTTTTAGATAATAGCAATGTGGTCGCCAGTTCGGTGGCCCCCGGGGGGCAACCCTCGCCCACCAACGAGACCACAGTCACATCTACAACGCTATCACCTTCCACCGAGGCCCCCAATTCAGAGGCCCCACTTAAACCAATCGCGAAGCTCGTGCAGCCCCCTAAAGTCGTAAACTCGCCGCTTATAACCGTTTTAAACTCAACCGGGCCGTTAACCGTCGTGAAAACGTTGTGCGTCACTTCCGCGGTCTCGAGCGCGCCCCAGTTTACCTTAGTCAACTCGGGGGGCACCTCCATCTCTGGAAAAGCCCCCACGATTACGCTTTTAAACGCGCCAGTGACCGTTGTTAAAAATATAGTGGAAAAGGGGCCCGATTCAAGTTCTAGCTTGGTGACTACTAGTGGCCCCAGTTTTATTGAAAACCGGTCGCATAACGTCTTTGTAAAGAACACGTGTCCGGATTCCACGGTTCCAGACGTGCCCCAGAGTCACAAATTACTCACCGCGAGCCATTTTCCAGCCCCCCAAGGCTTAAACCCCATTCCGAAAACAATAAACGGGCAGCGTAACAACAAACTCAAAATTCTGAGTAATGTAATAGTGCCCCCTCCGCCTAGTACCGCAGGAAGTTCGCAGCAGCCCCCCAGTATGATAATAAACAAGCAACAGGCCCCCCAGCAGCAAAGGGGGGTCGTGCCAAGGCATAAAATGATCGGGGGGCCGCCCAAGTTTATTAATAAGCCGACACTGATTAATAATCTGCAAGCTGGGAAGTTGTCTGGAGTGGTTAAAGACAAGGGGGCGCCTGCTTCTAGGATGTTGTACCCCACGCATAAAAGTCAGATTAAGACTATGCCCCCTGGTGGGGCTCTTAATACATATGTACCGAAGGTGAGTTTTTGATTTTTTAGTAATTTTTTGTGTGTTATTTAAGTAATATTAGCAGGGTAATTTTACATGGTAATGTTACCCCTAATATTGCTGATAATATTACCGAAAAATTGGTAATATTACCCGAGAATTTTGGGTAATATTGGTAATTTAGTTTGTTGTGCATATTTTACAAAAACACGATTTTTTGGTAATATTATTGGTAACTGATAATATTACCTTAAAATTACTACTGCGGTAATATTACATGGTAATGTTACCCCTAATATTTCCGGTAATTTTACTAAAAAATTGATAATATTACCTAAAAATGTTTACTTTGTAGAAACATGATTTTTGGGTAATAATATTGGTAACATGGTAATATTACCCTAAAATTTTGGGTACTAATAACATCGGTAATTTTAGTAGTTTGTGACTTTCTCATATTTTATTAAAAAATATAATTTTTGGGTAATATTACCGGTTAAAATGCGAATAATATTACCCATAATGGCCAAAATGTAATTACCGATAATTTTATGGGTAATAGTATTACCAAATATTGCTCAAAAATAAGTTACCGGTCATTTTCTGGGTAAAATTATTACTAATAATTTGATGGTTAATACTGCAGGTAATAATACATCAAAAGAAATTACCGGTAATATTACCCAAAAATAAATTATCGGTAATATTACCCAAATTGTTAGAATAATACTATTACCGTAATTTTATGGCAACATACCCAATGTTTATGGGTAATATTACCCAAATTTTAGGGGTAATATTACCCAAATTTTATGGTTAAAATTACCCAAATTGTATCGCAAATATTATCTAAATTTTATGGGGAATATTATTTAAATTTTGTCGCAAATATTACCCAAATTTTATAGGTAATTTTACGGAACTTTTATGGGTAATATTAGCCAAATTTTATGGCTAACATACCTAAAGTTTATGGGTAATATTACCCAAATTTTATGGGTGAAGTTGCCCAAATTGTATCGCAAATATTACCCAAATTTTATGGGTAATATTACGCAAATTTCATGGGTAATATTACATTATTGCTCAAAAATTAGTTACCGATAATAATATGGGTAATCTTATAGTTTTAAAATTAGTAACCGGTAATTTTGTGGGTAATATCATTGCTCAAAATTAGCTACCGGTAATTTTATGGGTAATTCCGCTGGTAATAACTAATAATATCAAAAAAACAAATTACCAGGTTTTTAACTAAATTGTATAGACCAAATTACCGGTATGTTACCCCAAAATTAATTACCATAATACTATTAAAAAGTTTCTCAAAAAATAATATATAACAAAATTAAATTACGGGTAATTTTATGGGTAACATTACCCAAATTAAAATTATCGGTAATTTTGCAAAAAAAAACTCTTTATTTAAAAACGTTTTTTATTAGGTTTCAGGCATAAAAACCTTAGCCCCCCAAGTGCGGCCCCACCCCGCTCAGATGCAGCAACGCACAGGGCCGGGCCTCCGCACCATACCCCCCCAGCGCCCCCCAAAAGTCCCCAATAAACTAAACTACATTGGAAAACACGCTGTACAGGCACAAAAAGTGAAATTGCCCCATCATGGCAAGTACAAGATGAAACCGCAGCCCCCCATGGCCCCTTATAATAGTTATCAGCAGCCCCCCGTGGTTTATGACAAGCATTTGACGTTTAATCAAGCTTTAACGGCTGAGATTTTGGAAACTTTGAGTAGCAAGTCGAGTTATCCAAGCAAGAATTATGAGATTTTGCCCAATCGATATGAGAATGTTTATCAGGAGCATAAGGCCATAAGGTGAGCCCCCTTTTTCGATTTTTTGTAATTGAATGTTTTTTATTTAGGTTTTGTAAACATTTAGCGCCATTAATTTTGTTATGAAAGTGATTTTTTTTGGCTAGAGGCAAATTTTCCATTATTTTTGTAACCTTAATTTTAATACTTAACAGTATGTACTATCGTGGACATGGAATTTAAAACGATTCTTTATCGGCCACCTTTGAATTATTGAATTTTACTTTATTGTGAATGGGGTTTTTTATGTCAGTTTTCGAATGTTATTTTGACAACAAATGCGTCAAATGTATTTTATTAAAATAAATTATGTAAAATGTGCTGCCGGCGAGAAAAATAGTAAGAAGATATTTTCTTTTTAAATAATTTGTTTTAGGATAATAAGACTCTATTATTCGTAAAACATCAGAGAAATGTTTCTTGTTAATGTCCACTTCGCATAAAACTTGAAATGTTAAGCCACTATTTTGACCATATTTACAATGCAAAAATTGATCGTTTTAAATGCCGTGTCCACAATAGTATATTAAAAACATAGTTTTATAAGGAATGTTTTTCAATGGACGAGTGCCTTATAAAACGAGTTTTCCATACTATTTTTTTTATTTGCTTCATTTAAGTTATGAAAAAGCACTTTTAATTTAAAATAAAAACTTTACTTAAAATTTTATTCTTATTGGATTGGCAACATTGACATTTTGAAGTAAAAACCAAATTTAGGTCAGTCTTATTGAATAATGACATTTGTAAACTTTACTCACTTAATACTGAATGAATAGGCGTTTTTGAGAAAATGTAACCGTTGATATCGTTTCTCCAATTCTTCTAGTTATTCTCTTTAGTCTCTACAAAAAAACTATGTCCCCCGATAGTTTATAATAGTAAAATTTGTAAATAAAAAGTACCTTGCAAGGAAAGAATTCATCTTTTTGCATCTGGGAAACCAACCTAATAAAATAAAGTTTGGGTTTAATAATGAAGCAATTCAAAAACCTTAAAAAAATAAATTTCGCGTTTAGTAATGTGTTTATTATAAAATGCAAATATAAAAATATGTTTTATTAATTGCAAATTGACTGTTATTTTCTTCAAAGTGGATTTTTGTTGACGCACAATTTTTTTTGCTTTTAATTTAGCGAGTCATCTAAGCAACATTTTGAAGATAAATCAAAATCTGGGCTAGATGCCTTGTCTCTGATTTGTCAAGCTGTACTTTTGGATCACAATTACAATGCGACGATGCCGGATCCTCCTCCAGTTAGATCTCCCCCTGTTGCCAATGTTCAATCACAAGTTAATGGTCT
Organism: Cartodere bifasciata; assembly: GCA_963920755.1. Lineage (NCBI taxonomy): Eukaryota > Metazoa > Arthropoda > Insecta > Coleoptera > Latridiidae > Cartodere > Cartodere bifasciata. The sequence goes on along the minus strand of OY987196.1, from coordinate 19,921,692 downwards.
TTCCAGTGCATCGATGTTCTCACCTAAAAGTAAGTCACTAAAGCATTTTTCTAACGTTCTAGGTGTTCCCGAAACGAGTGCATCTTTTTAGAGGACAGATAGAGGTCAAACAAATAGACAGATACACGGGACATGTCCTAGGCTAGCCGTTATACACCCCTTTAAGTCTACTTCACTACAAATATCCAATCCTAAATATCTTACAAATGCTTTGTTGAAACATAATAAAATTAATGGAATAATTAACGGCAATAAAAACATTTATTTCAAACTTGTTTTGACATTTGTTAGCCCCCCTAGAAATGGAGTTATTATCGATAGAGTGCATAAAGATTGTTGTAACTTTTTTGTTCCTAGCAATTTAGTGATTTTGTTTATTGTTGCTGGTAGATGGGTTCAATAAGAAACTTTCTTATCACATGAAACTTGTCGCTTAACTGTACCAATTTGGAATAATTAATTAAAAATGGTTTTATTGTACTTCCTATCTTGCTTGAAACTAGGCCAAAAATCTTACTTTAGTTGAGTGACAGTAGACAGTGACGGAATAGTCACCGAAAAAATGCTAGTTTTGTGCAAGATAGTGATACAATAAACCCCTTTTTAATTAATAATTCCAAATCGGTACAGGTAAGCAAAAAATTTTAGGTGATAAGAAAGTTACTTATTGAACCCATCTACCAGCAACAATAAATAAAAATACAAAATTGTTAGGAACAAAAAAATTACGACAATCTTTATGCACTCTACCAGTGGAAACTCCATTTCTAGGGGGGCTACAAATGTAAAACAAGTTTAAAAGGAATGTTTTTATTGCCGTTTATGATTCCATCAATGTTATTATGTTTTGACAAACCATTTGTAAGATATTTATGATTGGGTATTTGTAGTGAAGTAGACCTAAAGGGGTGTAGTTTTTAAACGGCGTCGGTGCCTTATAATCTTCTCATAAAATTTTTTTGCTTCGGAAATTTGACATTTTGAATGGATTATTCGATTTTATGAAATTTGTTTTTGACATAAAAACTTACTACTCTAAGGGCCGGTTGCACTGCAATTGTTAACTGTTCCTTAAAATCTAAGTGACTGTTTTTCATAGAAAGCACAATTTTAAAAAATGTCAATGCTACAGTTGTCACACTCTGTTTATGGTAAAGAGTCACTTAACATTAAGGAACAGTTAAGAATGTGTGGTGAATCCGGGCATTAGACGTGTTTTATTATTTCATCTGATTTACGTCAGATACATCTTTTAGTAAAATTTAAATATTTTTGCCAACATTTACCTGTCAAATTAACAATTTCTGGAAACAGTCCATCAAAAAACAAATACATTTTGTTAAAAACAGAAATATCTGACTTAAATGAGATCGAATAAAAAAGCACGTTTCTTGATTTCATAAAAAACTCAAAAAAGTGTTACGTTGTCAAAATCTGTTTAATGAAGTTTGTCCTTAATTTTGCCATAATTATATCATATCAGTAATGGTTGTTTTGTTGTTATGCCATATTACACGAACACAGTCAAGAAATTAAGGCTAAATTTCATTAGGGACGTTTTTAAGCACTTGTCCTATGTCTAAATAACAATGTATTCCAGGAGGTCGTTCAATGTCATCATCAAACACCCTCTCCTCCAACTCGAGCCTCTCCAGCATCTCTCTCAACCCCCAGAACCCCCCACTATTAACAATGACCAACCAAATGCAACGTCCTCCACTATCCCTTACAATCCCCCACCATCTCCATCATGGCGCCGCGGGACCTGGGGGAGCCCCAGGGGATGACGACGATGCAGCATCTGATATAAGTGACACCAGTGACCATAAGAACGACACCGAGGGCGAGGAGACGGACACGGCGCCCGAAGCAGAGGCCGTGGCCAATGATGAACCCTATGGGGATTATGTCACTAGGTGTATCTGCGGGTTTCTGCATGATGATGGGTATATGGTGGAGTGTGATCGGTGCAAGGTGAGTTTTTAACGAAATGGAGCGTATTCGTACAAAAATTGGTTGAGGTAACCTAGGAGATCTGTCATACCACCCATCGGTTCAGATGATAATTGACATTACTTCTGAATTTTATATTTTTATCAAATATAAAGCTTAAATACCAAAAAACAACAAACTGCCGGTTTAAAACATTCAATGTACCATCTAAAAGATTTGTATAACATTTAGAGAGTGCTTCACATCTTTAATTCTTTAAATTTAGGTAAAAAAAGGAAATTATGACTCATTTAAAAAAGGATTTTCGTGAATGTTTAAAATAATCCGCATTTTTTGGATGCACAGATTTTGCATCAAAAGTACATTTGTAAATGAGTCATTATGTCCTTTATTACCTAATTATGAAGAATTGAAGATGTAATACACTCTCTAAATGTTATACAAAACTTTTAGATGGTACATAGAATGTTTTAAACCAGCAGTTTGTTGTTTTTTGGTATATTAGCTTTATATTTGATAAAAATATAAAATTCAGAAGTAATGTCAATTAGCATCTAAAACGACGGGTGGTATGACCTTCTAGGTTACCCCAACCAATTTTTGCACGAATACGCTTCATTGATGCTCTGTAGATGATTTTTTGTGTATCCGGTTTGAAGGACCGGTTCCATCGAAGGACCATTTTTGTTGTACTTTTTGTAGGCAAATTCAAAAACGAGGAGTGTATTTTGACTGTTTTGACTTTTAATAGCGTTAAAAATCGTTGCAGAGCAAAAATTCTTATAGATTCATGCGTTTTATATACTATCGTGGACATGGAATTTAAAACAATTTTTTATTAGCCACCTTTGATTTTTTGAATTTTACTCTATTGTAAATGGGGTTTTTTATGTCAGTTTTCGAATGTTATTTTGACAACAAATGCGTCAAATGTATTTTATTAAAATAAATTATGTAAAATGTGCTGCCGGCGAGAAAAATAGTAAGAAGATATTTCCTTTTTTAAATAATTTTGTTTTAGGATAACAATAAGGCTCTAATCTTCGTAGAACATCAGAGAAATGTTTCTTGTTAATGTCCACTTCGCATAAAACTTGAGATGTTTAAGCCACTGTTTTGACCATATTTACAATGCAAAAATTTATCGTTTTAAATTTCATGTCCACGATTGTGCTTTTCGTAAGCAAAGTCGAAAACGAGGAGTGTATTTTAGCTGTTTTGATTTTTAATAGTATTAAAAATCGTCGTAGAGCAAAAATTCTTGTGGATTCGTGCGTTTTATCGAATTTAGAGCCATTTTCTAAAAATGTGTCCGTCCGTTTGTCACAGTTTTTTTTGTAAACGCTCTAACTACTACGAAACCGAAAGCCCAATTTTGTTTAAATTTGTAAGAAAAAACGTTCTTAAAAAAAGCTAGGCTGGGATTGTTTTAAAAAAAAATCTGATAAGGAACAATAAAAGTTTTAAAGCTCCCAAATTAAAATTTACAGAATTTTGTTCTTGGTAAAAACAATCATGTTTAAATTTTCAGAAAAAAATCGTTTTTTATTAAAATCTAGGACGGGATTGCTATACAGGGTGTCCGCGTATACGTTGGTTTTTTTTTGATATGGCAAATAGCTTGGAAATATCCAAGACATTCGGTAAAAATAGTTTATTAAAAAAGTGCCCCCCTTCGGAAATAATGGCCTTTAAGCAAGTACACTTAAAACACGTAATCGTAAATATTTACCGAATGCTTTTTCCAAGCATCACGAAATTTGTACAATGAATAAATGTAATAAAAACGATCATTTTTAACCCAATTCGAAATTTGGGCCTCCTTTAAAATGGGTTAAACACTAGTAGTGTAGATAAAATCTGCATGTAATTTCTTTACCTTTAAGAATTTTGTAATTTTATGTATTTTTTTAAATACCCCAATTTAAATAAAAACATTTTTTCCACTTGAAATTTCTGAGAAACTGTACCGTTTATGAATAAACTACCAAAAACACCTTTGATGCACCCCATATTTTGCGTTGATTTGACAAAAAACTTACTTCAATGTAGTGACAGTGGTAAGTGACATACAAATTTCAAAAGAAAGTCTAGTCTTATGCAAAAATATGGGGTACATCAAAGGTGTTTTTGGTAGTTTATTCGTAAAAGGTACACTTTCTCAGAAATTTCAAGTGGTAAAAAAGTTGTTTCTTAAATTGGGGTATTTAAAAAAATACATAAAATTACAAAATTCTTAAAAGTAAAGAAATTACATGCAGTTTTTATCTACTCTACTAGTGTTTAACCCATTTTAATAAGGGCCCCAAATTTCAAAATGGGTTTAAAATGACCCTTTTTATTACATTTATTGATAGTACAACTTTCATGATGGTTGGTGAAATCGTTTGGTAAATATTTACGATTAAGGGTTTTTAGTCTACATGTTTGAAGGCCGTTATTTCCGAAGGGGGGCACTTTTTCAAAAAACTGTTTTTACCAAATGTCTTGGATTTTTCCCAGCTATCTCCCATTAAAAAAAAAGCACATTGATCGCGGACACCCTGTATTATTATGCCACAAAAAACCATGAAAAGTAGGTTTAAACCGCATGAAAAACTAAATCTTTGGTTAGGATTATTTAACTTCAATTTTGCCTTAAATTAAACCCTACAAAAACATGTATTTTTTAAAAGGTATGGCAACACGTCCAATGCGTAGTAAAAAACAGACAAGTACCCGACGAATTCCTATGCGAATCCTGTGACCCCACCAAACCGGTGGACTGTCAAAAAGCGCGCGTCTTGCAGCAACAGTGGCTGCGGGACCGTCGTCTGCTGCAGCAGCAACAACAACAAGATCCGCAACACAAGCTCAAGACCAAGGAGCTCAAGAATAAAGAAATCAACTTTGGCAAAGATGATAGCGATTCTTCGGATGCGGCTGACAGTCCGCAGCGCCCTCTGCCGGCGAATAATAACACTATAGCGCCGAGTGGCAAGGCCAGGACGAGTTTGGCACAAAGACGGAAAGCTGAAAAGGCGCTCAATAATGTAAGTGTCTTTTTTTTAACAGGGAATGTCGCGAAGCATAGAAACTATGGTTATGTTATGTTGGTTGCCTAAAATCAACAAAAAACACCACTTTCTGGTCAGTGGGTTTATAAATATTAATTTTAATTAAAAATTGTGCTTACCAGCAACATAAATAAACAAAGCACAAGTTGACATATTGTAGGTCCATCAACAAGCGCGGTTTAAATAAAGAATTTTGGCAATTTAAAATGCAAAAAAAGGTGCTTCTAAATTGCCAAAATTATGTATTTAAACGCTTATTAAAGGACCTAATATGTCAACTTGTGCTTGTTTATTTATGTTGCTGGTAAGCACAATTTTTTATTAAAATTAACTCTTATAAACCCACTGAGTAATGACCAGAAAGAGCTGTTTTTTGTTTATTTTAGGCAAACAACATTCCACAATATTTAAAAAAAAATTTAATTTTCAAAATCAAAGTCTTTTTTTTCCTATTTCCTTTTTTTATAGGGAAAATATAATATCTTATAGAGAAATACTAAAGAAGCATAAAAGATTTAAAAATAAAAAGTTTGCTTCAAATAGCCCCAAAAAAAATTCTTTGAATTGGCTTAGCAGAAAAAAAAAACATTCTTTACAACATGAGCAACGTAAAATACTCCAGATTTTCGGAAAACAATTAATTATTAACATAAAAATGATAGTTACTGTGATTTTTTACAGAACGCAATTAAAATTTTGTTTTTACCAGTCGCAAGTAAAAGGTCTTAAACGATCACTCACAAAATTCTAGTAAAGTCTACAAAAAAATACCCTGTATGCTGGGTGTTACCATATAACTAGGAACAAATTCAGGGGGTAATTCTAGAACCCATTTTAAGAAAAAAAGTTTGCATAAACATGTGTACGAAAATCCTTCGTTTCTGAGATACAGGGTGTCGAAGTTTCTAAAAAAAATTAGTAATCTGAAGAGAAAAATTTTTTTGAGAAACTTTGACACCCTATATCTCAGAAACGAAGAATTTTCGGACACATATTTATATAAACTTTTTTTTTTAAATGGGATTAGGAATTACCTCCTGAATTTTATTCTAGATATTTGGTAACATCCTGTAATAATTCTTGTATGTACTATCGTAGACATGGAATTTAAAACGATTAGTTTTTGCATTGTAAATATGGCCATAATAGTGGCTTAAACATCTTAAGTTTTATGCGAAGTAGACATTAACAAGAAACATTTCTCTGATGTTTTACGAAGATTAGAGCCTTATTGTTATCCTGAAGCAAAATTATTTAAAAAAGGATATATCTTCTTACTATTTTTCTCGCCGGCAGCACATTTTACATAATTTATTTTAATAAAATACATTTGACGCATTTGTTGTCAAAATAAAATTTAAAAACAGACATAAAAAACCCCATTCACAGTAGAGTAAAATTGAAAAAATCAAAGGTGGCTGATAAAAAATCGTTTTAAATTACATGTCCACGATAGTATGTACTGTCTTTTAATAAAAACACACATTCTTCCAGACAAAAGGAAAGCGCGACCCAAAACTCCACCGCAAACAATTCAAACGCCAAATAAAGCGCGTCCTAAAGCGCAAGACAAAGACGCAGGCGCACCATGCAGCCGCAAGCAAGACGGCAGTGGCTGAGGATACGTCGGATGCGTTCACTACAACGCATCTGCCTCAGCTGCGGCAGTGGATAGAGAACTACGAGGAGGCTGTGACGAATCACTACTCGCCTGAGTTGCGTGCGCGCATATCCGCCATTAGAGTCAATGGTGCGCAGGTCGAGCAGCCTGGCTTTGATTTTGCGAGTGCGCAGAACAAGTGTCGCGTCCATACGCAGCCTCTTACTGATATTAAGTATTTGGTGAGTACTAAACATAGTGATAAGTTTGAATTTATTGCAGGTTTTTTGTTTAATTTATAGCCGAGTCATTAGGTTAAAGACTTGGAGATGGGCAATCGGAAACTTCCTAGTTTGGAAATATTCCCAAAATGAGAATATTCCCGGTAATTTAAAAAGAGGACGAAAAAATCGGGAAATATTTAAAAATGATTATTACAGTATTTTAAATTTTGGCGCCACTTTAATGTTTTATTTTTGCATTTTGGGAATATTTCGCTAATATTCCCGAATTACTCAATTAGAAAACTTTTGGGAAAGCTTCCAAATGAAAAATTTCGATATATTTCGAGGTAGTTAATCAATTTATTTAAACATGGGAACATTGTCGGCAATATTCCCATGTTAATCAAATCGTGCAAATTTGAAAAATAAACCACTCCAACCCTACGGGCTGATTTTTGTATCTGTCAAATTTGACATTCTTTGATTATCAAGCATGAAGTTTTCAAAAATTTATCGGATAAATTCGAAGCATTCATGATATAACCTTTAATTATTCCACTCCTCATATACTGCAATCTGAGGAGTCATTTCCTTCGATTTATTCTGATAAAACTGCATCTTCCTTGATAATACCTACAGTAGCATTTTTTGGGATTAGTAGCCGTTGATTTTGACTTACAGCAACCAAATTTCTTTTTTAGCCTGAGATTAAATAAACTTGTTTAACGTAGCTTATTAGTGAAATAATCTTACCAAATATCATTTATGCTTTAAATTTTCTTCGATAAATTTCTTCAAACTTCCTGCTTGGTAATCAAATCGTACAAATTTGACAAGAAAACCATTTCAGTCATACGGGCTGTCCTAATTTTTATATCTGTCAAATTTGACACTCTTTGATTAACAAGCAACAATTTTTTATACCACGAATGATGAGAGGATTGCCGGTAATACTAAATTTTATAGAAAACTTCGTTGAGTAGCAATTTTTACGAGTCGAATTGCCATGACAAAAAAACGAGTGCCTAGGCTGCGAAGCAGCCCTTGCACGAGTTTTTTTGTCAATGTCAATTTGACGAGTACAAAATTGCTTCACGCAACGAAGTTTGAGTAAATTAAAAATTAGTATTACTGTGCAATACTCGATTCATGAGTGGTATTCGAAAGATTATTTTCTGACAGAAGTTAACTTACTTACAGTTTTTTTTAATTATGATAAGAAACATTCCAAATTTCTGCAAAATGTAAGTACCCATTTCAGTAGTGTTACAATAACATTTTCAACGCAAATTTTTACGTCTTCAGGTATTAAATACATAGTTTTCTTCATAATGGCTATATTTTTTACAAAACACGTGTACCGAACAAAATGCAACTTTGCATTCATTTTTAAACTTTTTTTTAAGAACCTTTCAAGACATCAAAAGGTAGTGCAAGTTATGTCACTAATGTCAACTTGTAACATCAAGTCTGCTTATTGCACAGATCACACTGTCATCATAAAACTTTTAAAGTTACAACTCCCCCAAAACATTATCCAAAATTTAGGTTGATATAGGAGATTCAACACATAGTTATTTGGGATAAGGAATACCAGAGGTAGTCCTGTAGTGGAAGACATAGTTAAGTGTTTTGAAGAAAAGAACGCTTAGCCATGCCTATGTGATAACACCACGGAGTCATAGCAACGTGGTGTTATCAGGCTAAATCGCAGGAAATGCGAGCTCAGATAGCAGGAGATGACTGGAAGGAAATAATCGGATAAATTTAAATCATTCATGATATTACTTATCATAATCCCCTTTTTGCGCACCCTATAAAATTCTCCATTTTATCTATGATATTTTTATCTATGTCTACAGGTAAGCACATGCGCACTATCGTCAAACGCGCCAGTGATCGAGCTACGCGGCAAGTACATGCTGAGTACGCAGCATCGCAATTCTGGTGGTGGAGGGGCGCTAACCACCCGACAGCACGCACAACGCCCCGGTCCTTTCTTGTTCTTCTACCGAATGCAAAAGGACAATACGGAAGTGTGTGTCGATACGCGTACATATGGCAACATTGCTAGGTTTATACGCAGGTCCTGTAAACCTAACGCTGAGTTGAGACATTGCATTGAAAAAGGTGAGTTTACTTTCTTATTTTTAGGTTAGGTTATAGGAAATGTCCTTGATAGTTGTTATTTTAAGTGATATGTTTCCTTTAAAATAAAATCGCTTTATTTTGGTATTTTTTTCAGTATTTAAATTGGGTTTATGTAATTTATTTTTTGCTTTTATTAAGTTTAATTTTGGTTTACATTTTAAAACATCTGCTGTTTTTTATTGCTCTGCCGCCTTTTTGCCTTTTATGATTAGACGTTTCTTTTAAATTTAATTTCTTTAAATAGCCCAAAATTCTTAAAATTGGCTTCGTGGGACAAATTATTGTTTAGAATATGACATTAGTTAGCTTTTTTGAAAAAAATAAAAGCAGTTTTTAGGTAATTTTTGTTTTAAATGATTAGTAAAGCATCCGGCTATAGAATAAAATTACAGTTTTTACATTTCTTGTATCTAGTTTTAACATTTTCATAAGACCCTGTCGAATTTTGAATTTTATAGAGGTTGTCCAAAAATTGGCGCATAAACGTAATGGTATGTTGTTAATACATTTTTAGGGATTCCTAGAAAAATGCAAAAAAAGGATCTGTTATATTCACGGAGGAAAATGCTAACAAAGTTGCATAAGTTTGGCAACACTGTTTGTAAAATACATCTTAAAAACTCATCTTGATTCTGGAGCATACATTTTTGCATTTAGATCATATTGACGTTGTTGTCAGCTTCATTACATCAAAATTTTGTAAAATTAAATTGATTATAAAAATGTAATTTGACCATTTCATAGATAAACAAATGGTAAAATAATTTAAGATAGATTGTGCCTTTGTATTTAGCCATTTCTTTCGTTAATATGTGATGTTATCTTCAAGAAATAAGCGTTTGAAGTTTCGCACTTAGGAGTCTTATATCTTAAGTTCGATGGTATATTGTTACTAGAGTGCCTCGATGTCATTTTGACAGATATTGTCGCCTTATAGAGTGACGACATGCATCATTCTTTCTCTGTCATACAGATAACGTCATTAACGTTATAGCCAAAGTGACAACAATTACAACTTACAATCACAATTAATGACGTTATCTGTATGACAGAGAAAGAATGATGCATGTCGTCACTCTATAAGGCGACAATATCTGTCAAAATGACATCGAGGCACTCTAATTGTTACGAGTAACATTTTTAGTTAATTTGAAAAAGTACATTTGAGTACGACTTGGCAACAGTTTTACTATCTAGCTTAGGTACTAGCGCTTCCTAGAGTTATAGTAAAAATGCTGACAAGATTTAACGTAGCTTATTTAATTATGATCTGCAAAAGGCAGTTTTCCCTGGCGATTAAGAGTGGTAACACCTCTAGCTTGGGGGGCTCAATGTGGGGCCCTTCTAGTTAGTTAAAAATGTAAGTACAACTTTTTAGTAATTCTGTTTGTTTAATGCCGAAAATAAATTGTTTTAACTTCATTTTAATCTTATTATTTATTTTTTTGAAATCATAAAAGTATCCTAAAGTGCCCAAAAAACCCATTCGTGACAATATGAAATTGATTTTTTTTTTAACAATTTTCTGGGGGTCCCTAGACATGTCCCAACAACCTACCATCGCGTTTATATACGCCAATTTTTAGACACCTGTAAAAGTGTATTTTATTAGCACTGTTTCAAACAAATGTTTTTCTTAAAACGTCAAAAAAACATCACTTTAGTGACGTATATGACGAACATAAAGTAGCACTTTTCTGAACTGTATCATAGAGTTTTTATTTTTACTGCCGGCGACAGTAAAATTAACTTTTAATGACGCTACCAAATTTTTCAAAACGTCAAATAACGATCACTTTAATGACGCTTATTTTAAAATAAATAAAAGTCGACTAAATTAAGTGAATTAAATTTATTATAAAACCATTGTATTTAGAAGTTTTAAGAAAAAGTATCGTTTACTACACAGAGTTAAAGTGGCTTTGTGTGCCTCGGCAGAATTGTCTGTCTCGCTTCGCTCACCAGACAATCTTTCTGCCTCGTCACACAAACCAACACTTTAACTCTTAGTACTAAAATATACTATTTCCAAAGGCGTTCTCCATCTATACCTCGTAACTCTAACCGGCGTCGACAAAAACGTCGAGCTCACCATCAAACACGAGTCCCACGACCTGGCCTCGGTGGGCACGACGCAAATAGCATGTTACTGCAACAAGCCCGATGAGTGCACCATCAACAAGAGCACGAACAAGAAGAATGGCGAGAATGAGGTGCACAGGAAGCGCCGAGGCCGGAGAGCCGCCTCCATGGGGCACCAGGTGGAGGTAGTGCCCGTCACTGAGACCAAGATCAAGGATGAGTTGTTGAGTCCGACGGTGATGGCGCCGCCCAGTCCGACGCCGGTGCTTGAAGAAGTTCCTGTAGCTGCTCCTGAGGTTAGTACTATAGAAGTTTACAAAATTTGTTTAAAGGACCATATACTGGGTGTCCCAGAATTGGCGCACCACCTGTATGGTACGCTGTTAGGGCATGCCTAAGGGGCATTAGAGGAAAATTGTTAAAAGAAATCCATCTGTTATTGAGAAAAATGCTAACAAAGTTGCTTAAATTCGGCAACACAGACTAGGAAAATACTACACAGCCTAGGAATATAAATCTAAAAATCCCATCTATGAGTCTTGATTATACACTTTTGCATAAAATTTTATTGACATTGTTGTCAGCTTATTTCAAGAAAATTTTGTAAAATTAAATTGATTATAAAAATGTAATTCGACCATTTAATAAATAAACAAATGGTTGAATAGTTTAAGATATACTGTAGCTTTGTATTAAACCATTTGTTTCATTAATATGTGCCGTTATATTCAAGATATAAGCATTTAAAGTTTCGCACTTTGGGGCCTCATATCTCCGAGGGTATATGAGATAGATTTTTTTTAACAATCTTCTGGGGTTCTTAGACATGCCCCAACAACGTACCATCGCGTTTATGCGCCATTTTTTGGACACCCTGTAGTTAAATTAACTTAACGCCACTCAAAGCTACTTAACTCCACTTAACTTGACGCGACCAAATTAATTCATCAATGGTTTAAATTAACACGTTAATTTAGAACAGTTAACGCCATCTATAGATAAATGTTAGAATCGTATTATTTACCGACATGTGTGTCTATTCTTCGATTATCTTTGTAATTTTAAACATTTGGTCTAGTAGCCGATAGATGGCTAGTGATTTACCCTGAATTAGCTAAAATTTGTCAAAATTAAGAAATATAACCTATAAGTAAACGTAAAGTTAAGTTAATTGGATGTGTAAATGCAATTTCATCTTTCGTATAATTCGCGATACGTTAATTCTAAGTGAAGTTAAGTTAATTCATCTATAAAGCAAGTCCAAGTGTGCCAGAATAGTGACAAGTAGGGGGCGCCACCAACGTCACCTCAAATGCCAAACAAACCTTTCAAGTTTATTAGGACTATACCGAAAGTTTTGTTAGGATTCGACAAGTATTTTAGCCACAAAAGTTTTCCAAAAAATGTAATAATATTTGTATGCAAAATTTCACTTTTAAAGAAAATTATCTTAACAATAATATCTTGCCTGGTTGATTTTTACTTTTTTCGACGATGCACCACATCAATACACTATTTCCTGCTGATTCTTGAGTATCAAACATGGACCGCCCACCAGTCTTAGCGCCCATCCTAAGACAGCTCTACCAAAAACAGGCGGAGTGTCCCGGAAATACATGGATGCTTTGCGCCAGTTAAAACCCGCGGAAAATGCACAAGTGACACACTGCAAGATTAACACATTCTAAGACAATTAAACGACTCCAATTCAAAGAATGTTATATAAACAGTTAAATTTTTTAAAAATTATTTTCTGTTGGACAGCTCAATTTTTTAGGGAGGCACAAAATTAGACTTAGTGACCCAGAATTTTAAGTCTGTTCGGCAGTGGAATTTCATAAATCGCATACAAAACCGCGAATGATGACCAATCATAAATTTACATGCGACAAATTTAAAATATAAGCTTTTAGGGGGTTAAATGTAAAGAATAAGCCAAAAAAGAGGTATACCTCGTTTTCTTGCAGCTCGCGAGGTGAACTAAACAATGTACTGTAGCCAAAATACTTGTCGCATCCTAACAAAACTTTCGGTATAGTCCTTATAAACTTGAAGGTTTTGTTTGTTAACTTTGTGAAATTAATTTCGTTTTAAATAGGTAAAAGAAATCGAACCCAAAAAAGAGGAACCACTCGAATTAAAATCAGAAGAAACTAAAAAAGAAGATCTTGAAATAAAAGAAGAACCTATGGACACTACAGAACCTGACGAGAAAGAGAAACCAGTTGAAATAAAAAAAGAGGAACCAGTCGAAGAACCAGAGGAATCCGTTGAAGAATCACCAATTAAAGATTCTCCAATTGCAACGCGGCGATCCTCGAACCACCATAAAGAAGACAAGGACGACAAGAAGGACACCTCTGCTTCAAAGGTTAGTGTTAATCCTTATACCATGTAGAGGGGGGGCTACGGTGGCCAGAATAGACTAAAGACTAGTTGAACAGATATATGAATATGTGTCTAGAGTAGCCACCTACCACCAGTACAACTAGAGACAGCCTTGACCTTGCTCTAATTCTATACCTTGCACCACGTGCATATGCAAATATTCACAAAACTTAGACCACAAATATCTTAGTTAATTCTTATCCGATTTTGAAAAACTTGGTGTCATTAGAAAGATAATTAATTTTGTAATACCTATTGTTGTTTAAAAATCGTTTTTGGGGCTCAATTTAAGAAAGAAAAACAGTTGTTGTTTTTTGGTATAGTTACCCCTTCTTTAAACTGTTATTTTTGCTAAACTAGGGCTACAAAACAAAATGTGCCAAACAATAAGTATTTTGAAAGGAGCTAACATTATATTGTCAAAATTTTAAAACAATTGCTCTTTTAATAAAGTTAAAAAGTGCGGTCTAAGTTGTACACAAGTTTGCATAAGAGAAAATGGGTAATCGGGCTCTTAATATAACCCAAAAATCAGGTTTGGCATAGGTAATCAAGAAATTTTACGTTACGTGAACTACAGATCTAGGAATTTTTAGTGACATTTCTCTTGTGAAATTGTCAAATTTCCCTCTAATATTTAAAATGGCCCGACTTATTATCCATTCACTTAAAAAAAAACAGAGTAGGTGAGCCATAGGGTGACAGATTTTACCCTGTATATTGTCATTAATGTCACTTGTGTTTGCTGGTTATGTAAGAAATGTCAAAAAAATTAAAAAATGCATTTAGAAACATGTTCAGGGCATCTGAATCAAAAACAATGGTCTCAACATACACAGAAGTATTTATTTTTTTCATTAAATTACTTTATAATGCACTTATCATTAAACCATTTAAAAGTTTTCACAAAATAGGAATTATTTATGTAAATACTCACTGTTAAGAAGTTATTTTAGGTATCATAGGATAAATTAGCACTTTTACAAATATTTCTACAATTTTCTTTATAAATTCTCACATCTCAAGCAAAAATTGCTTCGTTTTTCCAATTTTTACGCCTGTTTTATGTAACTGTCGTATTATATTTGGCATTTTTCAATTTTTAATGACAGTAAATTTGAAATGTAACTTTGTGGAAAATTTAACTTTTTAAAGAAAAAGGTTCTAGTTTTCTGGTGACTCTGCTTTTTTTTAAACTGTGAATGGATAGTACTATCGTGGACATGGAATTTAAAACGATCAATTTTTGCATTGTAAATATGGTCAAAATAGTGGCTTAAACATCACAAGTTTTATGCGAAGTGGACATTAACAAGAAACATTTCTCTGATGTTTTACGAAGATTAGAGGCTTATTGTTATCCTAAAACAAAATTATTTGAAAAAGGAAATATTTTTTTAATATTTTTCTCGCCGGCAGCACATTTTACATAATTTATTTTAATAAAATACATTTGACGCATTTGTTGTCAAAATAACATTCGAAAACTGACATAAAAAACCCCATTCACAATAGAGTACAATTCAAAAAATCAAAAGTGACTGATAAAAAATCATTTTAAATTCCATGTCCACGATAGTACGTTCATGAACGACACTTTCTATCAAAATTTAAAAGAGTTTAGTGTCCTAAAGGCCGATTTATAAAACGTTACTTTTACTTTACTTCGGCGTAACTTTACAGAAAATAAAGTACATGGGAATGTATTAGCAAATTTATACTTCACTTTAGCGCTACTTTGCTGATTCATTTAGCTGTAAGTAGTACTGTCAAAAGCCAAGCTTGGCCGATCATGCGCCAACTTTGCAAAAATGAGATATTCACCCTTATTGTCAAGGGTGGTGATTACGGAATATCGCTTCGTACGAAACCTGGTGGTCTTTTTATGTAGGTTTCGTACGAAGCGATAATCCGTAATTACTGCCCAGGTGTAAATAGTCAGAAGTCGCGAGTTCAGACACATGCGCATACCTGTTTCTAATTTCACGTAACTTTACAATCTATAAATTTAAGCAAATTTGTTAAGTTACGCGGAAGTAAAATGAAAGTAACGTTCTGTAAATCGGCCTTAACTTTGATGTATTTCACAGATTGTAGCTGGGTCAGCACCAGCAACTTCTTCTCGAGCTGATAAAGCCAAAAACAAGAAGTTGAGTCGCGAGGAAAGAAAACTAGAGGCCATTTTAAGAGCCATTGAACAGATGGAAAAGGCGGATCAGCGAAAACAGGAACATAAGCAACATACAAAGCAGCCACAGCATCGTCGGGAGTCTGAACCTGCACCTGAACGAGCCAAGGAGGAGGACAAAACTGTGGTTGAGCCTAAACAGAAACGAAAAAGGTAAGAAAATAGATTTTTAAAAATACCGTGTATCCCGCAAAAAGCGCACGAGCTCATAACTTTTTAGGTATACTTTCTACAGAACTCAAATTTTAGCAGTTGTCTAAGAAGACTTTTAGCCTTCTTTTACATGCATTTACAAAAATGTAGGTATGACTTCCGGTTTAAGCGGAAATGACATTAATTTTGTATTTTTAAATGAAACACCTAAATACAGAGTGTTACCAAATAACTAGGAAAAAATTCAGGGGGGTAATTCCTAAACCCATTTTAAGAAAAAAAGTATATATAAACATGTGTCCGAAAATCCTTCGTTTCTGAGATACAGGGTGTCGAAGTTTCACCAAAAAAATTTTAATCTTAAGATTACTAAGAAACTAAGTCAGATATTTATTTGAAATAATAATAAAAAAAAGAAATAAATTAACCCTCCATTGTTAACTATGTTTTATTTTCATTAAAATAAAAAAGCCAAATTTAAAAAAGAAATTTTGTTGCCTTTGGACAATGAATTTTTTTCTCGAAAGCGGTTAGTTTTATGAAAATAGAACACGACATTAATTTTAAAGATCATATCATAGGGCTTCTAATTATTTTATGAAAATACCAAAAAAGTAACACACAAAAAAGTTGGGGGTGAACAACCCCCATGGTACCTCCAAATGTGCCCCTTCCAATTATAATTTTAGTTTTTTTCTACCGCACTTTATGCCTTAAGGCAAGAAAATTATCTGTGTTAAGTTTCAAATAAATATCTGGTAAGGTTTAGTGTAAATACTTGAGATGCCGAAATTAATAATCGTAGTTGTATAAAGGTCTTTATTAATCAAAGGTAAAATAGTGACTGAGTATTTGGAATTTAACAATAAACTAGAAATGGGTTAGATCAGTGGGTGGGTTAGGTCAGTGAGCCAGTTAGAGTTTTTTTATAAAATGCCGACATTAAATAGGATACTCCTCGCAGTAATCAGAAAACAGAAAAATTCAAATGAACAATAATATTTTAAAATTACAAAAAAAAATCTGCGAGAAGAGGTTATACTATTAACTTTTCTATAAAAAAAAGATTTATTAGCGAAAAGCATAAATGCGTATTAATTCTGACACTGACGTATAGGATTTAATTTGGCTTTAGAAAGATGCTCTTGTTTTAATTTTTTTTGCAAAGCCGCCTTGACCGAACCTAGACTTACGTGACTTTTTTATCACTAAAAACCTTTTTTTTGACCTTTTTTGTCTTAAAAACTTCACAAAAAAAAAACAAAAAATATATTTTAATACAGAATTTAATTTCCTTTCATTTTTATGACTTAAGTTTTTTTTGGATATTGAAAAATAACGAAGATACGGCTTTTTTTTAAATTGGGGGGCTTATGTGGGGCCGGACAAAAAAAACTTAAATATACTTTTAGTAGAGAATTAAAAGGGCTTTAAAGTTACCAGAAAAAAAATTCTGTAATTTTTATGATAACTGAAATATGAATTTTTTCTCACTTGGGGGGTTCCGCAGCCCCCCTTATTATTTTCCGATTTCTTTCAAAAACAATAGGGATCTAGATTTTAATGAGAACGATTTTTCCTGAAAATTTGAACTTGATGGGATCTTTGGTACTCAAGTTAGAGTGTCTACAAAAAACGTGACAGACGGACAGACGGACGGACGGACGGACGGACGGATTTTTTGAAAGTTGTTCAAAATTCGATGAAACGCACGAATCTGCAAGAATTTTTGCTCTACGACGATTTTTAACGATTTTAGAATTTTCAAAACAATCACAATATACTCCTCGTTTTTGACTTTGTCTGCGAGGAGTATAATAAAGTAATAACTAAAATGCTGATGTATAATAACTTAAGGTCATTAGCTTATAAGTTATTATACTTAATTAATATATTACACTTAGTTTCTTGGTAATCTTAAAAAAAAAGTGTTTTTTTAGAAACTTTGGCACCCCGTATCTCAGTACAGTACAAAAATCAATTACGTTTGGGGAAGAACCCTATTGTTTTTCAGAAAAATCATAATAAATAGAACCATAATAAGTAGAAAAAAATTCATATTTCGGTTAATATCAATTTTACGAAAAAAAATATTCTTAACTAAATTGAAGATTGTATTTTTCCCTATTAAAAAGCATCTAAGTATTTTTTTGTATCCGCACCCGTTTACAAAAAAAACAAGTTTTACGTTTTCTTTTAATAAAATAAAAAATGCACCTTTTTAATCATCTACTGCGAAGAGTATCATATAGAATGTATAACAATAAAAAATAGTCATAAAAAAAAACTATCTGCGAAGTATAACTTTTTAATTGATCTATCCCACCCATTGATCTAACCCGCTCTTGTTTTTTTTGCAGAAGAAAGGGTCGAGCTCGAACTACAAGTACTCACAGCAATCGACCAAGAAGAGATCGATTAAATTCGGGCGATTCTTCGTATTTAACATCGGGAGATGAAAATTTGCTTTCGCCAAATGATGGCATCCATCCTAGACGGCCATCTTTAACCAACTCAGGTTAGTACCAAAAAAAATCAACAATAAAAAAAAACTGATCGTTAAATAACTTAAAAATTTGGCTACAAAAAGTTTTTGATTTTATAAAAATTGGTTAATTCTTGGTGACAAAAATTTAGCTTTAAAATTCTCATATATTTTTAACATTACCTTACTTTGCGCTCTAATATGAATGGAGCGGACTCTTACAAAAATTGGTTGGAGTTACCTAGAAGATCTGTCATACCACCTGTCGTTCCAGATGCTAACTGACATTACTTCTGAATTTTATATTTTTATCAAATATTACGCTAACATACCAAAAAACAACAAACTGTCGGTTTAAAACATTCTACATACCAGCTAAAAGGTTTATATAACATTAACGGAGTGTTTTACATCTTTAATTCTTCATAAATAGGTAAAAAAGGGCAAAATGACTCATTTACAAAGATACTTTTATTGCAAAATCCGTGCATCCAAAAAAATGCGAATTATTTCAAACATTCACGGAAATCCTTTTGTTAATGAGTCATAATGCCCTTTTTTACCTATTTATAAAGAATTAAAGATGTATAACAGTCTCTAAATGCTATACTATCCTTTTTGCTGGTACGTAGAATGTTTTAAACCGGCAGTTTGTTGTTTGTTGGTATATTACCGTTATATTTGGTAAAAATACAAAATTCAGAAGTAATGTCAGTTAGCATCTGGAACGACGGGTGGTATGACACATCATCTAAGTAACCCCAACCATTTTTTGTACGAATACGCTCCATTCACATAAAAAAAAACGTTCTCTGCAGAAAACTCGCCATCAAAAGCAGCCCGCTTGCTCCTCGCCCTAACCCAAGAGGAAAAAAACGAAAAGTCCCCCACTCGCGACACACACCACGACTCAAACTCCAATTCAATGCACTCCTCCCCCGAGACTCCCATGTCTCTAGCATGCTCCCTCGTGCAAGCCGCCGTGGAGCCCCTAGAGCCCGGCTTCAAGTTCCCCAAGACCAAGAAGGGACTCATGAACGAGTGGTTGAACAAGGGACAAGATTTGGCGCCCATACAGCGGCCCAATACTCTAGTGACGCCGGTAGCGCCCTCTGAGTTTGATAATAACTCGAGTTATTACTCGCCGAGTAAGAGTCTAAGTAATTTGGCGCAAGCAGCGGCGTTTTGTGATCAACAGCCAAGGGGTAGTGCTAAGAAGAGATGGTTAAGGCAGGCTATTAGCGAGGATAAGGGTGATAGTCCTCAGAGTCGATCTGGTAAGTTTTGAGATATGTTAAGTAATTTTTGCCAATTTAAAACAATTTAAACACTAACACAAGGTGTAAAAACTTGTAAAATTTGTACTTAATACGTATTAAAATGCTTTAGTACGTATTCAGTAACGTAATACGTTAATACTTCTCGGAAGACATTCTAAATACGCGCTAAATACACGAATATATCTTAATATGTATTAAATATACGAAAACATCTTAAAACGTGTTACAAATATTTAATACGTATTCAGTAACGTAATAAGCGTTAAATAAGTTAATACATCTCGAAATACATTCTAAATACGCACTGAGTACGTAGAAAATTCGCAAAAACATTTTAATACGTATTAAAAAAAATTAATTCGTATTCAGTAACGTAATTTGCATTGAATACGTGTTAAATATGTTAATACATCTTTAAATACGTACTGATTACTTATTACATACGCGAATACATCTCAATACGTATTAAATATGCAAAATCATAATACTTCTCGGAATACATTCTAAATACGCACTAAATACGTTTTAAATACTTATTAAATACGCGAATACATCCTAATACTGGGTGTCCCAGAATTGGCGCACCACCTGTATGGTACGTTGTTGGGGCATGCCCAGGGATCCCCAGAAAATTGTAAAAAAAAATCCATCTCATACACCCTCGAAGATATAAGGCCTCAAAGTGCAAAACCTTAACCGCATATACCTTAAAAACAACAGCACGTATTAACGAAAAATATGGTTTAATACAAAGCTGCAGTCTATCTTAAACCATTTCACCAATTTTTATTCTTTTAAATGGTCAAATAACATTTTTATAATCAATTTAATTTTACAAAATTTTCTTGAAATGACAACAATGTCAATAAAATTTTAGACAAAAGTGTATAATTAAAGACTCATAGATGAGATTTTTAGATTTATTTACCTAGACTGTGTAGTATTTTTCTAGACTGTCTTGCCAAATTTATGCAACTTTGTTCGCATTTTCCTCAATGAATATAACAGATGGATTTTTTTTAACAATTTTCCTGGAATCCCCAGGCATGCCCTAACAGCGTACCATACAGGTGGTGCGCCAATTTTGGGACACCCTGTATGTATTAAATACGCAAAAACATCCTAAAATGTATTTAAAATATTTAATACGTATCCAGTAACGTAATACGCATTAAATATGTGTTAAATACGTTAATACATCTTGGAATACATTATAAATACGCATTAAATATGTGTTAAATACGTTAATACATCTTGGAATACATTATAAATACGCATTGAATACGTAGAAAATTCGCAAAAACATCTTAATACATGTTAAAAAAAAATACATCTCGGAATAAATTCTAAACACGTTGAAAATACGTAATTACATCTTAATACGTTAAAAAAATGAATACGTATTTAGTAACGTAATTCGCAATAAATACGTGTTAAATATGTTAATACATCTACATATAAATATGCACTTAACAATTATTAAATACGCGAATACATCTTAACACGTATTAAATACGCAAAATCATCTGAATACGTGTTTAAAAATATTAATACAGATTCAGTAACGTATTACGCATTAAATACGTTTTAGGTACGTTAATACATCTCAGAATACATTCTAAATACGCACTAAATACGTATTATAAACGCAGAAACATTCTAATACGTATTAAAACAATTTAATACGTATTTCAAAAAACGTAATACGCATTAACTACGTTAATAAATCCCAAATACGCACAAAATACGTTTTAAATACGTATAAAATACGCAAAAACGTCTTAATACGTGAAAACTCTGCGTTTTGCCTTTATAAAACGTTTCATAACATTTTTATTGTATTTTTTTTAGAATCTCCCCCCTTGAGTGATGCAGTAGCCCCCCCTAAAAAACGTCGTTTACCAAGAGTATCGATTTCGAATGACAATTCACCCCCACTTACCCCTACAAGTACATCTCTTGCAGAACCGAATGTAAGTTTTTAAAAATGTCAAAAATATCAAAAAATGTCAAAAAAAAGAAAAAATTTCAAAAAACACAACAAAATATAAAAAAAAATGGTAAAAATGGTAAAAATAAAAATCAAAGTGGAAATAAAGTTTTTAAAAAATGTCTAATAAAAAAAAAATGTCAAAAATGTTCAAATATTAAAAATGTCAAAAATATAAAATGTTAAAGTCAAAATAATTAAAAAAATAATTTTTGTTAACAGTTATTTACTGATTTAACAACGCCAACACCAGAGGGCGCAATCGACCTCCCAACTCCATCAACCCCAATGGAAACCGACCCCCAACCTTCCCTTCCCCTAGAAGCCCCCCTAATCCCCCTAAATTTCCCCCAACAGCCCCTAGATTACTCCCAAGTTCACCAAGAAGAGCTACGTCTTCAAGAACAACAAGAAACGCCCCTACGTTTGCAAGTCACGCCCCCTTTGACTGTGGCCCCGCCCCTAATGTCCCCCCAACCCCTAACAGTGGGGGTTATTCCATTAGTGGTTGCCCCAAGGCCGGAACTGCCTTTGGGGTGTGTGATGGACCCTAGGATTCATAGGGATTTGCACATGTTCTCGAATAGTGATCATTTAGTAGGGACTGTGGAGAAGACGTTGAGTATTTTTGGATTTGGGGATAGGAAGCCGGAGCCTATTACTCCTGCTAAACGAAAGGTTAGTTTTTGGGTAAAATATTATCAACAAACAGTAAAAAATGCACATTTTTATTGGAACTTTAAGGTATTTCTATCGAGTAAGCACTTTCTAATAGATTTTTTTTAAAGTTCAAAAATTGCACCATAGTTTTTTAACTAGAGTGGGTTAGATCTTCGAGTGGGTTAGATCAGTGAGTAGGTTTGAGCAATAAGCCGGTTAGATTTTTTATAAAATGCCGACATTTAATGGGATACTCCTCGCAGTAATACGACAATAAATAATAAAATAAAAAAAAAACAATAATTTTTTATATTATTTAAAAAAATCTGCGAAGAGGCCAAACTATTAACTCTCTTATAACAAAAAAAAAATTATTTGCGAAGAGCATATAGGTAACAATTCTGACACTGACGTTTAGGATTTAATTACCCTTTAGAAAGATGCTTTTGTTTTGATTATTTTTTGCAAAGCCATCTTGACCGAGCCTAGACTTACGTGACTTAGAATTTTTATATCCCTAAAAATCTTTCAGTGGACCTTTTTTGTCTTAAAAACTTCACAAAAAAAAAACAAAAAATACTTTTTAATACAAAATTTTATTTTTTTTTATTTTTATACCTTCATTATTTTTTCTAAATTGAAAAATAACGAAGATATGGCTTTTTTTTTAATTGGGGGGCTTATGTGGGGTCGGACAAAAAAAACATTCGATTACTTTTTGTAAAGAATTGAAAGGGCTTTAATATTGCAAAAAAAAAATTTTTGTAAATTTTATAATAACCGAAATATGAATTTTTTTCCAGTTGGGGGGCTCTGGAGCCCCCTTTGTAATTATCTGACTTTTCTCAAAAACAATCCCAACCAAGATTTTAATAAGAACGATTTTTCCTGAAAATTTGAACATGATTGGGGTCTCCGTTTTCAAGTTATCGTGTTTACAAAAAACGTGACAGAGTTCAGACAGACAGACAGACAGACAGACGGATTTTTTGAAAGTTGTTCAAAATTCGATGAAACGCACGAATCTGCAATAATTTTTGCTCTACGACGATTTTTTACGATTTTAGAATTTTCAAAACAATCACAATATACTCCTCGTTTTTGACTTTGTCTGCGAGGAGTATAATAATAGACACCGTCAAGCCTTACGTCACAGTTCACAGAAGTGCATTAAAATACTATCTGTGAAATTTTTTTAGGCAACCAACATTACGGATCAAAGGATCAAATGGTCATTTTTTTCTTATTCTGTGTTTCCAACATTGGTCTTTTTAAAACATTATTTAAAGAAAAATAAGAGAGTTCTTTAGGTCCCATTGGTGTAAAAATATTCCTTAGTAACTTATTATACTCCTCGCAGACAAAGTCAAAAACGAGGTGTATATTGTGATTGTTTTGAAAATTCTAAAATCGTCAAAAATCGTCGTAGAGCAAAAATTCTTGCATATTCGTGCGTTTCATCGAATTTTGAACAACTTTCAAAAAATCCGTCTGTCTGTCTGTCTGTCTGTCTGTCTGAACTCTGTCACGTTTTTTGTAAACACGATAACTTAAGAACGAAAACCCTAATCAAGTTCAAATTTTCAGGAAAAATCGTTCCTATTAAAATCTTGGTTGGGATTGTTTTTGAGAAAAATCAGAGAATGACAAAGGGGGCTCCAGTGCCCTCCAACTGGAAAAAAAATCATATTTCGGTTATTATAAAATTTTCAAAACTTTTTTTTTGGTAATATACAAGCCCTTTCAATTCTTCACAAAAAGTAATTCAAAGGTTTTTTTGTCCGACCCCACATAAGCCCCCCAATTAAAAAAAAAGTCGTATCTTCGTTATTTTTTAATTTACAAAAAAAACTTAGGTCATAAAAATGGAAGAAAATTAAATTTTGTATTAAAATGTATTTTTTGTTTTTTTTTTTGTAAAGTTTTTAAAACAAAAAAAGCCAAAAGAAAGTTTTTTAGTGATAAAAAAGTTCTAAGTCACGTAAGTTTAGACTCGGTCAAGGTGGCTTTGCAAAAAAAAAATTAAAACAAAAGCATCTTTCTCAAGCCAAATTAAATCCTAAACGTCAGTGTCAGAATCGATACCTATTTATGCTTTTCGCTAATATTTTTTTTTATAGATGAAAAGAGTTAATAGTTTTACCTCTTCGCAGATTTTTTTTTGATAATTTTAAAAAATTAACGAGAAAATTACTGTTTATTTTTAATTTTGTTATTTTCTAATTACTGCGAGGAGTATCCTATTAAATGTCGGAATTTTATAAAAAAAACTCTAACATACTCACTGATCTAACCTATCCACTGACCTAACCCGCTCTAGTTTACGGTATTTTAATTTAAAATTACCCGAGAATCTACCGCAAGAATTAAAAAATCGCTTATTAATCTGATGATGATGATCACCCACCAAGATGTCAGCTTTACGAGAATTGCTTGATAAAGCAACCATATCAAGGGGTATGGTTTGTTTGAAGTAATAGAAGAAAATGTTAATTTTACAATGGTACTTACCAGACCTCTTGATATGGTTGTTTTCTCAAGCAATTTGCGTTTAAAATTCACATCTTGGAGGTGCACAACATAAACACATAAACTGTATATTATAGAGTTTTACAATGAACTTAACTTGAAATATCGAATTTAAGACATTATAGCACATTTTAATACCAAGGGTTCCCTAAGAAAGCCTTTTATTTTCACAAAATATTGTTCCAAAAGTGTGGCTAAATCTGACAGAATTAAAATTCTACTTCACAGACAGTTTTTTAATGTGGATCTGTGATGTAGGAGTTGACCGTGTGTATTATTCATCTTCCATCATTGTTGCACAATGATCGCGCACTCTCTGTGTTCAATAGAAATACCTTAAAGAAACTTGTTTAGTGAATGTTACGGCTTGATGGAATAATAATTTTTTTATAGCTCTCTATAACAGAATACTTGCAACGTAAAAAACTAAACAACAACGACAATGGTGAGAAAAATGAGGACTCCTCGAATCCTGAAGATCCAACGAGTATGGACGATGTCTTAGGGGAGGATAATAATTCCTCTGAGTCGTACAAAGCGCCCCCTACCGCTTTGGCAAGGGCTAGATCGAATAGTACCACTAGTTCTACGTCCACTACCACTGATGACGAGGCAGGCGTGCAAGAAGTACCTGATAAAGGTGAGTTTAGAAAAAAAAAATGTACAATGAAAAATTAATAAAAAAAAAAAAAAATTAATATTAGATTTTAGTACTAAGAGTTAAAGTGATGGTTTGTGTGCCTCGGCAGAAAGATTGTCTGGTGAACGAAGCGAGACAGACAATTCTGCCGAGGCACACAAAGCCACTTTAACTCTGTGTAGTAAACGATACTTTTTCTTAAAACTTCTAAATACAATGGTATTATAATACATTTAATTTATTTATTTTAGTTGACTTTTATTTATTTTAAAATAAACGTCACTAATGTGATGTTTATTTGACGTTTTAAGAAAAACAAATTTGGTAGCGTCTGTAAAAGTTGCTTTTACTGTCGCCGGCAGTAAAAATAAAAACTCTATGATACAGTTCAGAAAAGTGCTACTTTATGTTCGTCATATACGTCACTAAGTGGTGTTTTTTTGACGTTTTAAGAAAAAAAGACTTATTTAATTTTTTAGTTATTTATTGTTTTTTTTTGTTTCAGTGGTTTTAGCACCTCCAGCTTTTAATTCGGAGCCCACCGAATTAGAAAGAACACGAGAATTATCAAATATGAGACTCAAAAAAGCGTTTGGTTTGCCAATGGATACTGAAATTAGAAAACCAGGTAATTAAAACAAAAACTTTACCATTAGTACAATCAAGCTGTCCTAAATAATGAGGGTACATCGACAAAATTCCTGGTAGGGCCGCCTTTTTTATATGATGTAACTGGATGTCCAAAGAGTAAAACCCCAAATTGGCGTATATCTACCTATTGTAGAAACGGAGTTATGGCCCCCCAAAGGGCCCCCTTTAATTCATCACGCTGAAACTGCACCAAATTTTGCAAATAGATGTCAAATAAGGTTTTAAAAAGATTTTTATAAAAAAAAATTTCTAAAAAAATTCTTTTACCTCCTAAATAGCCCCCAAAGAGTAATAACCAATCACGTTGGATTTACATCAAATTGCAGATAGACGTATAATAAGATGCTTAAAAATATTTCCTTATAACTTTTTTTCAAAAAATAATTCCTTCGCCCCATAAACGGGCTTTTAGGGGGGCATTAAATTTTTTTTTTCAAAAAAAGTTATTAATAAATATTTTTTTAGCATCTCATTTTACATCTATTTGCGAAATTTGTTGTAAATCAAACGTGATTGGTTATTACTCTTGGGGGGCTATTTAGGGGGCGAAGGAATTTTATAGAGGTTTTTTTTTATAAAAATCTTTTTAAAACCTTATTGGACATCTAGTTTCAAAATTTGAGGCAGATCCACCGTGATATAACATAACGAATTCGAGGGGGCTTCATATAGGTTTTTTAAATGTGTGATATTATATCTACAGGGTGTCCAAAGAATTACGCATAAACGCAATGATGCATTCTTAAGGTTTTCTAGAAAATTGTCAAAAAAAAATCCTTCTGTTATATTCATCGAGAAAAATGCGAACAAAATTGCATAAGTTCGGCAACACAGTTTGTAAAATAAATAAAAAACAATCTATATTCTTGAACATGCATTTTTGCATTTAGATCATATAGACATTGTTGTCAGCATCATTTCATAAAAATTTTGTAAAATTAAATTGGTTATAAAAATGTAATTTCACCATGTAAAAGATAAACAAATGGTAAAATAACTTTATATAGAGTGTGCCTTTGTATTTATCCATTTTTTTTCGATAATACGTGCTGTTATATTCAAGATATAAGCATTTAAAGTTTCGCATTTTGGGGCCTCATATCTCCAAGGGTATTTAAAATAGATTTTGTTTATCAATTTTCTGGGGCTCCCTAGACATGCTCCAACAACGTATCATCGCATTTATGCGCCATTTTTTTGACACTCTATATTTAATTCTCTCATAATTGAAAAATGGTGTTACATTACCCCCTTTTGACTTAAATGTCTCTTTCAGCCCTTGACGTAGAAGCAATTCTAAACTGCGACCTACCCCCCGTGTTAAAACCATCTTTACCCAGCCCAAATTTCCCAATCCCAGGGGCAAGCACCATAGAGCCCCCCAAAGACCCCCCTGAGCTTACAATGATGCCCCCACACGATAATCTATCACCGATAAACAGCCCTCCGCAATCCCCTCTACCGGAAACAACCCACGATGTAGTAGTGAATCAACCGGAAGTGAGGGACGTTTGTGAAGCTGAAATGGGCGGGGCTAAGGTCGAAGTCACGCCCATTGGGGGTGGAGTAAAGAGGAAGGGAGGGGTTAAGTCGCATTTGTTTTATACGCCAGATGAGGAGGAGGACAGGGAAGAAGAAGAAGAAGAGGAGGAGGAAGTGGCCAAGTGTAGTTTTGCAGACATTGGGTCTGTTGGTTATGTGCCACCTTTTAATAATCCGGTGTATCCTGGAATTAACTATACGTCGATTATTGGTGAGTTTTGATTTTTTTGTTTTTTTAACCTAGCCTAAAAAAAGTGTCACATTACCCCCCTTTACTTTAATTTCTCCTTTAGCCCTTGAAAATAGTATAATAATTATATAAAAACATAGAGTTTTTTAAAAAACGCCTTATAAAACGAGTTTGTTGTACTATTTTTTATATTTGCATCCTTTAATTTATTAAAAAGCATTTTTAATTTGAATTTAAAACTTAACTTAAAATTTTATTTTTATTGGATTGGCAACATTGACATTTTGAAGTAAAAAGTAAATTTAGGTCAGACATATTGAATAATGACATTTGTAAACTTTACTCACTTAATACTGAATGAATAGGCGTTTTTGAGAAAATGTATCCGTTGATATCGTATCTCCGATTCTTCTAGTTATTCTCTTTAGTCTCTACAAACAAACTATGTCCCCCAATAGTTTATAATAGTAAAATTTGTAAATAAAAAGTACCTTGCATGGGAATAATTTATCTTTTTGCATCTGGAAAACCAACCTAATAAAATAAAATTGTGGGTTTAGTAATGAAGCAATTCAGCAACCTTAGAAAAAACTCAAATTTCGGGTTTCGTAATGTGCTTATTATAGAACGCAAATATAAAAAGATGTTTTTAGTATATTTTTTTTTACAATTACGAGGGTGCTCTTTTATATCTTGCATATAGACAAATAGGGGGCGCCACCAACGTCACCACAAGTGCCAAACAAACCGACAAATATTTTAGCCACAATAATTTTTTTAGTAGGACAGTTTTTGAAAAAATATTCAACATTTTTTGACTCCTTTTAAAGAAAGTTATCTCAACAATTATGTCTTGCCGTGTCAATTTTTACTTTTGGCAATGCACCACATCAAGACTATTTCCTGCTGTTTCTTGAGCATCAAACATGGACCCACCAGTCTTAGCGCCCATCCTAAGACAGCTCTACCAAAAACAGGCGGAGTGTCCCGGAAATACATGGATGCTTTGCGCCAGTTAAAACCCGCGGAAAATGCACAAGTGACACACCGCAACATTAACACATTCTAAGCCAATTAAATAATTCTAATTCAAAAAATCTTACATAAACGGTTGAATGCGAAAAAAAATATTTTGTGTTGGACAGCTCAATTTTTTAGAGAGGCACAAAAGTAGACTTAGTGACCCAGAGTTTTGAGTCTGTTCGGCAGTGGAATTTTATAAATCGCATACAAAACCGCGACCAATCATGAATTTACACAAAAAAATCAAAAATAAGCTTCTAGGGGGTTTCATGTAAAGAATAAGCCAAAAAGAGGTATACCGCGTTTCCTAGCAGCTCGCGTTAACTAAACAATGTACTGTGGCGAAACCACTTGTCGTATCTTAACAAAACTTTCGGTATAGTCTTAATAAACTTGAAGGGTTTGTTTGACACTTGTGGTGACGTTGGTGGCGCCCCCTATTTGTCTATATGCACAATATAAAAGACAATCTTTAATAAAATGGTTTTTAACAAAATTTGCCGTATTTTTAATGTAACAACAACAATTTTTACATTTGTTTTGTTATTTTTTCTAGATGAAGATGGGAGGTATGAGGGGCGTAACCCTTCCCCGCCCCCCAATTTGGAGTTATAGCAGACTCCCCCAAACCCAGCTTTAAACTAGAGCGGATGTGCAATTTGCCCAATATTCAACTAATTTAAGATTTATTTAACATAAACAAGTATTAATGTTGCTCTTGTGCAAACAAACTACCAGTTATTGTTTTATTTTCGGAGATTTATTTTTTAATAATATTACTAATATGTAAGTGGGTATCTACAATGGATGTAAGTATATTGCTAAATAGTTAAAGTTATTTTTGAATTGTTTTTATTTGAGAATTAGTGTTTATATAAAAAATGTGCGATTTGTTTCTTTCCTTTGATTTTTTTATTTATTTTTGTTGTAGATAGCGTGTACATTGTACATAGTTTTTATCTATTTGAGAGGATTATTAGATAATTTGGAGTATTTAACGCAATCTCACGTGTATATAAATTGGATTTAGACATATTGTAAAAAAGTACAAAATGTGGTGATCTCGTAAAGAAGTAGACGTTTTTTTTTATTATTTTAAGCTAAGACAATGTTTTTAGACACTTAAATTGGCTCTAAGTGGGCTTTGGCCAACAAGCCACGCCCTCTGGGGTTACTCTCCCAGTCCCCACCACTTTTTTCAAAATTAGCGAATAGCCCAATCATTCTATTTAAAATTTGCAGGTTCCTTAGAAAAAAATGCCAACCAAGATCTGCTTATGCAGGATTATAGGCACTATCCCCAGGAATATAAAAGTGAAAAATTACCACAAAATTTCCGTGACGTTTAGCCCCCATCTTGTATAGAAGTGAGGAGTTAGTTTTTTGTTAATACCTAAACTATTCGGCACTTTTAAAAAAAAGTTTTAAAAATTTTTAGAAACATTATTTTAATAAGAATACAATCATCCTTAAAAAAATAATGTATCACTAATATTAACGATTCTATAGCTCTTTGAAAATCACCTTATTTCATCATAATCGTCTATCGAGGGGCAATTCACCTTGGAAGTATAGTGTACAAGTATGTGGAAGTACGTGGAAGTATGTGGAAGTACGTGGAAGTATGTGGAAGTATGTGGAAGTATGTGGAAGTATGTGGAAGTACGTGGAAGTATGTGGAAGTATGTGGAAGTACGTGGAAGTAAAGTGGAAGTATGTGGAAGTATATAGAGGTTTTTAGATTAAAAATTGGCGCGAAATTCAAAATAATGGTATTTTTTTAATTTTTGACATATTATTATTTAAAAAATTGGCGCCAAATTTAAAAAAATTGCTTTTTTTAATTTTTGACAGTCAATTATTCAAAAAATTGGCGCGAAATTTAAAAAACAATAAATTTAAATAGTAAAATTTAAGTTTTTTGATTTTTTAAATTTTTGACACACAATTATTATAAAATAAGCGCTAAATTAAAAAAAAATAATTAAAATTAAAGTTGAACATTTATATTTTTTCCGATTCTCAATGCTTATTTAAATGGCTAAAAAGTTATTTTTTAAATAAATTAATTTTTATTTATTAATAGAATATAATTGATTCTCATAAAGTCATAAAATAAGTATCGATTTTTCACATCACTAGACAATTTGCACTTAAAATTTGAGGTTAAAATATTTTGCGCATGCGTCATTTATAATTTAATGTGGAAGTATGATTGGAAGTACGTGGAAGTATAGTGGAAGTATGTGGAAGTATGTGGAAGTAAGTGGAAGTATAGTGGAAGTATGTGGAAGTACGTGGAAGTACAGTGGAAGTACGTGGAAGTACGTGGAAGTACCTGAAAAGTGGAAGTATGTTGTACAAATTACTGGAGGTGAATTGCCCCTCGTCGTCTATCTTAGTCATAGAGTCCTGAAGCATAGATTGCAGCGTTCTCTGTAGGACCAAATTAGCACATTTTCAGTGCTATAAAATCGTTTACATTGGTGATTTATTATTATACTCTTCGCAAGACTAGGTCCGAAGAGTATATTGCAATCGATACGAAAATCCTAAAATCGTCAATTTTCATCCTAGAGCAAAAATTTTTGCAGATTCGTGTTTTTCATCGAATTTTGAACAACTTTGAAAAAATCCGTCCGTCGGTCGGTCGGTCTGTATGTATGTCACGTTTCTTGTAAACACGCTATCTTAAGAACCAAAACTCCAATCCAATTCAAATTTTAAGGAAAAATCGATCCCTATAAGAGGAAGAACCCTATTGTTTTTGACGAGAATCCGAGAACTGCAACGCCCCCTTTTCAGCCCCCCAAATGAAAAAAAAAATCGTAGCTCGACTATTATTAAATTTACAAAAAAAATTATTCGACATAAAGTATAGACAATTTAATTCTTCACCAAAAAGTATTCCTTAGTTTTTTTGTCCGACCCCCCAATTACCCCCCAGCACAAAAAAACCTCCTATCTCCGTTATTATTCAATCTACAAAAAAAAATATTTTTTACAAAATTAATAAAAATCTAATTTTCTATTAAAAATGTTACTTCATTTTTTGTAAAATTAGCCAGTAAGGTTAAAAAAACAAAAACTAAAAGATTTCAGTAGCAAAAAACTTCTAAGTCCAAAACGCGTCACGCGTCGGTCAAGAAGGCCATGCCAAAAATATTTCAAACAAAGAAACAAAGCTAGCTGTCAGAACAAATAACCTCAAATATCTTAAACGTCAGAACTGACGTTTATCCTCTTCGTTAACTAAATTCTTCGTGTTTTCTTTTAATAGTTTGCACTCTTCGCAGATTTTATTTACATAGATTTTTTTTTTATAAGAAATTATTAATTATCCTATAATAGTTTTCTTGCGGAGAGTATACCATAGAATGTGTAGCAATTATATAAAAAATTGATTTAGCTTTGATTTACAAAATATATACTACACTCCTACCGATTCCGAATTCTACTTGACCTACTTATTTGCGAAGAGTAACTTCTACGCGTTTTGACTTCTACCCATTCCGACTTCTACCCATTCTAGTTTTATTAAAAATGACTGTATCTTATTAAAATAATGTTCCTAAAAATTTTTAAAACTTTCTTCAAAAGTGTCAAATAGTTTAGGTATTAACAAAAAACTAACTCCTCACTTCTATGCAAGATGGGGGCTAAACGTCACGGAAATTTTGTGGGAATTTTTCACTTTTATGTTCCTGGGGGTAGTGCCTACAATCCTGCATAAGCAGATCTTGGTTGGGATTTTTTTCTGGGGGCATTATTAGAATGATTGGGCTATGCGTTTTTTGCGTTTTCTTAAGGGGGCGTCTGTGTTTTTGTGTAAATAGGGGCTGAAAAGGGGGGCTGTGCCCCAGACGCCTGGGACAACATACAAATTAACTTTAAACATCACAAAATGGCGTTCAAAAAAGTTGTACATAAGTGTACATATTCTATAATGTGTAAAAATGTTCACGTACTACTCCCAGTGTTTTTTTTTTGTTATATTTATTACAAAGGGGGGGTTAAACTATTATTATCTGAAAAATGGGGATTTTGTTGGGCCCCCCCTTTTAATTTAATGCTAACATAGAATTTTGTAATTAATTATAATTCTAAAATGGGTGCCAGATTGTTTTTTGTACCGGATTAAAATAATACGTACAAAATTTACCTATTGTTAATATAAAAAAATATAAAAAATGAAAACTTTTTTACAATCAGTATTAGGGGTGCGATAAAAAACAATTTGGTGCGATTTGTTTTTGATAAATTGTCAATATATTAATTTAATATAATAATATAGGTTGTTATTTTCAACGACTTTACGTAAAACTATTTTAATATATTACAATGGCTGTATATATTCATAATTTGATGTTAGTACGAATTTTTCGTACAATTATTAAATAAATTCATTGAAAAATTACACAAAGGTTTTTTATTATACTCTTCGCAAAAGAGTATTGCGATTACTCGGACCTTCTTTAAATCGTTAATATTCATCCTAGAGCAAAAATTTTTGCAGATTCGTTCGTTTCATGACTTTTAAGACTTTTATTTTTTGTCCGTCTGTAACGAAATTTGTGACCACCATAACTCAAGAATGGTTTATCGGATCGACTTGAGATTTAACACAAAAATCAATCCCATTTAGAGGAAGAGCCCTATTGTTTTTGGAAAAAATCAAGTAATAAATAGAGGGCTAAAAACACCCCCAAAGTAGAAAAAAATTCATATTTTCGTTAATATCAACTTAACGAAAAAAAAAATTCTTAATAAAATTAAAGATTGTATTTTTCCCTATAAAAAAGCATCTGGTAATTTTTTAGTATCCCCACCCGTTTACAAAAAAAAATAAATTTTACGTTGTTTTCAATAAAATAAAAAATGCACCTTTTTAATCATCTACTGCGAAGAGTATTATACAGGGTGTTGCAAATCTATGGGTCTATTAGAAGTATCTGGAGAACCGTTTTACCTAGCGCTCTGATTTTTTTTTATTAATTCTTAGGACATAAAATCTATAGCTCTAAAATATTTTGAAATTTGGGCGACTTCCGGTTATACCGGAAACTGACACCCACTTCCTTATTTTAAATGGAATACCCTATTTTTTATTACGGATTTGGATTCCTTTTTAAATTTAATGATAACTTTGTTAATATGACCATACCCCAAATTTGGGCCGTTTTCCTGGAAAAAATTATTTTCTCCAAGATTTGACTTTCGCAACTGTTTTGAAAACAATTTATTTTCAAAACATGAATTAATTTTTCGTAATAAAATTTAAACCACTTATTAACAAAGCCCAAAGGAATGTTTAACAAAAAAAAAATTAGCATTTTTACTAACCGGAAGTGGAAATTTTTTTGGTTAAACTTAAGAAAATTAAAAGTGATTTTTCTCAAAAAAATCAAATGCAACTAGTATCTTTTTATTAGCCCAAGAGATTGCTTTTTTTATTTGCTTTCCATTGGTACTATGGTTTCCTATACCGATTCTTAACCGTTTTGGGGATACGCGCAAAATAAGGAAATTCCCAAGTAAAGCTCGTGCTCTTACATTACCAGGTACTGTTATAAGTGGTATTTCCATTACGATTTAGCATATTTTTATTTTTTAAGTTTTACAGCCCATAGAAATCTAAAACGCACCCAAAAGATGTTTTGGGGGCTTGGGGATTGGGGGAAAGTTAGATACAATTTAAAGTGGTTGCGCTTTTTAATTGTGCATACATGCGTTTTTTTCTTTGTAATTATGGTAAAAACATGGAAATGTTATTTTTTGGAAATGTTTTGGGGGTCTTGGGGACTAGAGAAAGTTAGCCAAAATCTAAAATGGTTCATTTTTGTTTGTGCATAAGTCCATTTTTTGTTCTTTTAATTATGTTAAAAAATTTCAAATTTAAATATTTTTTTTGGAGATGTTTTGGAGGTCGAGGGGGCTTAGGAAAGTTAGCCAAAATCTGAAATAGTTCGTTTTTCTGTGCAAGTGTGCATAAAAATAAGGTAAATCGTAATAGAAATACCACTTATAACAGTACCTGGTAATGTAAGAGCACGAGCTTTACTTGGGAATTTCCTTATTTTGCGCGTATCCCCAAAACGGTTAAGAATCGGTATAGGGAACCATAGTACCAATGGAAAGCAAATAAAAAAAGCAATCTCTTGGGCTAATAAAAAGATACTAGTTGCATTTGATTTTTTTGAGAAAAATCACTTTTAATTTTCTTAAGTTTAACCAAAAAAATTTCCACTTCCGGTTAGTAAAAATGCTAATTTTTTTTTTGTTAAACATTCCTTTGGGCTTTGTTAATAAGTGGTTTAAATTTTATTACGAAAAATTAATTTATGTTTTGAAAATAAATTGTTTTCAAAACAGTTGCGAAAGTCAAATCTTGGAGAAAATAATTTTTTCCAGGAAAACGGCCCAAATTTGGGGTATGGTCATATTAACAAAGTTATCATTAAATTTAAAAAGGACTCCAAATCCGTAATAAAAAATAGGGTATTCCATTTAAAATAAGGAAGTGGGTGTCAGTTTCCGGTATAACCGGAAGTCGCCCAAATTTCAAAATATTTTAGAGCTATAGATTTTATGTCCTAAGAATTAATAAAAAAAAAATCAGAGCGCTAGGTAAAGCGGTTCTCCAGATACTTCTAATAGACCCATAGATTTGCAACACCCTGTATAGAATGTGTAACAATTATATGAAAATAAAAAAAATAGTCATAAAAAATGAGCTATCTGCGAAGTTTAACTTTTTAAATGATCTATCCCACTCACTGATGTAATAGGATTAGATTGACCATATTTCCTTCTTTGGCATGTTGTTGTGCAGTAGAGTATTCGTTTCAATCATTCAAGATTCACAAACCAAGCGCAATTTTTAAAATCTAATGGTAGGATTAGATTGACCATATTTCCTTCTTTGGAGTCAGATAGTTTGGTTTTGAAATAATATCAAAAATATAAAATATAAGCAAAAAACCAAAAACCTACTTTATTTTTTTTTTAACGCAAATTTTTTTTTTTCTAAATTTAAAGTAATAACCGCTCATGTATCAAAAATCAACACCTAAATTGATCAGGTTTAGCTTTTTTGAATGAATGAATCAATGAACACATGCAGAATACATATTTGGCGGCATCTATATTTTTACATATTTAAGACGGGGCCGGCTGCTTAAGGTCGGGGTGCATGACAATTTACAATTTAATCATTTTAGAACAAAAAAAAAATCGGAATTCTTAAAATCTAAAATAAATTAAGTGCCCTGCCACCTTAAGCAACCGGCCCCGTCTTATGCTACAAAAATAAAATCAGAAGGAAATCACTTTTACGTATTTTTATTTGACATTTAATAAGCTTAAATATGGTATAATCAATTGATATTTTTTTTAAAATGCAGTTAAATTAAAATTATTAATTTCTAGAAGTTTTAGAAATAATAGTGCTTTGCGATTGTTTATTTCCAGACAAAATAACAAATGGGGACTGTGTTTCTTTCTGTTTAGACTGCAACATATTTAAAGTTCCCAAAGGAGTATCTGTTGAACTCATTTTTTTCATCAACTGCAGAGAAAAAAACATAAAATTAAAACCAGAATATTAAAAAATAACAGTTATTTAACCAGTTAGTGTGTTAATAAAGGCGATTAATAAACGAGCGGTTTTAACAAGCGAGCGATCAGCGAGCTTGTTAATAAGTGAGTTTATTAATCGGCATTTAACATACGAACTGGTTACAATGCTGCATCGCACATCGTACATCATTATTCAATAAATTATAAAATAAAACAGTTATTTCACCAACTAACAGAAACAATGCGTCGGCCATTCAAATTTATTAAAGTTGAAGAAGAAGAAGAGCTGTCACTGAACTTTTATTAATTTTGAATAAAAAATGAATGTTATTTCCTTAAAATGTGGTAAAAGGATCTGCTTCTCATTCTATCTAACGGTAAATATTTAATTTCTTTTGGTTTTTGTTGCTTGAACCGTAGTTAAAGCTACTTTAACATTTGTAATGTAGAAACATAGATAGTAATTTAAAACATAGAAGAGCGTTACTATGGGCTCCGTATCCATGCATTAATAGGTGTCTTAATCAACGATTTGGAGTGCGTTAATGAATGTCTTTAATAAACGATGTGCGAAAAAGAAAATAAAAATTACCTGTTCTTGTACACTCTTCTTGATTCGTTTTTCAACCTTATTTTTGCCGGGCCCTTTTCCATGGAATTTATGTGACAAATATCTGAAAAAAAAGGTTAAGTTCATTTATTTTGAACCACAGATTATTATTCTTTTGACTGTAAAACTATAACCCTTAAAAATTGGCGTGAGTTGTTCGGTTTTGGAACACGCTGTGTTTC
Source organism: Cartodere bifasciata (assembly GCA_963920755.1). NCBI lineage: Eukaryota > Metazoa > Arthropoda > Insecta > Coleoptera > Latridiidae > Cartodere > Cartodere bifasciata. The sequence continues at coordinate 19,884,537 of OY987196.1, read as the reverse complement.
ATAGCATCTTAGATTTGTATTGTATTGTAAATTCGGTTTTGTTTTCTATTTTTGAATGTTACTACAACAAAGTAATGTCAGTTAGTCAGTAAATAATTTGTAAACGAGTAAACGTCTAATAAAGCTAAAATCTTAATCCATACGTATTTTCCTTGTATAAAGTTACATGAGTCATGAAAAAAAAAAATATTTGCTTAATCGATTCCTCATATTAAACTATGGCGTTTTGCAAATTTTTAAATCACACAAGTCTCTACTTTTCGAGAAAAAAGATAAATAAAATTTCAAAATTGCGTTAAATTGGACCAGTCATTTTCCCCTTCCACCTTCTTGAATCTATACCTTTACTTTATTGTCAAAGTGACATTACTGAGTATTTTTTCACTTAATTTATTGCTTTACTTACATTTTAGCTATTTATTATTAACGCCACGATAAATGAATCAAAATTCCGATAATAATATTCCATATTTTAGGCAATGTGTCACTAAGCGCGCGGGTTGACTTAAGAAACATAGAAAAGAATACATTTGTATGTTGCTAAGCAATGTGCTACATCTTAGAATAGTCGAAGTGGGCGGACGGGGAATGCCTCAAAATAGGGGAAGTGAACAAAAGTTTAAAATTTGGAGGGCTAGAACACCTAAACCAGCCACTAGATAAACTAGAGATTTTTAGTGAAAGCTCATGTCAAAGTCTACTTTTTATTTTTAACCAGAAAATTAAAATTTGTTACTTGTGTTGTTTAGACTGTGACTGTACTTACCTAAAAGCTTCTTTTGAGTTTAGAATATGTCCGTCATCATCGATGTATTCCAGCTTAACATTTGGTTTAAAACTTTCTTTTTCTTTGAAATCTTGTATAGGACCACTGTACCGTTCTCGTCTACCCCCACCCCTTTCATTTTCTTCACCATATACCTTATCTTCTATGGAGTAATGTTTGGCTTGTAAATATGCCAATCGAGAATTAGATGGCTTATTGTCACTGTCCTTGTCTAAATAACCTTTTGACATTGCCAATTTTAGAGCTGCTGCCATGCCTGTTGGAAGAAATATGAATTAAAAAGAGTGCATTTTGGTAATTTGATTGTAATTTTTTGTTTTTAAAGCTATGTTATTAATAGTATATTACTACCGTGGGTGGAAAGGGTTTCATTTCTGTCGAGAGAAAAAGATGGTTTACCAAGGCGCGTAGCGCCGCGGTAAACCATTTCTCGAGACAGAAAGGAAATTTCCACCGAGGTTAGTATACTATTTTATTTACAACTGCTTACATTTATGTTTAATTTCAAAAAGCTTTAATTTTGCAAATTAATATTATTCATTTTTAACATCTTAGTTAACATGATTATTTTTTTTAAATTCATTACCATGGTTACATTACAATTGCTTGACATCGAAGTAAAAAAATAGTTATTTTTAATTTTCAAAAAACGTTATTTCTCGCATTATTTTAAAGTCTTAAACCAACTAATATCAAAAAAAAACATAATGTCGGATAGTGATGACGAATGTACAGAATTAAAAGAGTGTGCGCAAAAGGCCGAAGAGGATTTGCTCCCACAAAAGAGTTAAATCCGACTTGTTTTCATTACCCAGGCGGAAAGTAGTTACTTTCCGCCCGGGTGGAAAGTGACAGCCTTATAAAACTAATAAAGTGACATTTTCCAACTTTTAAAAAGTCAGAAATGTCATCATTTCATATGCAGTTGTAAATAAACGTGTTTTTTTACTCGATTTGATTTACGTCAGATATTTCTGTCAATTGTTTTTGGTAAAATTTATTTTGAACGATTGTTGATCTTACAGGAAAAATCTGACATAAATCAGATAAAATATTTCCGTCAAATAACAAATAAATTTTACAAAAACAATTGACAGAAATATCTGACGTAAATCAGATCGAATAAAAAAACACGTCTGTTAGCGAAACTTTTTTTTGTCAGTAATCAGATTCTCGTTTAAAAAATGCACAAGTTCTAAACACTACCTTAAGACCAAGATAGTTAGTAAAAAAAACATAGCAATTCTTACAAAAATACACAACAGTCAGATTTTTTATATGAGTTAGAACATCTATTCAGGAAGCTAAATCCACAAAATGCACACTAATAAGAGTTTAGGGTTGGCGTGGTAACCCCCCAAAATGCCCCCTTTAGTCTTTAATTTGCAACATTAGATCACGATGGATCTGCACTAAATTTTACAAATAGGTGCAGAATAAGATTTAAAAAATAAATTTTGCAAAAAATTATTCCTCTTAAAAAATTATGTCTTCCTCCAAATGACCCCCGAAAAGTAATATTCAATCATGTTTGATTTACGCCAAATTTCATAAATAAATGCAAAACAAGAATATAAAAACGTAGCCTTACATTTTTTTTTTTTTAATTTTCTTGCTTCCTTCTCAAATGGAATGAAGTAGATTTTTTAGAAAAAAAGTGTCAGTCTTTTTTTAAAAAATCTTATTTTGCATCGATTTACAAAGTTTGGTGAAAATCCAACATGATCGAACATTACTCTTCGGGGCCGCACATTTCAAAAATCTGTCGGTTATATATTTTTGGCAAGGTTCAAAATTAAGCCACACATTTAAAAGAGCTATATGAAGCAAGAGAGAGGTCAAACAGTTGCAAAAAGTGAGGTCGCCATGTTTGGTAAACGGAGACTATAAGTGTCAACATTCAGGCCTGCCAACTCAAAATTTTGAAGATTATAAATAAAGTCCCTAGATTTTTAAGATACATAGGAGCAATGACCTTTTACAATTTTCACTTTTTTTTTAAAGCACGCTTTATTGGGTTTTTCTCTTACACAAAACGTAAAGACAAGCTTAAATTGTTTAAAAAACAGTTTCTTTTAGCAAAGAAACAAATAAATGTAAAGTTAATAAGCCCACTTTGAAATGTAAACTGACACATATGGTCTCCAATGGCCTAATTTTCCATCTCGTTCTACTGCATGTGCAGTATCCTGCGCTCATGGTTAACAATTCGTACTATCCATTCACAGTTAAAAAAAAACAGAGTCACCCATGAAAACTAGAACCATCTTCTTTAAAAATTTGAATTTTCCACAAAGTTGGCATTACATTTCAAATTTAGTGTCATTAAAAATTGAAAAATGCCAAAAATAATATGACAGTTACATAAAACAGGCGTAAAAATTAGAAAAAAAAACAATTTTTGCTTGAGATGTGAGAATTTATAAGGAAAATTGTAGACATTTTTGTAAAAGTGCTAATTTATCCTATGATACCTAAAAGGACTTCTTAACAGTGAGTACTTACATAAATAATTCCTATTTTGTGTAAACTTTTAAATAGTTTAATGATTAGTGCATTATAAAGTAATTTAATAAAATAATAAATACTTCTGTATATGTTGAGACCATTGTTTTTGAATCAGATGCCCTGAACATGTATTTAATTGCATTTTTTAATTTTTTTGACTTTTCTTACATAAACAGCAAACACAAGTGACATTAATGAAAATATACAGGGTAAAATCCATCACCCTTTGGCTCGCCTACTCTGGTTTTTTTAAAATGTGAATGGATGGTACTATCGTGGACATGGAATTTAAAACGATCAATTTTTGCATTGTAAATATGGTCAAAATAGTGGCTCAACATCTCAAGTTTTATACGAAGTGGACATTAACAAGAAACATTTCTCTGATGTTTTACGAAAATTAGAGCCTTATTGTTATCCTAAAACAAAATTATTTAAAAAAGGAAATATGTTCATACTTTTTTTCTCTTCGACAGCACATTTTGCATAATTTATTTTAATAAAATACATTTGACGCATTTGTTGTCAAAATAACATTCGAAAACTGACATAAAAAAACCCCATTCACAATAGAGTAAAATTCAAAAAATTAAAGGTTGCTGATAAAAAATCGTTTTAAATTCCATGTCCACGATAGTACATTGCGAGTTTAATAAAAGGTTTTAATAAAAATAAAACTGACCTTTGCTAACGTCAGGTTCTTCATCCAAAATCTGAACTTCATGATGCTCATTTTTGGAATGTTTTCCAGAATCTGATGGATCAATCATGCTCCACCCTGAATCTGAAGGTTCAATAATTTGACAGTCAGGTTCCTCCTCAGATTCTTCATCTGGTTTTATGTCATTATCAACATCCATATCCATCTCTTCTGCCTCGTCACGATTTCCTGCTCTACCATACGTCGGTATGTCACCTTCAAAAAATAAAACAATATAAAATTATATATTAAAATTATAAAATTGTTGTTTTATCTTTAAGAGCCCGCGGGCTACCCATTTTCTCTTATGCAAACTTGTGTACAACTTAGACCGCACTTTTTAACGTTATTATTAGAGCGATTGTTTTAAAACATTGACAATATAATGTTAGCCCCTTTTAAAATACTTATTGTTTGGCACATTTTGTTTTGTAGCCCTAGTTTAGCAAAAATAACAGTTTAAAGAAGGGGAAACTATACTAAAAACAACAACTGTTTTTCTATCTTAAATTGAGCGTCAACAACGTTTTTAAAAAACAGTCAGTGTTACAAAATTAATTACCTTTCTAATGACACCAAGTTTTTCAAAATCGGATAAGAATTAACTAAGATATTTGTGGTCTAAGTTTTGTGAATATTTGCATATGCACGTGGTGCAAGGTTCAGAATTAGAGCAAGGTCAAGGCACTCTCTAGTTGTACTGGTGGTAGGTGGCTACTCTAGACACATATTCATATATCTGTTCAACTAGTCTTTAGTCTATTCTGGCCACCGTAGCCCCCCCCCCCCTCTACATGGTATAAGGACTGAGTGTCGGCTTCTTAAGTCAAGAAGTTTACAAAAAAAGTCTTTGAAAAAAGTGATTTAAAAAATAAAAGTCTATCTTTAATTTTTAAATAAATAGACCATATTTGAACTAAAATTGGTTGGGGTTTCCAAGGATATGTGTGATACCTGCACCCTATGTTCAAGATGGTGACATAACGTCATTACTTTTATACTTTTATCAAACATAACGCTAATATACCAAAAAACAACAAGCAGCCGCTTTAAAACATTCAATGTACCACCTTAAAGGTGCACTATAACATTTACCCACTGTTTTACATCACCAATTTTAGATAATTAGGCAAAAAAGTGCATAAAAGTGCCCGACCATACGTTGGTATGTCACCTTCAAAGAAAATTATTTCAACAACAATGTCTTGCCGAGTTGATTTTTACTTTTGGCGACGATGCACCACATCAATTCCTACTTTCTGCTGCTTCTTGAGTATTAAACATGGACCGCCCATCCTAAGACAGCTCTACCAAAAACAGGCGGAGTGTCCCGGAAATACATGGATGCTTTGCGCCAGTTAAAACCCGCGGAAAATGCACAAGTGACACACCACAAGATTAACACATTCTTAGGCAATTAAATGACTTCAATTTAAAGAATCTTACATAAACGGTTGAATGTGAAAAAAGTTATTCTCTGTTGGACAGCCTAATTTTTAGAGAGGCACAAAAGTAGACTTAGTGACCTAGAATTTTGAGTTTGTTTGGCAGTGGAATTTCATAAATCGCATACAAAACCGCGACCAATCATGAATTAACATAAAAAAAAGTAAATAAAAGCTTGTAAGGGGTTTCATGTAAAGAATAAGCCAAAAAGAGGTATACCGCGTTTCCTAGCAGCTCGCGAGGTTAACTAAACAATGTACTGTGGCGAAACCACTTGTCGTATCTTAACAAAACTTTCAGTATAGTCCTAATAAACTTGAAGGGTTTGTTTGGCACTTGTGGTGACGTTGGTGGCGCCCCCTATTTGTCTATATGCATGATATAAAAGACAATCCTCGTAACTAGAATTAATAAAAGTCTAAAAGAGTACTTACCTAAAGTTCTGCAGAATTCAGCCGTTGAGTTAAGAGTAATATTTCCAGAATCCAAAGGTTCCTCTTTAATTTCCGTTTTTATAGGAAAATTATGAATTAATTCAGCGGCTACATTTTCTTTTTGCCTTATTTTTCTAGCCTTGTGCAAAGCTTTTTCCAATAGATCATCTTTTTCATCTTCAAATTTTATATTTGTTGGCATTGGGACATCTTAAAAAAAAGATAATGCAACTGAAAATAGTAGATTTTAGTACTAAGAGTTAAAGTGATGCTTTGTGTGACGAGGCAGAAAGATTGTCTGGTGAGCGAAGCGAGACAGACAATTCAGCCGAGGCACACAAAGCCACTTTAACTCTATGTACTAAACGATACTTTTTCTTAAAACGTCTAAATACAATGGTTTTATAATAAATTTAATTTACTTATTTTAGTTGACTTTTATTTATTTTAAAATAAACGTCATTAAAGTGATGCTTATTTAACGTTTAAAGAAAAAAAAATTAATTTGGTAGCGTCAGTAAAATTTACTTTTACTGTCGCCGGCATTAAAAATAAAAACTCTATGATACAGTTCAGAAAAGTCCTACTTTATATTCGCTATATTCGTCACTGAAGTGATGTTTTTTTGACGTTTTAAGAAAAAAATATATATATACTTATATGTTCTGAAATTTTTCTAGTTTCTGATTTTAATGAGACTTATTTTGTAGATTACTTTTTTGTTGTGGAAAACAAATCCGCATTTAGATTTTTTCTAAAAAAAATATCTTGGAAATTCGAGCATTAAAAAAAAAATTAGATGTCGCGTTAGAAGTTGCCTTCAAAAGCTCATAGCAATAAAACCAAAAGCGTTGGAACTTTTTAAGTGCCAGATTCGGATTAAGCAGCTCGTTTTACATAAGCAATGATGGCATTCATTACTGGTTAAAATTACTTGTAGCTGTGATAATTAAAAAACTGAGAAAATTTGGACCCTTACCCCTTGCTACAAAATGAGGTAAATTTTGAAAAAATAGATTCGCCTTAAACTGTGTTTTTAAGCTAATTAAACACCGTTGGAAACAAAACAGCAATCAGACTTTTTTTTTTAGAGCCTTTTCAAAGTTGGCCAAATTTCGAAAAAGCAACAACAAAAAAAAATTGTTTTAGAATTTAATAAAAATCATTTTGTAGATTACTTTTTTGTTGTAGAATACAAATCTGCATTTAGATTTTTTTTTAATTAAATATTTTGAAAATTAGAGCATTTGGAAAAAAATCAGGTGTCGCGTTACAAGTTGCCTTCGGATGCTCATAGCAATTAAACCAAAAGCGTTACAACTTTTTAAGTGCCAGATTTGGATTAAGCAGCTCGTTTACATAAGCATTGATGGTATTCATTGCTGGTTAAAATTACTTGTGGACGTGATAATTAAAAAAGTGAGAAAATTTGGACCTTTACCTCTTGCTACAAAATGAGGTAAATTTTGAAAAAATAGATTTGCCTTAAATTGTGTTTTTAAACCAATTGAAAGTCGTAGAAAACAAATCAGCAATCAGCTTTTTTCCAAGTGCTTGGGTTTTTTGTTAGAGCTTTTCAAAGTTGGCCAGATTTCAAAAAAGCTCAGCAAAAAAAAATTTCTCTAAATTTAACAAAACTTATTTTGTAGATTACTTTTTTGTTGTAGAAAACAAATCTGCATTTAAATTTTTTCTAAATTAAATATCTTGAAAATTGAAGCATTTTGAAAAAAATCGTGTGTCGCGTCAGAAGTTGCCTTCAAAAGCTCATAGCAATAAAACCAAAAGCGTTACAACTTTTTAAGTGCCAGATTCGGATTAAGCAGCTCGTTTTACATAAGCATTGATGACATTCATTGCTGGTTAAAATTACTTGTAGCCGTGATAATTAAAAAATGAGAAAATTTGGACCCTTACTCCTTGCTACAAAATGAGGTAAATTTTGGAAAAATAGATTTTTGAAACTTACCTGGTACGTCGTCAATGTCAAATTCACTTTTTTTGGGTCTTCTTGAGCCGATATGTTCAAGCCCAGTAGCCGATTTTTCAAGGTCATCAGCGGTGAATAATTTTCCTTTTTGTCTAATTTTTCGGATCTTTTTTTTCGGTTTTTTAAACTTGGCTAATTCTTCATCGTTATAATATTCTGATGCTAACTTTAATTTTGTCTCAGCAATAGACTCCAATGTTTTTTTGGCCAATTTTTCTTTTATACTTTGAGTAGCTGCTAATTTTCTTTCTATAGCTGCATCATACCCAATTTTAAAACCTTCTTTTTGTGCTCCATTTAATTCTTCATCATATTTTGACAAAAGAGACTTCTCTTTTGGATTTCCGAATTCGTCAAACTCTTGGTCCTCATACGGGTTATAAAGAGCTTTTTTCTTTTTATTATCGTTGCTCTATTTAATAAAAAATAAACCTTAAGACTATAGATTCAAATTCATAAATGGGATGTTCTGTGCACTCAAAAGTACGTAAAAAGTCATCTCCCTGAATGCCAGTTATTTTCGAAATTTCAACAAAATATGCAAGGAGTAATACATCAATAACTATGATTAAAAATATTTAGGATAATGTTTGTGATACATAGAAGTGGTACTGAGTGCAAGATATATTGAAAATATGGTAAAATAGTACTTTTGGTGTTTTTCTTTCTACATTGAAATCTTTGAACGATCACATCTATATTAGCAAAAATGTAAGTTGTATTTTTAATCATTTACAAGCTTAAAAAACATGAAAAATTAACGTATTATGGTTTGGCACAGACCACGTAATGTATATAAACCAAAAAATGTATCCGCGGTAGTCGAAAAACAAAACAAAAATAGTATAATGATTTTTGAAGTCAGATTTTCGACACAAAGAAATAACCGATTCAAATAAAACCATAATACGTTTGTAGCCCTATTTTTCTAGTTTTCAAAAATACATTTAGTTTGAATATAGGATGGGGCCCTCATGTAGATGTGCTATTTAGTAAAATTGACGGGAGCTCAACGGAGATGACTTACTATCCATTCACTGTTTAAAAAAACTATGAAAAGTAGAACCTTTTTCTTTGAAAAGTTAAATTTTCCACAAAGTTGGCATTACATTTCAAATTTACTTGCATTAAAAATTGAAAAATGCCAAAAATAATATGACAGTTCCATAAAACAGGCGTAAAAATTGAAGAAACGAAACAATTTTTGCTTGAGATGTGAGAATTTATATAGAAAATTGTAGACATTTTTGTAAAAGTGCCAATTTATCCTATGCTACCTAAAAGGGCTTCTTAACAGTGAGTACTTACATAAATAATTCCTATTTTGTGTAAACTTTTAATGGATTAATGATTAATGCATTACAAAGTAATTTAATAAAAAGATAAATACTTCTGTATATGTTGAGACCATTGTTTTTAATTCAGATGCCCTGAACATGTTTTTAAATGCATTTTTAAATTTTTTTGACTTTTTTTACATAACCAGCAAACACAAGTGACATTAATGACAATCTACAGGATAAAATCTGTCACCCTATGGCTCGCTTACTCTGTTTATTTTTAAATGTGAATGGATAGTATACGAGCTTCTAGGAGCACAGATCTCCATAACTGTAAAAGGGCGATTTATAGAACGTTACTTTCACTTTACTTCGGCGTAACTTCACTTCCGCGTAACTTAACAAATTTGCTTAATTTATAGATTGTAAAGTTACGTGACATTGGGAACAGGTATGCGCATGTGTCTGAACTCGCCACTTCTGACTATTTACACCTGGGTCGTAATTACGGAATATCGCTTCGTACGAAACCTACATAAGAAGACCAGCAGGTTTCGTACGAAGCGATATTCCGTAATCACCACCCTTGACAATAAGGGTGAATATCTCATTTTTGCAAATTTTGCGCATGATCGGCCAAGCTCGGCTTTTGACAGTACTACTTACAGCTAAATGAATGGGCAAAGTAGCGCTAAAGTAAAGTATAAATTTGCTAATACATTCCCATGTATTTTATTAAATTTTCTGTAAAGTTACGCCGAAGTAAAGCGGAAGTGAAGTGAAAGTAACGTTCTATAAATCGGCCTTAAATTTGAATCTCAAGGGTTAATTACCTTTTTGTATCGTTCATCGTCGAGCATGTTAACGTTAACCAGCACATCATCGTCATCATCTAAAACCCCCGAATCTTTAAGTGTCAAAATGACATTTTTTTCTTCAGCAAATGTGTCAACATCGTGATCGACTTTTAACCCCCGAAGATTTTTTTCTGTGTACTGTTGTCTCCTTTTTTCACGTTCCTCAGATTCAATAACATCTGAGACGCCAAATTGTGCATCTAGTTCTTCCAACATTTTAGCCTAACCAAAATAAAAAGTACATATTATACAGGGTGTTACCAAATAACTAGGAAAAAATTCAGGGGGTAATTCCCGGACACATTTTAAGTAAAAAAGTTCATATAAACATGTGTCCGAAAATTCTTCGTTTCTGAGATACAGAGTGTCAAAGTTTCTAAAAAAAAACTTTTTTTTTAAGATTACCAAGAAACTAAACCAGATATTTATTTAAAACTTAGCACGGGTAATTTTCTTACCATTAGGCATAAAGTGCGGTAGAAAAAAAATAAAAATTATAAATGGAAGGGGCACATTTGGGGGTACCATGGGGGTTGTTTACCCCCAACTTTTTTGTGTATTACTTTTTTGGTATTTTCATTAAATAATTAGAAGCCCTAGAATATGATTTTTAAAATTAATGTCGTGTTCTTTTTTCATAAAACTAACCGTTTTCGAGAAAAAACATTCATTGCCCAAAGGCAACAAAATTTGTTTTTTAAGTTTGGCTTTTTTATGGTAATGAAAATAAAAGAAAGTTAACAATGAAGGGTTAATTAATTTCTTTTTGTTATTATTATTTCAAATAAATATCTGGTTTAGCTTTTTAGTAATCTTAAGATTAAAATTTTTTTTGAGAAACTTTGACACCCTGTATCTCAGAAACGAAGGATTTTCGGACACATGTTTATATGAGCTTTTTTTCTTAAAATGGGTTCAGGAATTACCCCCTGAATTTTTTCCTAGTTATTTGGTAACACCCTGTATTACGAGGGTTGTCTTTTATATTGTGCATATAGACAAATAGGGGGCGCCACCAACGTCACCACAAGTGCCAAACAAAACCTTCAAGTGTATTAAAACTATACTTAAAGTTTTGTTAAGATACGACAAGTGGTTTCGCCACAGTACATTGTTTAGTTAACCTCGCGAGCTGCAAGGAAACGCGGTATACCTCTTTTTGACTTATTCTTTACATGAAACCCCCTACAAGCTTTTATTCACTTTTTTTTATGTAAATTCATGATTGGTCACGGTTTCGTATGCGATTTATCAAATTCTACTGCCAAACAAACTCAAAATTCTGGGTCACTAAGTCTACTTTTGTGCCTCCCTAAAAAATTGTGCTGTCCAACAGAAAATAATTTTTTTCACATTTAACCGTTCATGTAAGATTCTTTAAATTGGAGTCATTTAATTGCCTTAGAATGTGTTAATCTTGCGGTGTGTCACTTGTGCATTTTCCGCGGGTTTTAACTGGCGCAAAGCATCCATGTATTTCCGGGACACTCCGCCTGTTTTTGGTAGAGCTGTCTTAGGATGGGCGCTAAGACTGATGGGCGGTCCATGTTTGAATTTCAAGAATAAGCAGAAAATAGGAATTGATGTGGTGCATCGTTGCCAAAAGTAAAAATCAACTCGGCAAGACATTGTTGTTAAGATAATTTGCTTTTACAATCGACAAAATTTGTCATTTTTTCGAAAACACTCCAACTTAAAAAAATTACTGTGGCTAAAATACTTGTCGTATCTTAACGAAACTTTCGGTATAGTTGTAATAAACTTGAAGGGTTTGTTTGGCGCTTGTGGTGACGTAGGTGGCGCCCCCTATTTGTCTATGCAAAATATAAAAGAATACCCTCTTAATGTTATTTATTTTGAACAAAATAACCATAAAAATGGCACAATTTTCGACTTACCCGTTTTTCGGCTTCTTTTTTCGCAATCTCGATTTGTCTGTTCTTATCAACCCAAGAAGTAACATCGTCTTCTTCGTCACTGACCCCCAAAAGTTTAACTTTGGAGAGTTTACTTTCACGTTCACGCTTTTCTTTTCTTTCGACCAATTTTTGACGAATTTTCTCGCTTTTGGCCTTGGCTATTAGGTTTTCCGCTGGTTTGTGGTAAAACTCACCCAGGTCGTCTTTTTTTTTAGCGTTTTCAGGCAGCCCCCGTAGGTCTTTGTTAGTTTCCCGGTGTCTTTGACTTGAACTTGAAGAACTTTGCTTTACTGTAGAACTTCCGACTTCTAGAGGCTTTAAACCTAGTTTAGCTCGTAGTTTGTTAGTTTCTTCGATAGATAAAGTGTCTGTTGACTTATTTTGTTCAACTGGGGACCTTCTACGAGGGGGTGGAGGCGCTTCATCTGGTATAATTTCAACGACATCGGAATCTGAAATTTTTATGTTTAAAACAGTTTTACCTTAAGTTTTATGGGTCGTACCATCGCTTTTGTAGTCTCTGGGTGTCTCCTTGTCCCTTTTACGCTCCTTATGATGCCTTTTGTGGTGTTTATGCCGCTTTTCTTTGCTATAATCAGGTGCCTCATCTTCCGGGCTGCGATGACGCCGTTTTCGTGAATCCTTCTCTTTATCTTTTGATTTTTTACTACTAGAACCCATAGTTTGTTTAATAGATTAAGTTGTTATTGTAAAATTATGGTAAATGTACCATTAAGAGTGGTTTTTGCTGAAAAATTGATAATATAACCTAAGTTATGGACGTTTACAAACGTTGTTGACAGTTTACTGACGTGACGTCATGTTTGGAGATTCTGCGCATGCGTAAATTGTTTGGATCATAGATCTCTTTGGAGCCAGTGGTGGCGTCAGTTTTATTTATTCAAAAAAACAAAAATAGTAGTTTTCGTATCGAGTTTTATTATCAAGTCTTTATTCACGAGTTTGTTAAAACACGAGCGCAACCTAGGGTTTTAGAAACGAGTAAATAAAGACGTTTATAAAACGTGTTACGAACTACATTTTCTACGACCTCAAAATCAAACAATATCGTACTTTTTAAAAGAATAAATTTTCGACCTGAAGTAAAGTAAGTAGTTAGGAAAAACATTTTAGAAGTAGAAATGAAGAAACATGTTGTAATATTCAATAAACGTAATGTTAAATCAAAATTCTACCTCTGCTACACTAATACTGTCTTAAATTATAATAATATCCAAAAACAACTCATGGTTTTAGCACCAACCGCGCGTTTTTTAGCAGGCTTGTTGACATCCGTAAGAAAACAACACTAACAACATTTGCAATGGCTTTAATTTTTAAGAAATGTAACCATATAGGATAGGTACCTCATTTTTCACTGTAATCTTTTAGAACGCACTGCCAGGCACCGACATAGCTAGAAGCCGACACCGCTTGTAACTGTAAAGAGCTGGTAGCCGACAGGAGCCGCGGGCCGACAGAAGATGAAATTCAAAACAAGCCGGCAACGTTGCAAGTACTCAACACATGTGTTTTAAATAACTTTAGGGTTCAGCCTTTGAACGCTAGGTGTCGTGCGTATAGATAATAAAATAACGTCGCTTCGCTATAATAAAAGGGAGAGACATTCCTGGGGTAAACATTTTCATTTCATTTGGCGCCAAAGTAAAATGAAGCAAATAAGTAATATAATAAAGTAAGGTGAAAATGTCCAATATTTTATAATTTTTAAACATAAATTTAATGGAATGCCGCAAATTTTCACAGACAACGTTCGTTGTCCTAAAAAATAATTGTTACACTGTCATTTTGGTTTACCGGTTTGACTTTTGGACTATAGATCTTTCCCGCCGTTGATCCCAATCGCGGTCGTTATACTTGGGAAACGTCAGATATGCGTCAGATTGACACATATCATTGTGCTGCTGGTGGTCATTTAGTTTACCAAGTATACCGACCGCGATTTTGGTCAACAACGGTGGGAAAGACCTATACTACTATTTATAATACCTCTAGTCATTTACACAATTACTACTATTTTTTTCGCATGAGTACCTTCTCGATCGAATTGTGTATTCTATTTTTAAAGGTATAAGAATAATAAAAATCCCAAAAACATACCCCAAATTTTTAAAGTGTTAGGTACTGTGACAGGCAGTGACACCAAATCGAGAAAATAAGTTTTCGGAAATGTTTTTTTATTTCCTGGTGAAAGTGGAACTGCCTGTAGGTGCCAACCTGTAAATTATTGGCAATAAGACTATTATTTTATATGCTGATTTCAAAAATATGAAATACTTATGGCTGAAGGACCACAATGAATGGACTTTTAAGTTATATTCAATATATAAACATATTTTTTATTTTATTTATTGAATAAGGCTGCAAATTTAGCCAAGATAATTTTTTTAATTACCCAATTTTTTTTTCAGTTCAAAAGAAAGGTATTTTTTTTGCAAAACCTGTACATTTTTTTAGTTTTGATACCTACATGAATTTTAATAAGACATTTAGAAACTTAAGTTGGATTCACAATGAAAATTAGCTTGCTTGCGGTAAGAATTAAGGTAGCTTGTAAAAGCTTGAAATATGTATTTGGGATATACCATTCACAATGAATTAGCTTGCATGAGCTCTTACTACGCTAATTCATTGTGAATGGTATATCCCAAATACATATTTCAAGCTCTTACAAGCTACCTTAATTCTTACCGCATGCAAGCTAATTTTCATTGTGAATGAAGCTTTAATTTCTTTTCAAAATCTTCTACGATTAAGAATACATAATAATATAACAATTTTATGGTGAGGCGAAATGCATCCTTGGACACTATATCTACAGAAGTTTCTATTTCAATTTATCCTGTTATCCCCTTTTCTCTGTTATTAAATAGTAATAATAATCTGCAAATTTTAAATCAGTATTTTTATTTACTACTTATGAATTAATAAAGCAAAAATACAGAGTGTTTAAACCAAATCTTTTCAGGGCAATTTTTAATGATTCTTTCGTAATGTCATCACAAAAATTCATTAAGAAAAAAGTTCATGTATTTAAGTGTCCTATTTCGCCCATTTATAGAATTACAACTCTCAACCCCAAAAGCACTTGAGTAAGTAGAATTTTTTTCGGTTCAGGTATTTTCGAAACAAATACATAATTTAAAAAAATTATAGGACCTTTTCTAATTATCTAACTACCTACCAAAAATAAATATTTCTTATTTATTTATAAAATTTGAAAACAAATTTATGGTGGAGATTCTTGGGAGGTTGCAAAACTTTTTTTATAAATGAGGTCAGAAACTACACCCTTTTATTTTGCGTACATGTTTAGTGCACATCGTGTTTATTTCTCTTGTGTAATTTTGCGCAAGGGTGAGGAAATGGTAACTTTTTTGGGGAAGAATATTGACATTTGTTTGGCTTTTATAAAAAAGCTTAAGGCAAAATTCCTTTTTGTAAAATAAATATTAAAATTAAAATTTTAGTATGCCAATTGGTCAATCACAATAATCATTTTGTTGGCTTTAAATTTATTTTAACTGAATAAAAATGAACTTAGATTGATGGCCACTTTGCACTAGGATTTTTATCTGTTATTTCTCGTTTAGGGACACCATGACTTTTACGTGTCTTGCACCAATTTATTATTATTTACTTTACTTATTAAAAAGATATTTTTCAATAAAGCAAATTTAAATAGGGCTATTTAATAATCTTACCAATTATGTACTCTGTTTACATAAATTAAGTACTTTAATGTTACATTTTAAATACACAAATTATGTTTTTAAATAATTAATGTATGTCATATTAATATATTGAGTACGTACTATTTTTAAGTAAAATTGATTATTTTAATTTTATGTACCAAATACCTTAATGATTTTACGTAGTCTCTACATAATTTATAAAAGTCATATTTATATATTAAATATGTATTTTGTTTACATAAATTGATTACTTTGCTGTTATGTATCAAATACCTTCATTATATTACATAACCTCTACGTAACTTATTAAAGTCGTAAAACGTAAAATGGGTTATTTTAATGTTATGTACCAAATACCCTAATCATTTTACGTAGTCTCTACATAATTTATGAAAGTCATATTTATATATTAAATATGTATTTTTTTTACATAAATTGATAACTTTGCTATTACGTATCAAATACCTTTATTATATTACATAATCTCTACGTAACCTATTAAAGTCATATTAATGTACCGAGTATGTATTATCATAGACTAAATACATGATACATAGAGGTTATGTTGCTTGATTTACGTATATGATACGTAACATTAAAGTAACAAATTTTATGTAAACGAAATACATACTTAATACATAAATTGGACTTTAATTAATTATGTAGAGGTTATGTAATCTGATTTAGGTATTTGATACATAACAGCAAAGTAATCAATTTATGTAAACAAAATACATATTTAATATATAAATATGACTTTTATAAATTATGTAGAGACTACGTAAAATCATTAAGGTATTTGGTACATAAAATTAAAATAATCAATTTTACTTAAAAATAATACATACTCAATTTATTAATATGACATACATTAATTATTTAAAAACATAATTTGTGTATTTAAAATGTAACATTAAAGTACTTAATTTATGTAAACAGAGTACATAATTGGTAAGATTATTAAATAGCCCTATTTAAATTTGCTTTATTGAAAAATATCTTTTTAATAAGTAAAGTAAATAATAATAAATTGGTGCAAGACACGTAAAAGTCATGGTGTCTCTAAACGAGAAATAACAGATAAAAATCCTAGTGCAAAGTGGCCATCAATCTAAGTTCATTTTTATTCAGTTAAAATAAATTTAAAGCCAACAAAATGATTATTGTGATTGACCAATTGGCATACTAAAATTTTAATTTTAATATTTATTTTACAAAAAGGAATTTTGCCTTAAGCTTTTTTATAAAAGCCAAACAAATGTCAATATTCTTCCCCAAAAAAGTTACCATTTCCTCACCTTTGCGCAAAATTACACAAGAGAAATAAACACGATGTGCACTAAACATGTACGCAAAATAAAAGGGTGTAGTTTCTGACCTCATTTATAAAAAAAGTTTTGCAACCTCCCAAGAATCTCCACCATAAATTTGTTTTCAAATTTTACAAATAAATAAGAAATATTTATTTTTGGTAGGTATTTAGATAATTAGAAAAGGTCCTATAATTTTTTTAAATTATGTATTTGTTTCGAAAATACCTGAACCGAAAAAAATTCTACTTACTCAAGTGCTTTTGGGGTTGAGACTGTAATTCTATAAATGGGCGAAATAGGACACTTAAATACATGAACTTTTTTCTTAATGAATTTTTGTGATGACATTACGAAAGAATCATTAAAAATTGCCCTGAAAAGATTTGGTTTAAACACCCTGTATTTTTGCTTTATTAATTCATAAGTAGTAAATAAAAATACTGATTTAAAATTTGCAGATTATTATTACTATTTAATAACAGAGAAAAAGGGATAACAGGATAAATTGAAATAGAAACTTCTGTAGATATAGTGTCCAAGGATGCATTTCGCCTCACCATAAAATTGTTATATTATTATGTATTCTTAATCGTAGAAGATTTTGAAAAGAAATTAAGTTTCTAAATGTCTTATTAAAATTCATGTAGGTATCAAAACTAAAAAAATGTACAGGTTTTGCAAAAAAAATACCTTTCTTTTGAACTGAAAAAAAATTGGGTAATTAAAAAAATTATCTTGGCTAAATTTGCAGCCTTATTCAATAAATAAAATAAAAAATATGTTTATATATTGAATATAACTTAAAAGTCCATTCATTGTGGTCCTTCAGCCATAAGTATTTCATATTTTTGAAATCAGCATATAAAATAATAGTCTTATTGCCAATAATTTACAGGTTGGCACCTACAGGCAGTTCCACTTTCACCAGGAAATAAAAAAACATTTCCGAAAACTTACTTTCTCGATTTGGTGTCACTGCCTGTCACAGTACCTAACACTTTAAAAATTTGGGGTTTGTTTTTGGGATTTTTATTATTCTTATACCTTTAAAAATAGAATACACAATTCGATCGAGAAGGTACTCATGCGAAAAAAATAGTAGTAATTGTGTAAATGACTAGAGGTATTATAAATAGTAGTATAGGTCTTTCCCGCCGTTGTTGACCAAAATCGCGGTCGGTATACTTGGTAAACTAAATGACCACCAGCAGCACAATGATATGTGTCAATCTGACGCATATCTGACGTTTCCCAAGTATAACGACCGCGATTGGGATCAACGGCGGGAAAGATCTATAGTCCAAAAGTCAAACCGGTAAACCAAAATGACAGTGTAACAATTATTTTTTAGGACAACGAACGTTGTCTGTGAAAATTTGCGGCATTCCATTAAATTTATGTTTAAAAATTATAAAATATTGGACATTTTCACCTTACTTTATTATATTACTTATTTGCTTCATTTTAATTTGGCGCCAAATGAAATGAAAATGATTACCCCAGAATGTCTCTACCTTTTATTATAGCGAAGCGACGTTATTTTATTATCTATACGCACGACACCTAGCGTTCAAAGGCTGAACCCTAAAGTTATTTAAAACACATGTGTTGAGTACTTGCAACGTTGCCGGCTTGTTTTGAATTTCATCTTCTGTCGGCCCGCACCTCCTGTCGGCTACCAGCTCTTTACAGTTACAAGCGGTGTCGGCTTCTACCTATGTCGGTGTGGGAAGCTGTTCCCATCTTTTATTAGAATTCATTTTTATTAATAAAAGACAACAAATTATACGTTTTTGACAACGGCTAATGATTAGGATTGTTTTAGGTTTAATCAAGTCGTGCGGTAAGTGTCATTTTAAAGGTGGAAGTAGAATAGAGTTAAAATTTGCTTATATTAAAATTATAACAAATTCTTTATGAAAATAATTTTATTAAAATAAATGCATACATCAATATTACAACATATCTGCCAAGTAATAAAGAGTAACTTCTAGCTCGTCCCCGCTCTAACCAAAACGAATTATAGGGCTGTTTCTTTCAGTAGTGGACTTTTTTTCAGAACTGTCTTGTTCAAGAATAATTGGATTCGGTCTACACACTTTGCATTCAGTACAACCGCCTTTAAGAATCTTTAAATACTGCCCTTCTGGGCAGGAAGTTGGTTCTTTACAATCTGAAACGGCACAATACAACAAATCACACCGATATTTGAAAACACAAATCTTTTCTGTAGTTGTTGATGTTAAAATATCGACGGTTGCCCCCTTAATAAAGGGAAGCAATAACAGAAAAGTTGCACAAAATATAAAACTCGCTAAATTAGGGTTTGACATGTTCTTAAATTTAAGATGTATTTGTTTTGATGCTTTATGAATGTTTAACTGCAGAAATAATTAAACTAATTTTGAGTTAACGGTATTTGTTTATTATTTGATATTGCTTTGAACTTTTATCACATTTTGGGGGCCTTTATAGAAAAAAGTTTGTTATCTCAATGCACATGCAAGCATTTTTTTTCACAGTTTGTTTCCCAATAAATTCTTTTACTAAATAAATGTTAGAACAAAAAAGTTACGACAATCTTTATGCACTCTATTCCTTGGTGGTGGTAACTCCATTTCTAGGTGGGCTACAAATGTCAAAACTTAGTTTAAAAGGAATGTTTTTATTGCCGTTAATAATTCCATCAATTTTATAATGTTTCGACCAGGGTTGGGAACGATTACTTCTAAAAGTAATCGATTACAGTAATCGATTACATTTGAAGTAATCAATAATCATAATCGATTACATTTTTTAAAAAATTTAAATGTAATCGTAATCATGATTACTTTCTCCTTGTAATCATTAATCATAATCATGGTTTTATTGATTACTTTCTAAACTTATTTTTTTGAAATCGATTACTTTTGTGAACCGCATTTTTCAACGAATGAAAAAACAGCTGCAGCCTTATTTTTAAGTGCCACCTCCACAGTTTGTTAGACGGTACCTATACATTATACTAAATAAAGAAACGTGTCACGTTCTAATGTCGCAAATAAAAATAATGTCTGCTAGAGGGCGCCGCGTCCGGTTTGACTTATTTTAAAGTTTATTTTTTTACTTTTATAAAAAAAACATAAGACTGAAATGATAAGACTAAATTTAATTTAGTAATAAAAGCAGTCTATTTCCTGTTGCAAAGATTTTATATATCTGTCTACTTATGTGCATGCTCATTTTTTTTATTGTCCTAATGTACCTAATCTAAGTATGTTATTATTGAGTTAAGTTTTTGTAGTTTCTTTACAAAAATATAATGGCATATAAATTTAGAGGTTTTATTACATTATATGGTATTTATTAAATTGTTTGGTATAGTATTTATTTTTAATTCAGTAGAAAATATTAAACAGCACCTCGTTAGAACCTGAAACAAATTTAAAAATTACTTTAGTTAAATGCATAGATCTAGAATAACCATAGATAAAACATCAGCTGACCAGCTTTGAAAAATTTTGATGGTCGCCATTTTATACTATTCTATGCCCGCGAATTTTAAATTATTGCCTCATATTAATTAAATATAAATAAAACGTTTTATGGAAGGCTACAGACTGTCTAAAACGCAAAATCGACATGTTTTGGCTAATTTTATACTCCCAACAAGTTGCTAATGCAAAAAAAAAATTAAAACGTAAATACCTTCAAGATCCGTTTTTTGCTAATTTTCCAACTTTTTACGTAGCAACTCATATCCTAGTTTGTGTTTTTGGCTTATTAAATCAAAACAACACGAAAACGCACAATTTTTGATAAAATGTAAACTGTAAACCCCCGATTTCTATATCAAACGGCTGACAATGTCATGTCATGACAAGCAGTGGTGGCAACCTCCAACCTAAGAAATGTAAAAACACTAGATATGTAGTATAAAATGGAGAGCTTCAAATTTAAACAACTCGATAGCCTGCGCAAAGCGTCAAATTACATCTTTTTTTAATAATACATCTATGGTTAAATGCATGTTCAAAAATCGGTAAAAAAAATGCTTTTAATCCACATTACTGGTGTAAAAGCCTTGTTACCGGAAATTACCAAATAAAAAGCTCTTGAGCCCAACCCTAGTAACGGTAACGCACTCTTTTCATAAAAGTCATAAATTAATGTAAAAAAATTTTAAGAAAAAGCTTTTATTTAAATGCCCTAAAAAGAAAAAAATAAATTTTTTCAATTAAATTAAACCCATTAATTTGTCACAATATACACTTTTTATGATATAAAAGCTTGTCGCGAGATTCTGCATTTATGTAGATTTATTTTGTAAAATACATACATTTTTTTCTTTTTTCAGAACCACCTAAATTAAAAATTGGTAAATGGTATAAGTATTGTATTCTTTTTATTAATTGCAATAGTAAATTTCGCGAGATTCTGCATTTATGTAGATTTATTTTGTAAAATACATACATTTTTTTCTTTTTTCAGAACCACTTAAATTAAAAATTGGTAAATGGTATAAGTATTGTATTCTTTTTAAAAGCTTTTATTTAACTCGCAATGTATGTATGTTTGTATGTATGTATGTATGTATGTATGTGTGTTTGTGTAGTACAAATCTTGCAACTCGATTTTGAAACACTTACGCTTGACCAATTTTTCTGAAATTTTGTATACATGTGGAAGTCCGGTGACAATGCAAAATGGTAACTTTTTTAGTCCTAAAAACTTAATATGGCGTCCACAACAAAATGGCGAATGACTTTTTTCTAAACAATTCTCACGATATGGGTATCAAATTAAAGGTTATGACCGGTAGTATACAGTAAAATATATGACATAATTCAAAATCCAATATGGCGCCCAACAAAATGGCAAATTAGCTTTTTCTTAACTATTTTGCCAATATGGGTATCAAATGAAAGGTTATGACTTGTAGAATACAGTAAAATATATGACATAATTCAAAATCCAATATGGCGCCCAACAAAATGGCAAATTAGCTTTTTCTTAACTATTTTGCCGATATGGGTATTAAATGAAAGGTTATGACTTGTAGAATACAGTAAAATATATGACATAATTCAAAATCCAATATGGCGCCCAAAAAAATGGCTAATTAGCTTTTTCTTTACTATTTTGCCGATATGGGTATCAAATGAAGGGTAATGACAAGTAGGATATAGTAAGATATGTGACAATTCAAAATCCAATATGGCGCCCTAAAAAAATGGCGGATTCTCTTTTTTTAACTATTTTGCCAATATGGGTATCAAATAAAAGGTTATAGCAATGACATACTAAATTAAATGATTAAAAAACATCTACAGTAAAAACTAAAAAATGTAAAATAAATTAATGTAAAAAAATTTTAAGAAAAAGCTTTTATTTAAATGCCCTAAAAAGAAAAAAATAAATTTTTTCAATTAAATTAAACCCATTAATTTGTCACAATATACACTTTTTATGATATAAAAGCTTGTCGCTAAATTTACTATTGCAATTAATAAAAAGAATACAATACTTATACCATTTACCAATTTTTAATTTAAGTGGTTCTGAAAAAAGAAAAAAATGTATGTATTTTACAAAATAAATCTACATAAATTCAGAATCTCGCGAAATTTACTATTGCAATTAATAAAAAGAATACAATACTTATACCATTTACCAATTTTTAATTTAAGTGGTTCTGAAAAAAGAAAAAAATGTATGTATTTTACAAAATAAATCTACATAAATGCAGAATCTCGCGACAAGCTTTTATATCATAAAAAGTGTATATTGTGACAAATTAATGGGTTTAATTTAATTGAAAAAATTTATTTTTTTCTTTTTAGGGCATTTAAATAAAAGCTTTTTCTTAAAATTTTTTTACATTAATTTATTATTAATTGCTATAGTAAATTTCGCGACAAGCTTTTATATCATAAAAAGTGTATATTGTGACAAATTAATGGGTTTAATTTAATTGAAAAAATTTATTTTTTTCTTTTTAGGGCATTTAAATAAAAGCTTTTTCTTAAAATTTTTTTACATTAATTTATTTTACATTTTTTAGTTTTTACTGTAGATGTTTTTCAATCATTTCATTTAGTATGTCATTGCTATAACCTTTTATTTGATACCCATATTGGCAAAATAGTTAAAAAAAGAGAATCCGCCATTTTTTTTAGGGCGCCATATTGGATTTTGAATTGTCACATATCTTACTATATCCTACTTGTCATTACCTTTCATTTGATACCCATATCGGCAAAATAGCAAAGAAAAAGCTAATTAGCCATTTTTTTGGGCGCCATATTGGATTTTGAATTATGTCATATATTTTACTGTATTCTACAAGTCATAACCTTTCATTTGATACCCATATCGGCAAAATAGTTAAGAAAAAGCTAATTTGCCATTTTGTTGGGCGCCATATTGGATTTTGAATTATGTCATATATTTTACTGTATTCTACAAGTCATAACCTTTCATTTGATACCCATATCGGCAAAATAGTTAAGAAAAAGCTAATTTGCCATTTTGTTGGGCGCCATATTGGATTTCGAATTATGTCATATATTTTACTGTATACTACCGGTCATAACCTTTAATTTGATACCCATATCGTGAGAATTGTTTAGAAAAAAGTCATCCGCCATTTTGTTGTGGACGCCATATTAAGTTTTTAGGACTAAAAAAGTTACCATTTTGCATTGTCACCGGACTTCCACATGTATACAAAATTTCAGAAAAATTGGTCAAGCGTAAGTGTTTCAAAATCGAGTTGCAAGATTTGTACTACACAAACACACATACATACATACATACATACATACAAACATACATACATTGCGAGTTAAATAAAAGCTTTTAAAAATAGGCAAATTCAGTACAGCGTGAACTGACCATTAGTAAATAACGTTTTTTCATGGTTTTTCCAGTTTTTTTCAAAAAAACCCTTGAAAACAGAGTTAATTTCGGGTTTTAGTGTTGTTTTATTAAAGTTTAAAGTGCATTTATTCAGAATCTTGCAAAAAACAGACTTTTTAAATCGTTTTTAGTGTTGTTTTTGGGGTTCAAACTTAACAGAGCATTTTTGCAAAACTATAATGAAGGAAGTCTTTTTAAAGCAGAATACAGGTAAGGCTTCTTTTATTTTTGCATTAAGAATAATAACATTGTATTTATGTGTTATTATAAATTAGAGAAGCGCTTTTATGCAAGCGCGCAATATTAAATTTTCAGTAGTAATAGTACGAGTGCTCTATGAATTTTCGATTATTAAATGAACGAGTGCTTGTTGCATATAATATCCCGCAAAAGTAAGGGTGTTGTCTAATTATTTACCATTTACCCAGTGCGAACCGCGAGGTAAATAATTAAAAGAGAACACCCTTACTTTTAAGGGACATTGCGTATTTAACAAGCACGAGTTCTTTTAAAATTTATTCGACACGATTATTTCATTTATAAGTAATACTTAACCACTGAAACAATATTAATTTCATTTAAACACTGAATACGACTAACCAAAAGAACAATTTTTGACAAAATCAACAAAAAATCATAATTTTGACTTCCTAAGCATTTTATTTTGCTGTCAGTGCTGGTCAACTGCGGGATATTTCAACTCAGGTTGTTGCCAACGGGTGATTTCCAGTATAATTTGCAGTAAAATGCTTTAAATTTTGGCATAAACCTCTAACTTGACTTAAAAAAAAAATCATAGGTTATATCCCGAGTGCACACAATTTAATCGAATAATTTGGGGGTAGCTTTTTTTGTCAATTTTTTTTTTGAAAAATGCTTGTGACACAATTATTCAAAGTTTAAAAGCCCGAGACCGAAGGTCGAGGGCTTTTTATTTGAATAATTAAGTCGAAAGCATTTGCCAAAAAGAAAAATGTCACAAAAAAATAAAGCTACCCCCAAATTGGAGATTAAATTGTTTGCACAAGGGGTATATGTCAAGATTATTTCACGAGTCAGTTTTTATTAAACAAAAACCTAATTAAATGTTTTAAAAATGTCTTTAAAGAGCTAGCTGCCAAATAATCAAGATGTAGGGTGAAAAATTTCAAACTAGCTAGGTTTGTTTAAAAATATCCACCCTAAATCGATTAATAAGACATTTTAGATTACAGTATATGACAGGAGGGGAATAATCATTTTAATGACCTCTATTTTTTTTATCAAATGACCTCTGTTTTGCACTTAAATGACCTCTAATTGATCTTGAAAAGAAACTCATACTCTGAAGCATTATTTACTGAATAAAACACTGTAGACTTACCCTCCACCTCTTTCTACACATAGATGATTTTATTTCCTAGTGGAATTATGTCAATTTACAACAATCTTTAACACACATGCTGCAACAATTGCAAGGCCCAAAATTTTTACGAATTTCACCAGTTTTACAATCTTTACTGGAGACTTGTTTACATCCTACAGTTTCACAGTTAAACCTTTCACAATCTATACATGGATCCGGCCAATTTTGAGCTAATAATGTGCTTACAAAACAGGAAGTGACAAAAAATATCAAAAGAAATGTTTTAAAATTCATTTTTGAATAAATAAGTACAATAATGATAATAGGGGTTAACTAAATTTCTGATTTAAAAAGTTTACTTTGCACTACAATATACGCAGTATTAAAGTAACAATTGTTTACAATAATATTTTGCTAGGTATTTATAATAAAAAGTCATAAACAAGTTGACGCTGTTTAAAAAAAAATAATTATTAATTATTTAATTAAGGGAGCTATCTTATCTTTTTGGCAGGTGTGTATTTGTTATTAATTGTTATTATTATTTTTTGCTAACTAGGTTCGCAGAATTTAAATTATTAAAAAGTCATTAGGTACTATCGTGGACATGGAATTTAAAACGATCAATTTTCGCATTGTAAATATGGTCAAAATAGTGGCTTAAACATCTCAAGTTTTATGCGAAGTGGACATTAACAAGAAACATTTCTCTAATGTTTTACGAAGATTAGAGCCTTATTTTTATCCTAAAACAAAATTATTTAAAAAAGGAAATATCTTCTTACTATTTTTCTCGCCGGCAGCAGATTTTACCTAATTTATTTTAATAAAATACATTTGTTGTCAAAATAACATTCGAAAACTGACATAAAAAAAACCCATTCACAATAGAGTAAAATTTAAAAAATCAAAGGTGGCTGATAAAAAATCGTTTTAAATTCCATGTCCACGATAGTAGTACAATTGACGCATCACCTGTATTAGTACGAGAGCTGGCAACCAAAAACACACATCATCGAAGTTGTCATGATTTTTTGTGCATTGCATTATATTTAATATTCCTTAACTTGTGTCCAATACACTGGCAGCGCTAACAGGTAGCGTTTTTTTAAACATCATAAGTGAGATATTATTTTTTGAAGAAACAAAATAACATGTGCAAATATAAGCCTTAACACTGCCAGACATTTATAAAGTGAAATTTTTTAATTTTGCGTAATCTGTAGACTTTTATGCGTAAAATAAGAAATTTTTATTACAGGGTTTTCTGTCCTTGGAAAGCACATTTGAAAAGCGATTAACCCATCATAAAGGGTTGGCAGGGTTATACCTCGAAGGTACAAAAATCAATTTTGTTGTACGAAGAAAACGATCCCATTTATGATGTTTTTACCTTTAAAAAACGCTACCTGTTTGGCCTGCCATTTTGTTGGATTAAATAAAGTAATATTAAATATTATGTAATATCAAAAAATCATTACAACGTTAATGATGTGGATTTTCATGTTGATAGCTTCTATACATTAGGGTGTCCAAAAATTGGCGCATAAACGCGATGGTACGTTGTTGGGGCATGTCTAGGGAGCCCCAGAAAATTGTTAAAAAAATCTCATATACATATCCTCGGAGATATGAGGCCCCAAAGTGCGAAACTTTAAACGCTTATACCTTGAAAATAACAGCACATATTAACGAAAAAAATGGCTAAATACAAAAACACAGTCTATCTAAAACTATTTTACCATTTTTTTTACTTTTAAATGGTCAAATAACATTTCTATAATCAATTTAATTTAACAAAAATTTTATGAAATGAACCTGACAACAATGTTAATAAAATATAATGCAAAAATGTATGATCAAGAATCTAGATGAGTTTTTAAGATGTATTTTCACAATCAGTGTTGCCGAACTTATGCAACTTTGTTCGCATTTTTCTTCATGAATATGACAGATGGTTTTATTTTACATTTTTCTAGGAATCCTTGAGAATGCCCCAACAACGTACCATCGCGTTTATGCGCCAATTTTTGGACACCTATCGTTCAAATGACCCCTATATGACCTTGAAAAGACATTCACCCTTTAAAGCATTATTTACTAATTTAATATAAAACCTTTTTAATCAAACTTACGTATTTAGCTTTTTAACAGATGATTCTATTTTTTTGTCGTGGATTTTTTTGTAGTGGATTTTTCTGTAGTAGAAATAGAATCTTTAAAACAAATACTACAACAATTACAAGCCCCAAATGTTTTTAAAATTCCACCATTTTTGCAAATTTTATCTTGTCTACATCTTAGTACTTCACATTTGAAATTTGTACAATCTACATCTGGATCCACTTCCGGTTTAGCCAGTAATTCGTTTATAAAAGCGGAAGTGACAAAAAAAATCAAAAGAAATGTTTTGAAACTCATTTTAAAACCATATAGGTACAGTTAAGTGTAAAAATTGAGGTAAAAATATTATTTTAAGTTATGTTTTTGTATAAAATTTAGTTTTTACGCGGTAAATAAGTATTACAATTACGTTTTACTGTAATCTTTACAATAATATTTTGCTATTATATTATAATAAATATTCATAACACAGTGCGATATTGAAATTTTTTTTGAAGGGCTATCTTATCTTTTGCCTAGGTAATTTTCAAGTTATTAATTTTTTTTAAAACTGTTTTTATTAACTACACATGTAATGGAGCGTATTCGTACAAAAATTGGTTGGGGTAACCTAGGATATATGTCATACCATCCGTCGTTCCAGATGCTAACTGACATTACTTCTGAATTTTATACTTTTATCAAACATAACGTTAATATACCAAAAAACAACAAACTGCTGGTTTAAAACATTCAATGTACCATCTAAAAGGTTTGTATAACATTTAGAAAGTATTTTACATCTTTAATTCTTTATAATTAGGTAAAAAAGAAAATTATGACTCATTTACAAAAGGACTTCCGTGAATGTTTAAAATAATTCGCATTTTTTTTGGATGCACGGATTTTGCATTAAAAGTACCTTTGTAAATGAGTCATTATGCCGTTTTTTTACCTAATTATGAAGAATTGAAGTTGTATAACACTTCGTAAATGTTATATAGACCTTTTAACTGGTACGTACAATGTTTTAAACTGGCAGATTGTTGTTTTTCGGTATATTAGCGTTATATTTGATAATAATATAAAATTCAGAAGTAATGTCAGTTAGCATCTGAAACGACGGGTGGTATGATATATATCCTAGGTAACCCCAACCAATTTTAGTACGAATACACTTCATTTAAAGTTAAAGTCATTCATTATCCATGCATATACAGGGTGTTTCCCATGTCGGAAAAAAAATTCAGAGTGCGATTCCCAGGCCTATTTAAAAAAAAGTTCATATAAACGTGTGTCCAATTTTTACTTTTTTTTAACTTACAGCCTCTTAAGAATCCCCACTATAAACACATTTTCCAAAATTTTGCAAATGAAGAAATATTTCTAGTATTTAGATGCATCAAAAAGGTTCTATAACATTTTTTGAAAAAATTATTCGTTTTGGAAATAAAGCGAAAAAAATTATTTTTTGGGGGTTTTATAGAGGGCTGTAACTAACTAAGGGGGCAAAATCGGTCACATGTTTATATTTACTTTTTTTCTTAAAATGAGTCCAGGAATCACCCCCTTAATTTTTTTTACGACATTAGGAAACATTTATACAGGGTGTTACCAAATAACTAGGAAAAAATTCAGGGGGTAATTCCTGAACCCATTTTAAGAAAAAAAGTTTATGCAAACATGTGTCCAAGAAATCCTTCGTTTCTGAGATATAGGGTGCCAAAGTCTCTAAAAAAAACTTTTTTTTTAAGATTACCAAAAAATTAAACCAGATATTTATTTAAAACTTAGCACGGGTAATTTTCTAACCATTAGGCATAAAGTGCAGTAGAAAAAAAATAAAAATTATAATTGGAAGGGGCACATTTGGGGAAACCATGGGGGTTGTTCACCCCCAACTTTTTTGTGTGTTACTTTTTTGGTATTTTCATAAAATAATTAGAAGCCCTAGAATATGATCCTTAAAATTAATGTCCTGTTCTTTTTTCATAAAACTAACCGTTTTCGTGAAAAAAATTCACTGCCCAAAGGCAACAAAATTTCTTTTTTAAGTTTGGCTTTTTTATGTTAATGAAAATAAAACATAGTTAACAATGAAGGGTTAATTAATTTCTTTTTTTTATTGTTATTTTAAATAAATATCTGGTTTAGCTTTTTAGTAATATTAAGATTAAAATTTTTTTTGAGAACTTAGACACCCTGTATCTCAGAAACGAAGGATTTTCGGACACATGTTTATATGAACTTTTTTTTTTAAAATGGGTTAAGGAATTACCCCCTGAATTTTTTTCTAGTTATTTGGTAACACCCTGTAGAGTGTCCCAAAAGTGGCAAATTTTTAAATTTTACTTACCCTTAATTAATTTGGCACACAAACGGAACAGCATCCACATGTCCCACTCTTTTTAAGGGTTTTTCCAGGGGGACATTCTTTGGCTTGGGCACATCTGACCAAAGAACATATTTTAGCACAGTCTTGGCCATTTTTTTGGGGGGCTGAATGGGCCCCACTTAAGGTAAAAGCAAAAATTAGGAAAAATACCAGAAACAAATTTTTTAACTGCATTTTTTTATGATTTATTGTGAACGCTATAAAAATTTACAACAATCGTGACCAATTCGAATTAAGATGCAATATAAAATAAAGTTTTTACAACCGAAGCAAGCAGCATTTATGTATTTTTAGTATTTATTTATTCAAATTTAAAATCAACACAATTGCTCAAATGCAAACAATTTTATTTGCATTAAAAAAATGTGCATAAATATTGACATGACTCCTCGTGACAAATTTATTACTTATTTACCCATTGGTCAATACTTAAAAACGATTGCTTAACTTAAGTAGCTTTTTCTATTTTTTATTACTGCTTCCATAGACATAAGAGAACTAGACGCGGCATAATGTGCATTGTTTACAACCAACATAGCCCTGTGGTTCCAGTTCCACAGTATATAGACACCACACTGATTGTGCAGTGAGAGGAACTTGATAGGCGTGGCTAAGTGGACCGCCCATACCCCAATGCCTAGTTATTGTTTACAAACACATGAGATGTTGGCTTCAAACATATGTAAACAAAGCCACATCTAGTAGTCTTATATCTTAATTGTAGCTTATTTTTACGGAGTTTAAATAACAGAATAAATTAAAATGATACTCGATAGACAAAAACAGTTAGTAAAGAAATAACGTTTGGAAAAATAAACGAAATTGTGCAACGTTTTTTTTTTTGTAAAATAAATAAACCATTGCATAATAGACAAATTTATTTCTTACAAATTTTTAAACAAGAAGTTTTAAATATTTTTTTATTTAAAGGTAATACCTAATTTTTAATTTAAAAAAACAAATATTTCCCATTTCTTAAAATAAAACTTAAAGGCTAATTTTTCATTTTCTAGGAATATTTACTAGTTTTTAAAGTATATCTAAATTTAAAATTAATAAATGACACAAGAAAATACTGCACTTATGATTTAACTTGAAATTAATACTATTTTTAAAATTCTTCATCTGAAAAAATGAGTTCCAATAATTCTGGTTTTTCACATTGCTCCCCTTCCAGTTTTTGGGGGCAGCCCCATTTTACCAAGGTGGGGACAACCATCAGTTTCGTTTTTGGGTCTTTTCGGAATGGGCAATTTGTATCTTTCCATCTAAAAAAAAAAAAGATAAAAATAAAAACTCTTCCATAAAAAAAATAGTATATTTTAGTACTAAGAGTTAAAGTGATGCTTTGTGTGCCGAGGCAGAAAGATTGTCTGGTGAGCGAAGCGAGACAGACAATTCTGCCGAGGCACACAAAGCCACTTTAACTCTGTGTAGTAAACGATACTTTTTCTTAAAACTTCTAAATACAATAGTTTTATAGTAAATTTAATTTACTTATTTTAGTTGACTTTTATTTATTTTAAAATAAACGTCATTAAAGTGATGTTTATTTGACGTTTTAAGAAAAAAAAATTTGATAGCATCAGTAAAAGTTACTTTTACTGTCGCCCGCAGTAAAAATAAAAACCTCTTTGATACAGTTTTGAAAAGTGCTACTTTATGTTCGCCATATTTGTCACTAAAGTAAAGTTTTAAGAAATTTTGTTTTTTTTGTTTTTTAGAAGTATTTTTTTTGACGATTAAGTAAAAATTTTACCAAAAACTTACGTGGGTCTATCTCCAACTTCAACATAAATAAAATGCATTTTGGGGTCCAATTTTTTTAAAGCCTCTTCTATAATAGGTTGGGCTAAAACACAAAAAAGACGGATAAAATCATAAATAAATGATTAAGATTACAGATCCACATTAAAAAACTGTCTGTGAAATTGAATTTTGATTATGTCAGATTTAGCCACTTTTTTAGAACAATATTTGGTGAAAATAAAAGGCTTTCTTAGGGAACTCTTGGTATAAAAATGTGCTATAATGTCTTAAATTCGATATTTCAAGTTTAGTTCATTGTAAAACTCTATAATATACAGTTTATGTGTTAATGTTGTGCACCCTCCAAGATGTGAATTTTAAACGCAAATTACTTAAGAAAGCAACCATATCAAGAGGTCTGGTAAATACCATTGTAAAATTAACATTTTTTTCTATTACCTAGAACAAACCATACCCCTTGATATGGTTGCTTTCTCAAGCAATTCGCGTTTAAAGCTGACATCTTGGTGGGTGATCATCATCATCAGATTAATAAGGGATTTTTTAATTCTTGCGGTAGATTCTCGGGTAATTTTAAATTAAAATATCGTAAATAAGATATAAAGGAACATTTTTACACCAATGGGACCTAAAAACCTCTCTTATTTAAATAATAACACAAAATGGGAAAAAAATGACCTTTTTCTTTGGTCCGTAATGTTGGTTGCCTAAAAAAATTTAACAGATAGTATTTTAATGCACTTCTGTGAACTGTGACGTAGGGCTTGACCGTGTCTAGTGAGTTTGGATCATAGATCTAGAATAACCATAGATAAAACATCAGCTGATCAGCTTTGAAAAATTTTGATGGTCGTCATTTTATACTATTCTATTGCCGCGAATTTTAAATTATTGCCTCATATTAATTAAATATAAATAAAACGTTTTATGGGAGGCCACAGACTGTCTAAAACGCAAAATCGACATGTTTTGGCTATTTTGATACTCTTAAAATACCCAACAAGTTGCTAATGCAAAAAAAAAATTAAAACGTAAATACCTTCAAGAGCCGTTTTTTGCTAATTTTCCAACTTTTTACGTAGCAACTCATATCCTAGTTTGTGTTTTTGGCTTATTAAATCAAAACAACACGAAAACGCACAATTTTTGATAAAATGTAAACTGTAAACCCCCGATTTCTATATCAAACGGCTGACAATGTCATGTCATGACAAGCAGTGGTGGCAACCTCCAACCTAAGAAATGTAAAAACACTAGATATGTAGTATAAAATGGAGGGCTTCAAATTTAAACAACTCGATAGGCTGCGCAAAGCGTCAAATTACATCTTTTTTTAATAATACATCTATGGTTTGGATGTTTGTTACGCCACTGGTATTAATCTATGGATCAGCAGAAGCCCTCTATGTTGTGTTTTAAATAAACTGAATTAAAAAACTTACCACGCACGCAATCTGAGCACCAGCTCACACCATCGACTTTACTGCCACTAAAATAAACAAAAACTTCTTTATCTTTGCAGTCGAAATTCTTCATAAATTCACAAAAATTATCATAGCCTTCTACGTGGTGTCTCGTTGCCATTGTTGTATGATTTGAATTGCTCGATGATAGCTTTCGTATCAGGTTCGTTATTGAGAATTTTCTACTAGATTGTGCTGCTGGGTCCTCGACTTTTTCTTTTTTATCTTTATCTGGTTTATTTTCTTGACGTGACAATTTTGACTTTGTCCATAGAGCATGCGAGTCGCAGGAGATGGCTTCGTGTGAGTATCTGCGCATTTTGGATTTTCTCACAGGTCTAGAAAAAAAGAGAGGGAAATTTGAATTTGCTCCACCTAAAAATGGATATTTGATTATTTCTGTAGCGAATGTTTAATATAAAACAAAGATACGACGAAATACGTATTCAGATTTTTCTAAATAAAGTGTGGTTTGGAGAGAATCTTTGTATATGCCACCTAAAAATTACAAAATGATAGAATGTGCCATTTAATTTTTTTTTCTTGAAATTTGTGTCTCTGATTATAATGAAACTTATTTTGTAAATTGCTTTTTTGTTGTAGAATACAGATCTGCATTTAGATTTGTTCTAAAAAAAATATCTTAAAAATTAGAGCGTTTTGAAAAAAATCCGGTGTCGCGTTAGAAGTTGCCTTCGAAAGCTCATAGCAATTAAACCAAAAGCGTTGGAACTTTTTAAGTCCCAAATTCGGATTAATCAGCTCGTTTTATATAAGCATTGATAGCATTCATTCCAGGCAAAAAATATTCGTGGCCGTGCTAATTAAGAAACTGTGAAATTTTGTACCTTTACCCCTTGCTACAAAATGCGATAATTTTTGAAAGAAATAGATTTGCCTTAAACTGTGTTTTTAAGCTAATTAAAAGCCGTATTAAACTAATCAGCAATCAGATTTTTGTGCTTTCGTTTTTTTTGTTAGAGCTTTTCAAAGTTGGCCAAATTTCAAAAAAGCTTATCAAAAAATTTTTTTGTCTTAGAATGTAATGAAACTTATTTTGTAGTTTACTTTTTTGTTGTGAAATATAAGTCTGCATTTATATTTTTTCTTAAAAAATAATTTGAAAATAAGAGCATTTCGAAAAAAATCCGGTGTCGCGTTTAAAGTTGCCTTCAAAAGCTCATAGCAATTAAACCAAAAGCGTTGAAACTTTTTAAGTGCCAGATTCGGATTTATATTTAACTTGTTTTACATAAGCATTGATGGCATTTATTTCTAACAAAAATTACTTGTGGCCGTCATAATTAAAAAACTGAAAAAATGTGTACCCTTACCCCTTGTTACAAAATGAGGTAAATTTAGAAAAAAATAGATTTGCCTTTAAACTGTGTTATTAAGCTAATTAAAAGTCGTAGAAAACAAATCAGCAATCTGATTTTTTCCAAGTGCTTTCGTTTTTTTGCTAGAGCTATTCAAAGTTGGTCAAATCTCAAAAAAGCTCAATAAAAAAAAAATTGTCTCAGAATTTAAGACGGGGCCGGTTGCTTAAGGTGGCAGGGCACTTAATTTATTTTAGATTTTAAGAATTCTGATTTTTTTTTTGTTCTAAAATGATTAAATTGTAAATTGTCATGCACCCCGACCTTAAGCAGCCGGCCCCGTCTTAAATATGTAAAAATATAGATGCCGCAAAATATGTATTCTGCATGTGTTCATTCATTCATTCAAAAAAGCTAAACCTGATCAATTTAGGCGTTGATTTTTAATACATGAGCGGTTATTAAATGTATTTACGGAATGAGTACTTTAAATTTAAGAAAAAAAAATTTTGCGTTCAAAAAAAAATAAAGTAGGTTTTTGGTTTTTTCCTTATATTTTATATTTTTGATATTGTTTTAAAACCAAACTTTCTGACTCCAAAGAAGGAAATATGGTCAATCTAATCCTACCATTAGATTTTAAAAATTCCGCTTGGTTTGTGAATCTTGAATGATTGAAACGAATACTCTACTGCACAACAACCTGCCGGCCCCCTAAAACTTTTGTAGATTCCATTTTTGTTCTAAAATACAAATCTGCATTTAGATTTTTTCTAAAAATATATGACGTTTGAAACAAATAGGATGTCGCGTTAAATGTTGCCTTTAAAAGCTTTAATTAACAGTGTTGTAAATCTTTGTTTATTTAGCAGTAAGCACAGTATTTAGGCCTAATTTTATTTTGATCTAATCTATATAATAATAAATATATTATAAAATACCGTTAAAATCGTTTTGTCCTTGGTATATTTGGACAATAGACTTACTCGTTTTAAATTTTTCAAAAATACTATTTGTAATATTGTAAAAAATTATTTTTAAACAATTTGTGTTTTTTTTACAATTTTTATGCATTTTGCGACATAATTTAATAAATAACGGGTTTTAAAGAAGTTATTGAGAAAAACCCAGGTAATGTTTTTAAATAATTAATTAAACGAAATAAATTTATAAATTACTAAAAAAAATTTACTTTTATCAAAAGAATTTTTTAAAAGACATCTTTCTTAATAAAATTCAGGGGGTGAAAAAAAATTCAAATAAACATGTGTCCGATTTTGCCCCCTTAGTTAGTTACAGCCTTCTGAAAAAAAACCCCTAAAAAATTATTTTTTCCGCTTTATTTCCGAAACGAATAATTTTTTCAAAAAATGTTATAGGACCTTTTTGATGCATCTAAATACTAGAAATATTTCTTCATGT
This sequence comes from Cartodere bifasciata, assembly GCA_963920755.1. Classification (NCBI taxonomy): domain Eukaryota; kingdom Metazoa; phylum Arthropoda; class Insecta; order Coleoptera; family Latridiidae; genus Cartodere; species Cartodere bifasciata. The sequence continues at coordinate 19,848,870 of OY987196.1, read as the reverse complement.
GTTAAATTTTGGAAGAAAGTGTTTATATTGGTGATTTTTGGGGGGCTGTAAGTTAAAAAAAAGTCAAAATTTAACAAAAGTTTATAAGAACGTTTTTTTTTAAAATGGTTCTAGGAATCACCTCCTGAATTTTTTTCCACGACATTTAGGCATTATCCTGCATAGAATTAATGTTAACTAAATGTCGCTTTTTATTATTTAATTTTTTTAAACAATCATACTCGACATAGAATTTAAAACGATCAATTTTTGCATTGTAAATATGGTCAAAATAGTGGCTTAAACATCTCAAGTTTTATGCGAAGTGGACATTAACAAGAAACATTTATCTGATGTTTTACGAAGATTAGAGCCTTATTGTTATCGTTAAACAAAATTATTTAAAAAAGGAAATATATTCTTACTACTTTTCTCGCCGGCAGCACATTTTACATAATTTATTTTAATAAAATACATTTGACGCATTTGTTGTCAAAATAACATTCGAAAACTGACATAAAAATACCCCATTCAAAGTAGAGTAAAATTCAAAAAATCCAAGGTGGCTAATAATAAATCGTTTTAAATTCCTTGTCCACGATAGTCATACAAGACTAATTTTTGCGATTTTTTTTAAAGAGGCCAAATTTTTTTTTATAAATAATACTTACTTTTTTTCTGTTAAAGTCGATTAAATTTTTTAAAGTAATGTTAATGTTGCACCAAACGCGGATGTGGAATCACTGCACTTAGCTTCTACGTAATGTTAATAATTGCGGGAAATCGTACCTTTTGACTATTTATTTTCTAAACAAGCATAAAAACAAATAAAACAATGGCGTGACCGAACCAAATATAATTAATAATACCCCAATGTCAAATACTGCCAAAGCTGATCGAACTTCAATAGCAAATAAAATATTCAAATAATAATATATAAAAATAGAAAAAAACAAGTGTGAGTATGCTAATTGCGATTTAAGATTTGCACAAAAACGTAAACAAATTTATGTTTCTTTATATGCTTTAAGTTGATTTTTAATTACGATTTACGATACGGTCGTTCTGCTACACGATTCTTGAATAAATTGTTTCCAAAGTCTGTTTTTGTTGTAAACAGACAATTAACTCAAGTCGTAAACAATTAAGTTAAGTTAATAAATGTGTAATAAAGGAAGATTAACTTAATTCTGGCTAAAAAACAGCGGCGCACACTAAGATACTTTTTATATTTGCGTTCTACAGGGTGTCCCAGAATTGGCGCACCACCTGTATGGTACGTTGTTGGGGCATGCCCAGGGATCCCCAGAAAATTGTCAAAAAAAATCCATCTCATACACCCTCGAAGATATGAGGCCCCAAAGTGCAAAACTTTAAACGCATATACCTTAAAAACAACAACACGTATTAACGAAAAATATGGTTTAATACAAAGCTGCAGTCTATCTTAAACCATTTCACCAATTTTTCTTCTTTTAAATGGTCAAATAACATTTTTATAATCAATTTAATTTTACAAAATTTTCTTGAAATAAGCTGACAACAATGTCAATAAAGTTTTATGCAAAAGTGTATAATGAAGACTCATAGATGGAATTTTTAGACTTATTTACCTAGACTGTGTAGTATTTTCCTAGTCTGTGTTGCCGAATTTAAGCAACTTTATTCGCATTTTTCTCAATGAATATAACAGATGGATTTTTTTTAACAATTTTCCTGGAATCCCCAGGAATGCCCTAACAGCGTACCATACAGGTGGTGCGCCAATTCTAGGACACCCTGTATAATAAGCACATTATGAAACCCGAAATTTGGTTTTTTAAGGTTGCTGAATTGCTTTATTACTAAACCCAAAATTTTATTTTATTAGGTTCATTTTCCAGATGCAAAAAGATGAATTCTTCCCTTACAGGGTATTTTTTATTTACAAATTTTACTACTAAAAACTATCGGGGGACATAGTTTTTTTGTAGAGACTAAAGAGAATAACTAGAAGAATTGGAGAAACGATATCAATGGATACGTTTTCTCAAAAACGCCTATTCATTCAGTATTAAGTGAGTAAAGTTTACAAATGTCATTATTCAATATGTCTGACACTAATTTATTTTTTACTTCAAAATGTCAATGTTGCCCATCCAACAAAAATAAAATTTTAAGTTAAATTTTTAATTCAAATTAAAAATGCTTTTTAATAAATTTAATGAAGCAAATATAAAAAACTCTATGTTTTAATATACTATTTTGTACACGTGGCTTTAATGCGAAGAGAAAGGGATATTTTGGGTAATGCGCTGCCGCATACTATAGTTAAACAAATGTATAAACATCATGAATAGGTAGTTACAGTACCTACTTACCACCAGACCAACTGGATTCATTCGTTTAAACTCGAAAAGAGGCTTGACTTTAGCCGTGAAAAATGTTATTTCGTAAGCTGGCAGCACTTTTATATGCAAATATTCAAAAAATGTAGGCCCCAAATATTTTTGTTTATTGTTATCAGATTTTGGAAGATAATTATGTAATACCTTTCTTAGGGAACTTTTAATATAAAAATGTAGTATAATAATGTCCTAAATTCGATATTTCAAGTTTAGTTCATTGTAAAACTCTACATATAATATACAGTTTATGTGTTAATGTTGTGCACCCTCCAAGATGTTAATTTAAAACGCAAATTGCTTGAGAAAGCAACCATATCAAGAGGTCTGGTAAGTACCATTGTAAAATTAAATTTTTTTTCTATTACCTCGAACAAACCATACCCCTTGATATCGTTGCTTTCTCAAGCAATTCCGCGCGTTTAAAGCTGACATCTTGGTGGGTCAACATGATCATCAGATTAATAAGGGATTTTTTAATTCTTGCGGTAGATTCTCGGGTAATTTTAAATTAAAATATCGTAAATAAGATATAAAGGAACATTTTTACACCAATGGGACCTAAAAAACTATTTTATTTTTCTTTAAATAATGTTTTAAAAAGACCAATGTTGGAAACACAGAATAAGAAAAAAATGACCATTTTCTTTGGTCCTTAATGTTGATTGCCTACAAAAATTTCACAGATAGTATTTTAATGCACCTCTGTGATCTGTGACGTAGGGCTTGACGGTGTCTGTTGTACACAAGTTTGCATAAGAGAAAGGGGGGGGGGTTTAGTAAATCAGTAAATCACCCGGTACGTCCCTGGCTATAAAGTGATATATTTTGTATATGATCCTATAAAGTAAAGTACAATGAAAAATTGCATAATAGTTAAGAGCAAGAATAAATTGCTGGTATAAATTAACTATTTATGTATTATTTAAACAAAAATATGTATATATGGGTACTCATAAAGCTAAGCTTTTTGTAAATAGCATAAAAGTTTAGAAAACATGTTTTTCTACGACTGCTTAGAAAATGTCTAAAAAAACACTACTTACTATAACTGAAAATCAGTTATTGCACACAGCGTGCGATAAATCCTTTGCGCACGCTAAAAGCGTGTGCAAAGAATTCGCCCTCATTTGTTCTGTTTGGAATGTGTGTGTGAATGAGCCATAATGTCTTTACTGCATTTAATCAAGTAGGTAGGCTTTTGTTTTTTAATCTCGAACCCAATGTTCGTTTTATCTTTATAACCATAAAACAAGAATAAATAAACCAGTTTTAAATAGTGTTATGTAATAAAAAATTAAAAAATCGTGCCTTTTTAGTGTTTTGGTGCAGTCGTAGAAAAAGTATAGTGTGCAACACGTGTGAAAGGCACTTTTCACACTTATGTGGCTTATGGCACTCGCCTAACGGCTCGTGCCACAAACGCCACAAGCGTGTGAAAAGTGCAACTTTCACCACTAGTTGCACAATATACTATTCTTTTTATATTTTATTGTTTTATTTATTGCTAAATTTAAACCTTACTTAAAGCTATGTGTCAATAGTAACAATTAAAATAAGTTGAATATTAACATACGTGAAATTAAAAAAAAACATTTCGTTATTTCAAGAATTTCTAATAATTATAAACAGCATTAAAAAAAAATCCAAAAGCAATTTAAATTACAAGAAACAATTTTCCAGATTTAAATTGCATTGTGAATAAAAATTAATCTCCCTTTCTGTAATCACATATTAATTACAAAAATCATAGACATAAGACTACTAGACGCGGCATAATGCGCAATGTTTGCAACCAACATAGCCCTGTGGTTCCAGTTCCACAGTATATAGACACCACACTGATTGTGCAGTGAGAGGATAGGTGTGGCTAAGTGGACCGTCCATACCCCAATGCCTAGTTATTGTTTACAAACACATGAGATGTTGGCATCAAACATATGTGAACAATGCCGCATCTAGTTATATTATGTCTTTGAAACTACCCATTATAAAAACAGAAAACAATCTTTAAAATATACCCAGTATTCATAGACATAAGAGTACTAGACGCGGCATAATGTGCATTGTTTGCAACCAACATAGCCCTGTGGTTCCAGTTCCACAGTATATAGACACCACACTGATTGTGCAGTGAGAGGAACTTGATAGGCGTGGCTAAGTGGACCGCCCATACCCCAATGCCTAGTTATTGTTTACAAACACATGAGATGTTGGCATCAAACATATGTAAACAATGCCGCATCTAGTTATATTATGTCTTTGAAACTAGCCATTAGCAAAACAGAAAACAATCTTTAAAATATACTCAGTATACATAGACATAAGAGTACTAGAGGCGGTATAAGGTGCATTGTTTGCAACCAACATAGCCCTGTGGTTCCAGTTCCACAGTATATAGACACCACACTGATTGTGCAGTGAGAGGAACTTGATAGGCGTGGCTAAGTGGACCGCCCATACCCCAATGTCTAGTTATTGTTTACAAACACATGAGATGTTGGCATCAATCATATGTTAACAATGCTGCATCTAGTTATGTTATGTCTTTGGTTTAAATAAATAAAACTTTTTTTGTTATTAATAAAATGTAGGTAGGTTTTAAAAAGATATAAGATGTTGTTGTGTAAAAATTTTATTAAATGAAATAATTATATCTAAATTAATTTATTATATTGTAAAAAGTCTTAAGGTAACATTGCATTTTCGGTTTGTCTTATTGTTTAAATAATTGTCTAAATTATAAAATAAAAAAATAAATACTTTTTTTTATGATGATATAAGCAATGAAAAAATGAAAAATTGTGAGAGTAAGCCTAGTTTACATTTAGTTATGGACATTTACATTAACATGACAAAAAGAATAATTAAAAAAAAAAACAAGAAATTTTAAAACTTAAGGCTAGAGATTCAAATTCACAGATTCAAAGATCTGTGCTCCTAGAAGCTCGTATAAGTCATCTCCGTTGAGCTCCTGTCAATTCTACTAAATAGCACATCTACATGAGGGCTCCATCCTATATTAAAACTAAATTTAGTTTTGACAACTAGAAAAATAGGGCTACAAACGTATTATGCTTTCATTTAAATCGCATATTTCTTTTTGTCAAAATCCTGGCTTCAAAAAACAAAATATTGCAATGATTTTTGACACAAAGAAATATGCGATTTAAATGAAACCATAATACGTTTGTAGTCCTATTTTTGTAGTTTTTAAAACTACATTTAGTGTTAATATAGGATGGGGCCCTCATGTTGATGTGCTATTTAGTAGAATTGACGGGAGCTCAACGGAGATGACTTATACGAGCTTCTAGAAGCACAGATCTTCGAATTTGTGAATTTAAATCTCTAGCCTTAAAAAGAGGTTTTTTTTTCATACAAATTTGCAAGTGCAAAATTACTTAATTCAAAGTTTTTTATTGAAAAAAACTAGTCCAATTTTACCTTACTAGAGACAGTAAATATTAAAGAGTTAGGAATTAATTGAGATTAAAAAAAAAACGCAAGTTTTTATACGTTAAGTGTCTGAACTCTTATTAATTTACCATCTCAGAAACTTATAAACTAAAAATGAGAGCATGCAATTAAAATTTAAAAATATGATGATTTTTTTTTTCGGTCATAATTTTCTATGACTTTGTACAGGTCAGTGTCTTTGGATCACAAACTAACCCGCGGTCACATTTTACTCTGGTCAAATAATTTCCTTCCGGGTCCTGAATAGGAGGAGATGACAGCTCTTTGCAGGATTTGCCCAACCCTAAAACAGAAAAAATTTTTTTTAATAAATGTTCTTAAACAAAAACAAAAAAAAATATAGCTAGATCAAGATAGATAATTTTTTACCTTGCAAAAAATACAGAACAATCAGATTTTGTATATGTGCGGTTAGAACATTTATTCAGAAAGCTAAATCCACAAAATACACACTAATAAGAGTTTAGGGTTGGCGTGGAAGCCCCCCAAAAAGCTCCCTTTAATTTGCAACATTAGATCACGATGGATCTGCACTAAATGTTAAAAATAGGTGCTAAATATAATTTAAAAAATATTTGGAAAAAGTATTTCTCTAAAAAAAAATCTTGTCCCCTTAAATGACCCCCGAAGAGTAATATTTAATCATGTTGGATTTACACCAAACTTTTTAAATAGATGCAAAATAAGGTTCTAAAAAAATTATACTCAATACTTTTTATTTTTTAAACCTCTCTTTTCAAATAGAATAAATAAATTTTTTGGGAAAAAAAATTAAGTATAATTTGAGGTATAATTGCTTATTTTGCATTTGTTTACGAAATTCAACAAGATTGAATATTACTCTTCGGGGGCCATTTAGGGGGCAAAGACATTTTTTTAGAAGAACACTTTTTCCGAAAATCTTTTTAAAATCTTATTTAGCACCCATTTTTAAAATTTGTTGCAGATCCATTGTGATCTAATGTTGCAAATTAAAGGGGGTCTTTTTGGGGGGCTACCACGCCAACCCTAAACTCTTATTAGTGTGCATTTTGTGGATATAGCTTCCTGAATAGATGTTCTAACCGCACATATAAAAATCTGGCTGTTGTATATTTTTTGTCAAGTAAAAAATTATCTACAATCTTGACCTACCTGATTTAACCTATACGAAAACTTAATAAAGCATAAAACGACAAAAAATGTAGTAAAGTCTTAAAAAAAACATCCGCCAGCATATATACGAAATTTTTTATAGCAGTTTGAAGGCTAGAGATTCAAATTCACAGTTTTGAAGATCTGTGCTTCTAGAAGCTCGTTAAGTCATCTCCGTTGAGCTCCCGTCCATTCTACTAAATAGCACATCTACATGAGGGCCCCATCGTATATTAAAACTAAATGTAGTTTTGGAAAGTACAAAAATAGGGCTACAAACGTATTATGGTTTCATTTTAATCGGTTATTTTTTTGTGACGAAAATCTGACTTTAAAAATCATTGTAACATTTTTTAAAAATTAGGTTTTAGCACAAAGAAATAACGGATTTAAATAAAACCATAATACGTTTGTAGCCCTATTTTTGTAGTTTTGAAAACACATTTAGTTTGATTATAGGATGGGGCCTTCATGTAGATGTGCTATTTAGTAGAATTGACGGGCTTGTACGAGCTTCTAGAAGCACACATCTTCAAAACTGTGGATTTAAATCTCTAGCCTTAAAATATCTTAGCCAAATTTAAAGCCCTATTTTCTTTTAAAGAAACTTACCTATTATTTTCTTGCAGTAAAAACAACAAAGGCAGTAGCCCCCACGTTCGACGACGTGGTCACTTAAATCGCATGTTTTTAACTCAGGGCATTTATTAACATCGCATGGAAAATTTTCACACAACGACGACGACCCCAAAATAACTTGCAAAGCCCCCATGATCAAAAATGCGCAAAATATAGCTTTCACCATTTTATGTAATTTTTGAGTTTTTTCTCGGTTTTTTAAGCACTGTTTGTTAGATTATATTTTTTTATTGTTGTTTATGTTTTGGCTCGTGAACTTGACACAGGTTTTTAATCGTCTGTGTTCAGATTTGAAACGTGCTGAACTCGGTTAAAATTTGTTTATCACTTATTTTGACCCAATGCCAAAATAATGTCGTGGTTTTTTATTTTATTAAATTTAAGGCGCAGCTAAGAAGCTAGGTTTTATACATAAATACCTATAAGTGTATACGATAATATTTATTATAATGATTTATTAAGTACATTATTGAGAAGAGGGGTCAAACTTTGTTTGTTTATTTTTACGTACGCAGTTTTCTGTTTTATTTGTTTTTACTTGATTCATTATTTTACTCTACAATATTATACAGGCTGTCCCAAAAATTTGCCCACACAAAAAAAAAGAAAATTTGAAAGTTTCAATAATTAATAGTAGATTTTAGTATTAAGAGTTAAAGTGATGCTTTGTGTGACGAGGCAGAAAGATTGTCTGGTGAGCGAAGCGAGACAGGCAATTCTGCCGAGGCACACAAAGCCACTTTAACTCTGTGTAGTAAACGATACTTTTTCTTAAAACTTTTAAATACAATGGTTTTATAATACATTTAATTTACTTATTTTAGTTGACTTTTATTTATTTTAAAATAAACGTCATCAAAGTAATGTTTATTTGACGTTTTAAGAAAAAAAAATTTGGTATCGTCAAGTCAAGTAACAGTTGCTTTTACTGTCGCCGGCAGTAAAAATAAAAACTTTATGATACAGTTCAGAAAAGTGCTACTTTATGTTCGCCATATACACTAATGACTAAAGTGATATTTTTTTGACGTTTTAGTAAAAAAGTAATAGTAGGTCAGACATATTGAATAATGACATTTGTAAACATTACTCACTTAATACTGAATGAATAGGCGTTTTTGAGAATATGTAACCGTTGATATCGTTTCTCCAATTCTTCTAGTTATTCCCTTTACAAAAAAACGATGTCCCTTGATAGTTTATAATAGTAAAATTTATAATTAAAAAGTATCTTGCAAGCGAAAAATTCATTCTTTTGCATCTGGAAAACCAACCTAATAAAATAAAATTTTGGGTTTAATAATAAAGCAATTCAGCAATCTTAAAAAAAAACAAATTTCTGGTTTCATAATGTGCTTATTATGGAACGCAAATATAAAAATATATATTATGACACCCTGTAGTAACTTATGATTATCTTGCTCATTTTTTTCCACACAAGTTGCGTAAATAACTATTGTGAATGATAAAAAAATTGTGCAATATTTACATGACGTCACACAAAATAAACTTTATTTGTTATTATCAATATTTCTTAGCAATATGTATAGTTATCAATTAAAAGGAATTTGTAATTAACGTAAGAGAAGATTTTTAAAGACCGATTCATAGAACGTTACTTTAACTTTACTTCCGCTTTACTTCGACGTAACTTTACAGAAAATTAAATAAAATACATGGGAATGTATTAGCAAATTTATACTTCACTTTAGCGCTACTTTGCTGATTCATTTAGCTGTAAGTAGTACTGTCAAAAGCCGAGCTTGGCCGATCATGCGCAAAATTTTCAAAAATGAGATATTTACCCTTATTGTCAAGGGTGGTGATTACGGAATATCGCTTCGTACGAAACCTGCTGGTCTTCTTATGTAGGTTTCGTACGAAGCGATATTCCCTAATTACCGCCCAGGTGTAAATAGTCAGAAGTCGCGAGTTCAGACACATGCGCATACCTGTTCCCAATTTCACGTAACTTTACAATCTATAAATTAAGCAAATTTGTTAAGTTACGCCGAAGTGAAGTTACGCCGAAGTAAAGTGAAAGTAACGTTTTATAAATCGCCCTTAATAAATGTTGACTTATCCTAATTGTTTAAACTCTAAATAAAACAAAGCTAGAATAAATAGATAGAAATATGCGTGTAATTGTACACGTAGTTTAAAATAAAATAAGAATTTCAAAAAAAAGAGGTCAAAATTAGATCAGGTCCAAAGTTCTTTTTTGCAAATCACTATTTGCGTAGAATTTGGATGTTAGTCAAAAATTTAAATTTTATTGGTAATAATACTGTTTCATAATTAATATTTTCTTAAAACGTTAAATAAACATCACTTTAATGACGTATATGGCGAACATAAAGTAGCACTTTTCTAAACTGTATCATAGAGTTTTTATTTTTACTGCCGGCGACAGTAAAAGTAACTTTTACTTACGCTACCAAATTTTATTTTTTAAAACGTCAAATAAACATCACTTTAATGACGTATATTTTAAAATAAATTAAAGTCAACTAAAATAAGTAAATTAAATTTATTATAAAACCATTGTATTTAGAAGTTTTAAGAAAAAATATCGTTTACTACACAGAGTTAAAGTGGCTTTGTGTGTCTCGGCAGAATTGTCTGTCTCGCTTCGCTCACCAGACAATCTTTCTGCCTCGTCACACAAAGCATCACTTTAACTCTAGTACTAAAATCTACTATTTTTGGCAACAAAAAAGTATAATTATATTTTTATGCAAAGAGGACATAAATTTGAAAAACACCTTTATTTATTCAAGGCAAAAAAGATAAATTAAACAGCCAAATTTGATAAACAAAAAAATTGTATAAAAACACTAATTATGCAGTATTTTTAGCAAAAGTAATTTTTTAACTTGCAATCATTAGGTAAATGACAAGAAACAATTATCGTCTTTTTAAAAACACTTAACAGGTAAGTTAATTATTTTTGCTAAAGACTTTTTTAAACCTAATCAAAATATCGACCTAAAAAGTAAGTAAATTTTGCAACTGTATCTCAAGATAGAATTTGGAAACAAAAAGTTACAACTTTTCTCCTTTTTTATTTTTAATTTATGATCATTATTTTTTTAGCTTACCTACCCAAAAATAAAAATGAAATTTTTAATTTTTGGTGTATCAACAATTTTGTTTGCTATCGCTGTATTTCCCTTTATTAAAGGACAAGGACTAAAATGTCCTTCAGATTGTACTGGAGTAAAATGTCCCTCAGTTGAAAATTGTGATGGCCCCAACCAAGTTATTAAGCCCAAGGGGGGCTTATGCATGTGTTGCCCCATTTGTTTTACTAACATACGTATGTATTTCAAATAATAAATTAAAAAGTGAAGAGTAAAAAAAAATTAAAAATTTGTAATAATTTTTTTTTAGCAAAAGGTGGAGAATGTACCACTGAAATATTTATAGGGGGACCACCTCCCTCATCAGGATGTGCCCCTGGATTAACTTGTGACGAGGCTACAATGTCATGTCAAAAAAACTGGTGGTGATAAAAAATTAACTTAATTTAAAAAATTAAAAAAAAAAAAAATGTAATTTAAAAAAAAAATGTACTGTACCATTTCAAATTTTTTTTAATTGAAGAATATAATATATAATTCTTTTTCAATAAAATACCCCTTTTTTATTAAAAAGTAAATTGCTTGTAATTTTTGAAAGAAGCAAGTATTAGTAAAAATACATTTTTTTTTTAAGTTTTGGGATTTTAAAAATTTAATTACGGTTTAAGCAACAAAAACCAAAATGGGTTTTTCTTAAAACGTCAAAAAACCATCACTTTTGTGACGTATATGACGATCATAAAGTAGCACTTTTCTGAACTGTATTATAGAGTTTTTATTTTTACTGCCGGCGACAGTAAAAGTAACTTTTACTGACGCTACCATTTTTTGTTCTTAAAACTTCAAATAAACGTCACTTTAATGACGTTTATTTTAAAATAAATAAAGGTCAACTAAAATAAGTAAATTAAATTTATTATAAAACCATTGTATTTAGAAGTTTTAAGAAAAAGTATCGTTTACTACACAGAGTTAAAGTGGCTTTGTGTGCCTCGGCATAATTGTCTGTCTCGCTTCGCTCACTAGACAATCTTTCTGCCTCGTCACACAAAGCAGCACTTTAACTCTTAGTACTAAAATCTACTATTTTTTATTTTTTGTAGGAATAACAACTGCATTGTAATTTTTATTTAAAAAAAAAATATATTTTAAAAACATACATATTTTTTTTTTTATAAAATAAACTATAGAATTTTAACACATCTTCTAAATATGCAGACAGAATTTGGAGCACAACCGGAAGTTGGTGGGGGAAGATTAATGCCAATTGGTACGGTACACATTTCTCCTACAGCTAAAATAAAAAACAGTTTAAAACATAATTAATTCACAATTTTTAATAATTAAATTCAGCAAAATAAAATTTAAAACTAGAATGGGTAGAAGTCGAAACGAGTAGAAGTTACTCTTCGCAAATGAGTAGCTCGAGTAAAGCTCGGATTCGGTGAAAGTGCGATTTTAAATTTTTTAAATCAAAGCTTAATCAGTTTGTTATATAATTAATTGCTACACATTCTATAAAACACTCTTCGCAAGAAACAATAATTATAAGATAATAGTTTTTAAAATAAAACAATTTTTTTTATTTATCTGCGAAGAGTGCAAACTATTAACAGAAAACACGAAGAATTTCGTTAACGAAGAGGATAAACGTCAGTTCTGACGTTTAACATATTTGAGGTTATTTGTTTTGACAGCTGCTTTTGTTTCTTTGCTTGAAATATTTTTGGCATGGCCTTCTTGACCGACTCGTGACGCGATTCGGACTTAAAAGTTTTTTGCTATTAAAATCATTAATTTTTTGTTTTTTCAACGTCACTGTCTACATTTACAAAAAACGAGCAAACATTTTTAATAGAAAATTAAATTTTCATTAATTTTGTAAAAAAGATTTTTTTTTGTAGATTGGATAATAACGGAGGTTTTTAGCCAGTAAGGTTAAAAATAACAAAAAGTAAATGATTTTTGTAGAAAAAAACTTCCGAATCTCATCAGTCGGTCAAGAAGGCCATGCAAAAATATTTCAACGAAAGAAACAAAAGCAGCTGTCTGAACAAATAACCTCAAATATGTTAAACGTCAGAACTGACGTTTATCCTCTTCGTTAATGAAATTTTTTGTGTTTTCTGTTAATAGATGCACTCTTCGCAGATTTTTTTTAATAAAATTTGTGTTATTAAAGAAAAAACAATTATCCTACAAATAGTTTTCTTGCGAAGAGTATATTATAGAATGTGTAGCAATCATATAAAATATTAATTTACCTTTGATTTAAAAAATATAAAATTACACTTCTACCGAATTCGAATTCGACTCAAATTACTCATTTATTTGCGAAGAGTAACTTCTACGCGTTTCGACGTCTACCCATTCTAGTTTTTTACGTAAAAATAAAATACGTACGAATGTTATAAAAGCATATAGGGCAACATCCACAAATGCCTCCAGTTGGCTTAATAACTTGATTAGGGCCATCGCAATCCTCTTCTGGAATTTCCTTGCAATTTAACATAGAACAATCTGTAGGGCAGAGCATTTGCCCTTTAATTGAAGGAAACACTGCCATAATAAAAAAGGCAGCAACAGCAAACGTGGCAGACACTTTCATTTTGGTTTAAGGCTATAGATTCAAATTCATAAATGGGATGTTCTGTGCACTCAAAAGTTCGTAAAAGTCATCTCCCTGAATGTCAGTTATTTTCGAAATTTCAACAAAATATGCAAGGAGTAATACGTCAACTATGATTAAAAATATTTAGAATAATGTTTGTGATACATAGAAGTGGTACTGAGTGCAAGAAATAATAAAAATATGGTAAAATACTACTTTTGGTGTTTTTCTTTCTACATTGAAATCTTTGAACGAGCACGTATATTAGGGAAAAGCGTAATTTGCAATGTTAATCATTTACAAGCTTAAAAAAAACCATGGTAAATTAACGTATTATGGTTTGGCATAGACCACGTAATGTATAAACCAAAAAATGTACACGTAGTCGAAAAAAAAAAATAATAGTATAATGATTTTTGAGATCAGATTTTCGACGCAAAGAAATAATCGATTTAAGTGAAACCATAATACGTTAGCAGCCCTATTTTTGTAGTTTTTAAAACTACATTTAGTTTCAATATAGGATGGGGCCTCATGTAGATGTACTATTTAGTAGAATTGGCGGGAGCTCAACGGAGATGACTTATACGAGCTTCTAGGAGCACATATTAGAAGATCTATGAATTTGAGGCCCTAGTCTTAAAAAGTAAAATTGTTGAGCTAAAAGTATAATAATTTTTTTTATACAGACTGGACTATTTGCTTTAATTTTTAGTAGGTTCGCCACAATACTCCCTCTTAAATTTTAGATTGTTTTTTTTTAATAATTTTTGTCTTTTTGAATAAAAATTGATAAAAATTTACAATTTGTTAAAAAAAAGTAACTTACTATTAAGTATTTAACAACAATTTGTAACAACAAGAATGTATATCGACAACTAAGCTATATTATAAAAAAATTGTTCTTTTCTACCTTTTATAAAGTTTTTTTTTAAATGCGATAATCGCTTTATGACAAATAAATAATTAAAAAATACCTTTATTTTGTTGAAAAACATAAACTAATTAGGTTAGGTACTTTGTTTTTAAAAAAAAATTTGTTTATCCAATTTATTTGTTTTTTTCTGTACCTTTTTACAAAAAACAAAGAGTACTTTTTGGTAAGCTTTTCTTTTAATATCCATTTTATGAAAAAATATTTTCAGTAGTAATAGTACGTGTGCTCTATGAATTTTCGATTATAACATGAACATAGTAATGTCCCGCAAAAGTAAGGGTGCTGTCTAATTATTTACCAAGTGCGAAGCACGAGGTGAATTGGAATTGGCACTTATTTTGTAGAATACTTTTTGGCTGTAGAATACGAATCTGCTTTTAAATCTTTTCTAAAATTATTTTTTTGAAAATAAGAGTACTTTGAAAAAAATCGGTTTGCGCGTTTAAAGCTGCCTTTAAAAGCTCATAGCATAGATGAACCAATCTTAGGCTTATATGGCTAATATGTTATTGTAAACAAGGTAGGTAATAATAATAACGATTTGGTTCACATTATATGATTTTATTTTGCACCCTTATTACCAGAATAATCAACCCATGAATTGTTAAATCGAAATTTAAATTCGATTTAAATTTCATAAAAAAAAATCATAGACCTATTGCAACACACACAGATGCGATGCATGTAAGGCCTTCTGCACAACCAGATGTGCCATCAAGTCCAACACCAACCTGTATAATACAACTTCCTCCTTCAGCTAAAAAAAAAAATAAAATAAATTTATAACACAATTTTTATACTCCTCGCAGACAAAGTCAAAAACGAGGAGTATATTGTGATTGTTTTAAAAATTCTAAAATCGTCAAAAATCTTCGTAGAGCAAAAATTCTTGCAGATTTGTGCGTTTCATCGAATTTTAAACAACTTTCAAAAAATCCGTCCGTCCGTCCGTCTGTCCGTTCGTCCGTCTGTCCGTCCGTCCGTCTGTCACGTTTTTTGTAGACACTCTTAACTTGAGAACCAAAGTTCCCATCAAGTTCAAATTTTCAGGAAAAATCGTTCTCATTAAAATCTAGATCCCTATTGTTTTTGAAAGAAATCGGAAAATAATAAGGGGGGCTGGCGCACCCCCCAAGTGAGAAAAAATTCATATTTCAGTTATCATAAAAATTACAGAATTTTTTTTCTGGTAACTTTAAAGCCCTTTTAATTCTCCACTAAAAGTATATTTAAGTTTTTTTTGTCCGACCCCACGTAAGCCCCCCAATTTAAAAAAAAGCCGTATCTTCGTTATTTTTTAATCTACAAAAAAAAACTTAAGTCATAAAAATCAAAGAAAATTAAATTCTGTATTAAAATATATTTTTTGTTTTTTTTTGTGAAGTTTTTAAGACAAAAAGGTCAAAAAAATAGGTTTTTAGTGATAAAAAAGCTAAGTCACGTAAGTATAGGTTCAATCAAGGTGGCTTTGCAAAAAAAACAAGTGCATCTTTCTAAAGCCAAATTAAATCCTAAACGTCAGTGTCAGAATTAATACACATTTATGCTTTTTGCTAATAAATCTTATAGAAAAGTTAATAGTATAATCTCTTCGCAGATTTTTTTTTGTAATTTTAAAAAATTATTGTTTATTTTAACTTTATTGTTTTCTGATTACTGCGAGGAGTATCCTATTAAATGTCGGCATTTTATAAAAAAACTCTAACAGGCTCACTAATCTAACCTATTCACTGACCTAACCCATCACTAGTTTTTTCTTGCCTCTTCACTTTTTTATGCCTTGTTATACGGTTGCCCCCGAAAGTGCATAAAGATTGTCGTAACTTTTTTGTTCCTAACAATTTTGTAATTTTATTTATTGTTGCTGGTAGATGGGTTCAATAAGAAACTTTCTTATAACCTGAAACTTCTCGCTTAACTGTACCGATTTAAAATAATTAGTTAAGAAGGGGTTTATTGTATTCACTATCTTGCACAAAACTAGCATCTCCTTGGTGATTTCTTCGGGCACTCAACTAAAGTAGGTTTTTCGAGAGGTTTTTGCTCTAGTTTTAAACAAGATCGGAAGCACAATAAGACCATTTTTAATTAATTATTCCAAATTGGTACAGTTAAGCGATAAGTTTTAGGTGATAAGAAAGTTTCTTATTGAACCCATCTACCAGCAACATAAATAAAATTACAAAATTGTTAGGCCCAAAAAAGTAACGACAATCTTCATGCACTCTACCGGTGCTAACTCTATTTCTAGGGGGGCTACAAATGTTAAAACAAGTATGAAAGGAATGTTTTTATTGCCGTTAATAATTCCATCAATTTTATGATGTTTTGACAAACCATTTGTAAGATATTTAGGATTGGGTATTTGTAGTGAAGTAGACTTAAAGGGGTGTAGTTTTTAAACAGCGGCGGTGCCCCCTAGCCTAGGACATGTCCCGTGTATCTGTCTATTTGTTCGTCCTCTATTTACCCTCTTAAAAGATGCACTCGTTTCGGGGACTGTGTATTATTTTCAATACGTACGTATATTGGTATAGCAAATGTCGCAGCATCCACAAAGGCCAGCATTCTTCTTAATTTCTTGGTTGGGTAAATTACACCTTCCAATTGGGGGGCATGTTACACCTCTGCAACTGGGGGGACATGGCACAAGACATTGATTCGTTCCGTAAGCTGAGGGAAGTACTGCGATGGCAAACAAGATTGTTGCTACAATGAACATTAAGAATTTCATCTTGATATTTGGTGATTTTTTGAAGCTGGAAAAGATATAAAAAAATCTAAATTGAATTAATAAAAAATATCCTAAACTATAATAGTACAGTCGATCTGTATAATAATGAGGGGACATCTACAAAATTTCGGGTAGGGCCGCCATTATAATAGGTTATAACTGGAGGTCCAAAATGTAAAACCTCAAATAGGCGTTATGAGCCCCCAAAGGGCCTCCTTTAATTCGTTATGTAAGATCACGGTGAAACTGTGCCAAATTTTGTCATAGAACTAGATGTCAAATAAGGTTTTAAAATAATTTTCGTAAAACTTTTCTAGAAAAATTATCTTCACTCCCTAAATAGCCCCTAAAGGGTAATATCCAATCACGTTGGATTACCACCAAATTTTGCAAATAAATATAAAATAAGGTGCTAGAAAACTTATTCTTAATATTTTTTCTCCAAAAGAATTCTTTTACCCCATTAACGAGAGGGGCCCTTAGGAGGGTCATAAATTTTTTTTTTAAAAACAGTTATTAAGAAATATTTTTTGGCATCTTATTTTCCATTTTTTTGCAAAATTTGATGTAAATCAAAGGTGATTGGTTTTTACTCTTTGGGGGCTATTTAAGGAGTGAAGGAATTTTTTCAGAGGTAATGTTTTTACAAAAATCCTTTTAAAACCTTATTTGACATATATTTGCAAAATTTGGTGCAGTTCCACCGTGATGAATTAAAGGGGGCCCTTTGGGGGGCCATAACTCCGTTTCTGCAATAGGTAGATATACGCCAATTTGGGGTTTTACTCTTTGGACATCCAGTTATAATAACATAAAAAAGGCGGCCCTACCCGGAATTTTGTCGATGTCCAAATACGGATTGACTGTACTATAATGCATGTGTCTTAAAATTAGCACACCAAGTCTATGGTACAAATGATTATGATGTTCTTTTTTTTGTTAAAGGATCCTTTTTTAAATAATAATTTTTTTTCAAAATTATTCTAAAACTTACGATTGACTATCAAGTGGGTACTATTGGGTTTCAATATTTTAAGTTGAGTAAAACTTTTAACAAAAATAGTGTCTTTATAGTCTGTTAAAAGTGTTTTGTTAACGCCATAATCGATAAAAAAAAATGTTGTTAATTTTTTTTGGCTAAACACCGCCCTATTATCTTATTTTTTATCCATTTTCATATTTTATTTTTCATTTACCTACGTTTAAAAAAAAAACATTGTTTTTCGGGCAATATAATTATCAGTATTATTTTTTTAGCTTATCATATGCGATAATCGTTATTGAAAAATATGACTTAAACATATGGACAATTAAATTTTGTTTTTACACATTTTAATTGTTTATACCTAAAGTTTAGTGTTTTACATTTTTTTGGGTGTCATAATTAATAGCGGTTTCTTGTTTTGAAAACTAAAACTGAGGGCATAATATTTTTCGTATACAAGATGTCCAAAAAATGGCCCATAAACGCGATGGTACGTTGTTAAGGTATGCCTAGGGAGCCCCAGAAAAATGTTAAAAAAAATCTATCTCATATATCCTTGAAGATATGAGGCCCCAAAGTGCGAAACTTATATCTTAAATATAACAGCACATTTTAACGAAAAAAATGGTTTGATACAAAGCTACAGTCTATCTTAAACCATTCCAGCATTTGTTTACTTTTTAAATGGTCGAATTACATTTTTATAATCAATTTAATCTTACAAAATTTTCATGAAATGAAGCTGACAACTACGTCAATAAAATCTAATGCAAAAGTGTATGATCAAGACTCATAGATGGGATTTTTAGATGTATTTTCCTAGACTGTGTTGCTGAATTTATGCAACTTTGTTCGCATTTTTCTCGATGAATATTACAGATCGATTTTTTTTAAACAATTTTCTAGGGATCCCTGAGAGCGTACCATCGCGTTTATGCCCCATTTTTTGGACACCCTGTATTGACGTGGACATTCTACAAAATTGGATTTTTGTAAGTAGAAAAATATCTAGTGGTATGACGTAAACACTGTCTAATTATTTTTTTTAATTTGTTTTTTGCATTTTTATTGTTTATAAATATTATTTTGTTTGGGTGCGTTAGTTAACAAAAAAAAATTTTTTTTGGATATTTTAATTTTATTGCACATTTTATTTATTTTTAAAATATTCCTGAGAACTAAAAATAAATTATAGAATCAATGAACATTTTCCATTAATACATCTTAGTCCAGGGGCACAAAGCGACGTTGGTGGGGGGCCCCCCATTCCAACCTCAGTGGGGCACTTTTCCCCCGCAGCTAAAAAAAAAATTATCATTTTTATAAAACAATCATAACTAATTTCAAAGAAAATTATCTCAAAAACAATGTCTTTCCGAGTTGATTTTTACTCTTGGCCACGATGCACCACATCAATAGACTATTTCCTGCTGATTCTTGAGTATCAAACATGGACCCACCAGTCTTAGCGCCCATCCTAAGACAGCTCTACCAAAAACAGGCGGAGTGTCCCGGAAATACATGGATGCTTTGCGCCAGTTAAAACCCGCGGAAAATGCACAAGTGACACACCGCAAGATTAACACATTCTACGGCAATTAAATGACTCCAATTCAAAGAATCTTATATAAACAGTTAGACGTGAAAAAAAAATTTTTTTGTTGGATAGCCCAATTTTTTAGGAAGGCACTAAAGTGGACTTAGTGACCCAGAATTTTGAGTCTGTTCGGCAGTGAAATTTTATTAACCGCATACAAAATGACTTATCATGAATTTACATAAAAAAATTAAAAATAACGGACAATAAGCTTGTAGGGGGTTTCATGTAAAGAATAAGCCAAAAAGAGGTATACCGCGTTTCCTAGCAGCTCGCGAGGTTAACTAAACAATGTACTGTGGCGAAACCACTTGTCGTATCTTAACAAAACTTTCGGTATAGTCATAATAAACTTGAAGGGTTTGTTTGGCACTTGTGGTGACGTTGGTGGCGCCCCTTATTTGTCTATATGCACAATATAAAAGACAACCCTCGTATAGGACATTTGTCTGTCTCTTTGGTAGATTTTTACATCTTTCTTTAAAACTTACGAACGTTAGTAAAGCATACTGAACAGCATCCACAAAAAGTTCCATGTTCTCTAATATATTGTCCAGGTCCGTCACAATTAGTTATTGGTTCACATTTTACATGATTCACTTCGCAATAATTTTCTTCGCAAACATATCCTTGGGATACAGTGCTGTCAAATAAATGACCCAAAAACAGTAATGTTCCAAAAAGTAAAAAAAACATCGTTTTTTATTTTTTCGGTTTTTAAACTTTTACTATAATTTAAAGAACCTATCAGGTATTCAATTTATAACAATTTAAAAAATTAGTTATTGTGGAAGCTAACTTTTGCCACTAATTAACATTAACTGGATATCTTAGTTATAACAATAATTATTAAAATGGTATTTTTTCCAAGCGATAGTCACTTATACTTGAAAATTATTGCTGTTTCAAATTTTTATATTTGTGTTTTATAATAAGCACCATATAAAATCCGAAATTTGGTTTTTTAAGGTTGCTGAATTGCTTCATTATTAAAAACCCAATGTTTTATTTTATTAGGTTGGTTTTCCAGATGCAAAAAGATGGATTCTTCCCTTGCAAGGTACTTTTTATTTACAAATTTTACCATTAAACTATCGGAGGACATAGTTTTTTTGTAGATGGAATATCTAAAAGAATTGTAGAAACGATATCAACGGTTGCATTTTCTTTAAAACTTTCATTTTTAAAAGTTAATATTTTGTTTTTGATAATTAAATTGTTTTTATTTTTCAAAGGCTTAAAAATATTTTTAATTTTTACATTATTAAATAAAACAGACGTGGATAATATAATTTATTAATTACACTTTTTAACAAAAATAACTATGTTTTTAGTCTTTTTTTAATTTTTTTTTATTTGCATTTAAAGAAAATATTTTGTTACTTCTAATTTTTAAACTTATTACAAAAACAAAAACAAACTATTTAAGTTATAGTAATTTTTTTAGCCAACAATAAGATAAGAACAAATTCCGTCGCTACAAATAAGTTGGGGTCCACACCCAGAAATGGGGGGCGGCCCCCCATCGAGTTCAATTGTGGAGCATTCTCCACCTGCCGCTAAAAAATATAAAACACGCTTTTGGAATAGTGCCTTAAAGGGGAATGTCGCGAAGCATAGAAACTGTGGTTATGTAATGTTGGTTGCCTAAAATCAACAAAAAACAACACTTTCTGGTCATTGCTCAGTGGGTTTATAAGAGTTTATTTTAATTAAAAATTGTGCTTACCAGCAACATAAATAAACAAAGCACAAGTTGACATATTCTGAAGGTCCATCAATAAGCGTTTAGATATCGAATTTTGTTAATTTTGAAGCACTATTTTTTTGCATTTTAAATTGCCAAAATTCTGTATTTAAACCGCGCTTATTAATGGACCTAGAATATGTCAACTTGTGCTGTTTATTTATGTTGCTGGTAAGCACAATTTTTAATTAAAATTAAGTCTTATAAACCCACTGAGCAATGACCAGAAAGTGGTGTTTTTTGTTGATTTTAGGCAAGCAACATTACATAATCACAGTTTTTATGCTTCGCGACATTCTTCATTAAAAAAAAAACAAGAAATACATACGTATGTTGGTAAAGCAAATATCACAACATCCACAACTACTTCCATTTTTTTTGATATATTGTTCAGGTCCATTACAATTTTTTTCAGTAATTTCTGCGCATTCTACCATGTCGCAAAAATTCTTAGTGCAAGCAAGACGTCCCTGAACTCCATTAAAGTAAAAAAAAACGCCAAAAAATAATCCAAATATCACTAATAGTTTCATCTTAATTATGGTATTTTTTTGGATTTTTGATTTTGAACTAAAGTTGTCGAAAAAAAAATAAACGTTTAGGCAGCTCTACGATTATTACTTTTGTTTACGTTTACTTGCCAAAAATAAACTGGTAGTTAATTAATTTACTTACAAATTATTTTTAACCTTATAACGTATGGGTATACAAGAATAAAAAAAATAAACAATGTTTTATACATATTTTTATCATTTTTGTTTGTATCATTCTACACAATTAGTAATGCTTCATATAGTTTTTCATGGAGGAAAAACATAATAAATGATAACAATTATTTAAATAATTTGCACCTTTCACTAAATAGTCAAAAAAGTATAAAACTTAATTTATAAGGAAGTAGATAAATTTTAGTTTTTTTAGGTTTCTTTTGAGGCATTTGTTTGGATAAAAAATTAGTTTAAAAAGTCCAAAACAAGAATTTATTACATGATAATAGTTTCAAGTAGGTTCACAACAAATCAAATTATGTCTTAAAGCTAGATTTTTTTCTTAAGGCTGGTGATTCAAATTCACAGTTTTGAAGATTTGTGCTCCTAGAAGCTCGTATAAGTCATCTCCGTTGAGCTCCCGTCAATTCTACTAAATAGCACATCTACATGAGGGCCCCTATATTAAAACTAAATGTAGTTTTAAAAACTACAAAATTAGGGCTACAAACGTATTATGCTTTTATACAAATCGGTTATTTCTTTGTGTCGAAAATCTGACTTCAAAAATCATTACAATATTTTTGTTTTTGTATTTTTTTTTATAATAGGGAAAATAAAAATATGCCCATTCATTATAATTTTATATTTCAACCCTACAAAAGCAATAAAAATATATAATATTGCTAAATTAATCTACCTATATTAGATAAATACAAGTTCCCGCAACACAAATAAGGTGTG
Source organism: Cartodere bifasciata (assembly GCA_963920755.1). Taxonomy (NCBI): domain Eukaryota; kingdom Metazoa; phylum Arthropoda; class Insecta; order Coleoptera; family Latridiidae; genus Cartodere; species Cartodere bifasciata. The sequence continues at coordinate 19,826,109 of OY987196.1, read as the reverse complement.
GTCCACATCCAGATGTAGGGGGAGTCGTTCCAATTATTCTAATTGTATCACAATTTCCTCCTGCAGCTAAAAATGATTTTGTTTAAAAGTTAAAAAGAAAAACTTTTAGACCTTAAGCTAAGTCAGAACTTTATTAAAGCCTAAACAAATATTTAATTGCTAATTTTTTAATTACTTTATTATTTAATTTAATTACTTTATTATTTAATTTTTTAATTACTTTATTATTTAAAATTTTGCAGAAAAAACTGTTTTTAATTTGAAATTTTAGATTGAGCTATTTTCTGTTGTTCTTTCCACATAAAAAGGAGTTTATTTTTTTTTCGCACATCGTTTATTAAAGACATTTATTAACGCACTCCAAATCGTTGATTAATGACCCCTATTAATGCATGGATACCATGTCCATAGTAACGCTCTACTATGTTTAAAATTACTATCTATGTTTCTACATTACAAATGTTAAAGTAGCTTTAATTACGATTCAAGCAACAAAAACCAAAAGAAATTAAATATTTACCGTTGGAAAGAATGAGAAGCAGATCCTTTTACCAAATTTTAAGGAAATAACATTCATTTTCTATTCACAATTAATAAAAGTTTGGTTGCAGTTCTTCTTCTTCTTCAACTTTAATAAATTTGAATGAACGGCGCATTGTTTCTGTCAGTTGGTTAAATAACTGTTTTATTTTATAATTTATTTAATAATGATGTACGATGTGCGATGCAGCATTGTAACCAGTTCGTATGTTAAATGACGATTAATTAACTCACTTTTTAACAAGCTCGCTGATCGCTCGCTTGTTAAAACCGCTCGTTTATTAATCGCCTTTATTAACACACTTACTGGTTAAATAACTATTTAATATACATAAAGTTGTAATAATTTTATACATACGTATATTGGTGTAACAAATGTCACAGCATTCGCATTCACTTCCATTTTTTTTGATAACTTCTCCAGGACCGTCACAATTAGATTTAAGTAGTAACTTCTGCGCATTTTACATTCTTGCAAAAATTTTAGGTGCAAAAGATACCTCCTCCTTCAACTTTAGTCAAGTGATAAAAAATGCCCAAAAAAAGTAATCCAGTTAACAAAAAAAATTCATCTTGTATTTTTAGGTAGTACTTAAATCCTGCAGATAAATTTTTAAATTTTTTTACTTACAATATTTTAAAAAAAAAAAAAAACTTTTAAGTAAGGTATGAAAGGATTAAGGAATGCTTATAAACAAAGATTATTTTTATCATTTTACCTTTATTTTAAATAATTGCTTAGGTATATTATATTTTTTTCGTGTCTGATAAGTATAAAAAAAACAAAAAAAAAAAAAACACGAAATTGCAAATATTATATCAATAATGGGCATTTTGCTAAACAAGCTCTTTTTTTTGTAATAAAAAAACAAGAAATGGGTAGATTTTATACTCTTCGTATATTTGTCAATTTTTTTAAAGTTAATATTTTTTCAATGCAATATGTATTTAAAAATCATAAAGGACCTACAATGATGCTCTTATTTGAAAAATCCCCAAATACAGGTACTGTGAATACAAATAAGATGTGGTCCACACCCAGATGTTGGAGGTGGCCCCCCAATTGTTACAGTTCCATTGCATTTTCCTCCAGAAGCTGAAAAATACTTTAACGTTAAAATTTAAAAAAGTCCATCCTAAAGATTAAAATAAAAATAGATAAAGTTTTTAAACAATTTTCCAGGCATGCACTAACGAGGGTCTTTGAGGTTATTCTGTATAAGTAGAAAAATAGGTATTTACTATCCATTCACCATTTATTTAAACCAAAGTAGGCGAGCCATAGGGTGACAAATTTTACCCTGTATATTGTCATTAATGTCACTTGTGTTTGCTGGTTATGTAAGAAAAGTCAAAAAAATTAAAAAATGCATTTAAAAACATGTTTAGGACGTCTGAATCAAAAACAATGGTCTCAACATATACAGAAGTATTTATTTTTTTATTAAATTACTATATAATGCACTAATCATTAAACCATTAAAAGGTTTATACAAAATAGGAATTATTTATGTACTTACTCACTGTAAGGAAATCCTTTTAGGTATCATATGATAAATTAGCACTTTTACAAAAATTTCTACAATTTTCTTTATAAATTCTCACATCTCAAGCAGAAATCGATTCTTTTTTCCAATTTTTACGCTTGTTTTATGTAACTGTCATATTAATTTTGGCATTTTTGAATTTTTAGTGTCAGTAAATTAGAAAAGTAATGCCAATTTTGTGGAAAATTCAACTTTTCAAAGAAAATGGTTCTAGTTTTCATAGGTGACTGCAGTTTTTTTAAAAAATGAATGGATTGTATTAATTATTACATACGTATGTTGGTGTAACAAATGTCACAGCATCTGCATTCACTTCCATTTTTTTTGATATATTGTCCAGGTCCATCACAATCAGATTTAGTAACTACTTCGCATTTTACAGATTCGCAGAAATTCTCGAAGCAAATACGCCCTTCAATTTCAGTCATAAAAATAAGACTCAAAAATAGTCCAGTTAACACCAAAAATTTCATTTTGTATTTTTGGGTAGACAGAAAAACAGTAGAAAAATATTTGTAGAAAAAAACACTCTAAACTAATATTTACTGGGATTGAAACAAACTTATAAACAAAGTTTTATATATTATTATCATTTTGCCTTTATTTTGAAATAATTAGTTAGACATATTATATTTTTTTCGTGTCTGATAAGTTTAGAAAATAAAGCAAAATGCACGAAATAGTCAATAATAGGCTTTTGGTTAGCAACAATTAAGTTTATTTAAAAGGTATTTAAATAATAAAAAAAATAAGTTAAAATTAGAACATTTTAAAAATTTCAAAATTTTATTGATGCAATTTTAAAACTTAGCCCACAAGTAACTATTTTATTCGTTATTATACTTGTAAATTTCATTTAAAATTAGGAATTTATTTTAACACATGTTCCATTAAGGCATTTAAGATCAGGACCGCATCCCGAAATTGGTGGGGGGCCTCCAATAAAATGAAGAGTGGGACACTTTCCCCCTTCAGCTAAAAAAAAAAGCATTTTCAATTTCTAAAAACTATTAAGTGTAAAAAATACATTTTAATTTGTCAATAGTAGATTTTAATACTGAGAGTTAAAGTGATGCTTTGTGTGACGAGGCAGAAATATTGTCTGGTGAGCGAAGCAAGACAGACAATTCTGCCGAGGCACACAAAGCCACTTTAACTCTGTGTAGTAAACGATACTTTTTCTTAAAGCTTCTAAACACAATAGTTTTATGATAGATTTAATTTACTTATTTTAGTTGACTTTTATTTATTTTAAAATAAACGTAATTAAAGTGATGTTTATTTGACGTTTTATGAAAAAAAAAATTGGTAGCGACAGTAAAAGTTACTTTTACTGTCGCTGGCAGTAAAAATAAAAACTCTATGATACAGTTTTGAAAAGTGCTACTTTATGTTCGCCATATACGTCACTAAAGTGATGTTTTGACGTTTTAAGAAAAATAATTTATTTTTTAAATTTATTATATATTTATTTATTTTTTAAATGCTTTTTATTGTTTTTGTCATTTTTTTAATACATACGTATGTTAGTAAAACAAATATCGCAACATCCACAAGAACTTCCATTTTTTTTGATATATTGCCCAGGTCCGTCACATTGAGAGCGTTCGAATGTCCAGCGGCTTTTTGCTTTTCGCTGAGGATTTTTTCAGGTGCCAGGTAAAAATGTATTTAACTTTTGCTGACTTACCAGGTGGAATGGTGCAAATATGTTTATTTTTATTTAATCATTGGCGTTCCATCTTTAATATACAACACTTTTATACTATTGGAATCCCTTTTTTAAAATCTATATTTTATAATTGAACAAAGGTAACATATTATGACATTCAATGACAACTGATGACAACACAAAGTGCTAATACTAGAGTGCTAGATCTACAGAAATTAATCCACTTCTATGACTCAATCTAGCAAGCAAATCTGTCGCTGAATTTTTTGACACATGCTTAGTTGTCATTGAGTGTCATAATATGTTACCTTCGTTCAATTATAAAATTTAGTTTTTTAAAAAGGGATTCCAATAGCATAAAAGTGTTGTATATTAAAGATGGAACGCCAATGATTAAATAAAAATAAACATATTTGCACCATTCCACCTGGTAAGTCAGCATAAGTTAAATACATTTTACCTGGCACCTGAAAAAATCCTCAGCGAAAAGCAAAAAGCCGCTGGCAATTCGAACGCTCTCATTCACTTTTAGTAATTTCTCTACAGTCTACCAAGTCGCAAAAATTTTTAGTGCATACTATACGTCCATTTATTTCTGTCAAGTAAAAAAGAGCTTCTAAAAAAAGTAGTCCAGTTAGCAGCAAAAATTTCATTGCAATTTTTTTAACTTAAGTAAGAGAAAGATTTATATTTTTCAAGATAATATATTTAAGTTTTGTTAAGAAAATAAGTATATTTTTGTGTTTTTTTTAAATAAACTTAACAACAAATAATATTTAAAAAAAAACAATTTTTTTAAGGTAAAAAAACATTGACATAGGTTTTATACATTTTTTATCAATTATGGCATTATCTTTAAACAATTAGTGAAGCTTCATTAATTATTCCGTGACAAAGAAAAAACATGCAGTACCTAGGTAATAAAAACTAATAAGCTTCTTTTAAAAATCAAAATTTATTTCCTCAATAAATTTAAACAAGAGCGGGTTAGATCAGTGAGTGGGATACATCATTTAAATAGTTAAATTTCGCAGATAGCTCATTTTTTATGACTATTTTTTTTTATATAATTGTTACACATTCTATATGATACTCTTCGCAGTAGATGATTAAAAAGGTGCATTTTTTATTTTATTAAAAACAACGTAAAACTTATTTTTTTTGTAAACGGGTGGGGATACAAAAAAATTACTAGATGCTTTTTTATAAGGAAAAATCCAATTTTTTATTTTATTAAGAATTTTTTTTTGTAAAATTGATATTAACCGAAATATGAGTTTTTTTCAACTTTGGGAGTGGTTTCTGCCCTCTATTTATCATTTGATTTTTTTTCAAAACAATAGGGTTCTTCCCCCAAACGAGATTGATTTTTGTACTAAATATCAAGTCAATTGAATAAACCGTTCTTCAGTTATCGTGATAACAAGTTTCGTTACAGACAGACGGACGGTCAGAAAATAAATGTCTTAAAAAGTCATGAAACGAACGAATCTGCAAAAATTTTTTTTGCTCTAGAATATTAACGATTTTAGAGAAGGTCCGACCAATCGCAATATACTCTTTGAATTTGTCTGCGAAGAGTATAATAATGAAGCAATTCAGCGTCCTTAAAAAAACAAATTTCTGGTATCATAATGTGCTTGTTATAGAACGCAAATATAAAAAAATTATTAAATTTATTGCTAATTAAATAAAAAATAGGGCTTTTAGGATATAAATAAAACAGACTGGCGTAAAAAAATAATTTATTCTCTGAACTTAGCCTTAACAAAAGCAGGTAAAGGAATCAAATACAAAAATAAATTAAAAACAATCATCCCCACTGTAAAACCAAAAGTAATCCCAATGTTCAATTCAGAATCCAAAATTCCACTAAAAATCACATCTGTGTTGTCCCTCGTATATCTTTCCGTCAAAAAGCTCTGTCCATTGGCGTATCGACAAAAAGGATTGCTCTGAGACGAACTGAGCAAATTTGACGAATCGATTATACTCAAACTAGTGCAGTTTTTCTGTGAATCATATGGAAGTGCATTGTAAAGAGAAGGATGCAAGAAAACCTGTCTCGTAAGATAAGCGCATGCGTATCGCGTCTGCGTAGCATACGTCAAGTAGTATAACCAGTCTTGAAGCCCCTTTATAGACCTAAAATAAATAAAAACGTTTAAGAACCTCATATCTCCTCCGACTACCATGGTGAGAGGCGAATCGGTGCGGGGAACGCTAGCATGCGAGAGCCTACCGTGGAATGAAAAAAGAGTGTATGTGCAAAAATCGTATTATGAAATAATAAGTTTTATTCAATATGCTTAACATTGAACCGCAGGTACACCTTCACACGTATTAATATCTAAATATTTATCAATAAAATAATGTTTAAAGTATGATTATCGTTTTCGCAAGGTCCAAAAAACGTATAAATCAGTAAACATCTCAAAATCAGATACATTTTTTTTCCATTGTACGGTAGAGGCTGGCGGAGGGGAGCCCTTTCCTATGTAAATATTCACGTAATTTAGACTTCAAATATCTTTGCTAATTCTTATCGGATTTTTAAAAACTTGGTGTCATTGGAAAGCTTATTAAATTTGTAATACTTATTGTTTTTTAAGATTTGTTTTTAAGCGCTGAATTTCTTAAAAAAAATAGTTGTTGTTTTTGGCATGGTTTACCCACCTTTAAACTGTTATTTTTGCTAAACTAGGGACCCAAATCAAAATGTGTTATAAGTATTTTAAAAGAAGTTAAGGTAATACTATCAAAATTTCAAAGTCATTGCGTTAATAATAACTCTAAAAACTGCGGTCTAAGTTGTACACAAATTTGCATAAGGGAAGGTGGGATATCGGGCTCTTAAGAGCCCGACTACCCATTTTCTCTTATGCAAATTTGTGTACAACTTAGACCGTAGTTTTTAACATTATTATTAGAACAATTGTTTTAAAATTTTGTCAATATAATGTTAGCTCCTTTTAAAATACTTATTGTATGGCACATTTTGTTTTGTAGCCCTAGTTTAGCAAAAATAACAGTTTAAAGAAGAGGTAACTATACTAAAAACAACAACTGTTTTTCTTTCTTAAATTAAGCCGCAAAAACAATTTTTAAAAAACAATAAGTATTACAAAATTAATTATCTTGCTAATGACACCAAGTTTTTCAAAATCGGATAAGAATTAACTAAGATATTTGTGGTCTAAGATTTGTGAATATTTGCATATGCACGTGGTGCAAGCCTCAGAATTAGAGCAAGGTCAAGGCTGTCTCTAGTTGTACTGGTGGTAGGTGGCTACTCTAGACACATATTCATATATGTGTTCAACTAGTCTTTAGTCTATTCTGGCCACCGCAGCCCCCTCCTCTACATGGTATAAGGACTGAGTGTCGGGCTCTTAATTAAAATATTACCTTAAAATTCCGCTACTAAGCGTTAAACATACACAAGTTATGTAATAACTGAAAATTGCTGCTGTTAAATAATCCTTCACCATTAACAAAATTGCCATGGTTTGTTGTTCAGAAAAAGAATAACACGCCCATAGAACAAGAGAAAAATACAAATATTCCATTGGTTCCTCGAATGTTCCAATCAACCTAAAAAATTGTGAATTAAACTTTGGGCAAGTTCAAAGACATAAAATAACTAGATGCGGCATTGTTTACATATGTTTGATGCCAACATCTCATGTGTTTGTAAACAATAACTAGGCATTGGGGTATGGGCGGTCCACTTAGCCACGCCTATCAAGTTCCTCTCACTGCACAATCAGTGTGGTGTCTATATACTGTGGAACTGGAACCACAGGGCTATGTTGGTTGTAAACAATGCACATTATGCCGCGTCTAGTACTCTTATGTCTTTGATGAGAAATAATGATTTTAGTTTAACTTACGGAAAAATGATTGCGCTCGCTCCGAAAATTGATAAAAACGAAAACGGAAGAGATACTAAATTGTATGTTATTAAAAACAGTGTTCCTCCGTATAGGCCTTCTTGAGATTCTTGAAAATATCGTGTTCGATATATGGGATCTAAAATTTTAAATTAAAAAAAATGGAAAAAATAATTACGTTGCATTTAATTTCGTACTTACACATTAAAATAGTATTCAATATTCCCAAAAAATATACTCCAGCCACACAGTTAAAAATTAATCCGTTTCTTGTAACAAAAGTTTGTTGAAGATTCTAAAATAGTAAAAATAATCCCTAGTGTGTCCCAGGATGACCCCCCTATTTCTCGGTTATTTTTTGTAACTCGTTGTTTATAGTTATTTAACTAGTAAGTGTGTTAATAAAGGCGATTAATAAACGAGCGGTTTTAACAAGCAAGCGATCAGCGAGCTTGTTAATAAGTGAGTTTATTAATGGCCATTTAACATACGAACTGATTACAATGCTGCATCGCACATCGTACATCATTATTAAATAAATTATAAAATAAAACAGTTATTTCACCAACTAACAGAAACAATGCGTCGGCCATTCAAATTTATTATAGTTGAAGAAGAAGAAGAACTGTCACAGAAATTTTATTAATTATGAATAAATGTGGTAAAGGATCTGCTTCTCATTCTTTCCAACGGTAAATATTTAATTTCTTTTGGTTTTTGTTGCTTGAACCGTAATTAAAGCTACTTTAACATTTGTAATGTAGAAAGGTAGAAACATAGATGATAATTTTAAACATAGAAGAGCGTTACTATGGGCTCGTATCCATGCACTAATAGGGGTCAATAATCAACGATTTGGAGTGCGTTAATGAATGTCTTTAATAAACGATGTGCGAAAAAAAAATATTCTTATTTGGAATTACAAAATTTACGAGTTCAATTACTTAAAAATAATCGAGAAAAAGGGCGGTCAGTTCATTCTGAGACAGTGAGACACACTGTACATTACGATATCTGGAAGAAAGTAATACTTTTTTGACGTTTGAATAAAAATATTTTCTTTTGATTGAAAAAAAAAAATTACCTTCATGTCGTGGTAGAGTGTCCATAGTACGAAAAAATATAAAGGAACCAAAAATAATCTTAAAAATAGTTGCCGAAGTCCAGATTTTTTAAAATTGATCGTTGCGGCCAAAAGTCTCCTAAAAAAAATGGTTTTTAATAGTTATTTACGTAATTTTTGCGTTTTTTTTTTAAATTACTTTTATTTAACATTCGATTTAAAAAAAAAACGTAGCTTACATGTAAATTGTCCACCCTACGCTAAAAGAACTTGGTTTCCCAATAAGCAAAGGCACTTTTCCCATCCCTGAAGAAAGCCCGTGCTCTAATGTCCCTCCAATTGAAGTTTTTCTATAAATAGGCCCCTCCATTTTAAACTTTTCAACCAAAGCCGAAATCTGATTATTACTCTCTATAAAACGTTCTCTAGATCTTCTGTCTACTGTTGACAAACACACTAAAAGAATAAAACATTTATTTACCTTTCATAGACATAAGAGTACTAGACGCGGCATAATGTGCATTGTTTGCAACCAACATAGCCCTGTGGTTCCAGTTCCACAGTATATAGACACCACACTGATTGTGCAGTGAGAGGAACTTGATAGGCGTGGCTAAGTGGACCGCCCATACCCCAATGCCTTGATATTGTTTACACATAAGATGTTGGCATCAAACATATACAATGTCGCATATAGTTATATTATGTCTTTAAAACTTCCCATTAGCAAACCAGAAAACAATCTTTAAAATATACCCAGTACTCATAGACATAGGAGTACTAGATGCGGCATAATGTGCATTGTTTGCAACCAACATAGCCCTGTGGTTCCAGTTCCACAGTATATAGACACCACACTGATTGTGCAGTGAGAGGAACTTGATAGGCGTGGCTAAGTGGACCGCCCATACCCCAATGCCTTGATATTGTTTACACATAAGATGTTGGCATCAAACATATACAATGTCGCATATAGTTATATTATGTCTTTAAAACTTCCCATTAGCAAACCAGAAAACAATCTTTAAAATATACCCAGTACTCATAGACATAGGAGTACTAGATGCGGCATAATGTGCATTGTTTGCAACCAACATAGCCCTGTGGTTCCAGTTCCACAGTATATAGACACCACACTGATTGTGCAGTGAGAGGAACTTAATAGGCGTGGCTAAGTGGACCGCCCATACCCCAATGCCTAGTTATTGTTTACAAACACATGAGATGTTGGCATCAAACATATGTAAACAATGCCGCATCTAGTTATGTTATGTCTATGACAAGAGGACTTACAGTAGTACATTAAAGGGTTTTCTAGCTGTGGACATGGAAATCCGATAGCGTTGAAGTATTCCAACATTTGTCTAGTACTTCCGGTGTAAACAACGTCTCCAAGACATAGATAGAGAACTCTTTCCAAAAATGGAAAAACGTCAGATCTGGGTTTTTCCATAGTGAGAATAATGGCAGTTCCATATTTTTTTGCAGCGTTTGACAAAATTGAAATTACCAAATAAGTGTTAAGTGGGTCCAAATCCCAAGTGGGTTCGTCCAAAAGCAAAATAACTTAAAACAAAAAGTAGGTATAGTTAGAGATGAATCATTTTTTTGAAACATTACAAAAGTATGGTCCGAATTGCCTGGTTTTTAGCCTAGGTTTCAGTTTTGTGGTCTGAATGACATGGGTTTCTAATCAAAGTGTATTTGCAGGCATCACTCCTGAAAAACCTGGTAAGTTTCAGCGACCCAAAGTGATCACAGAAATAGCTTGGTGACTTTGGTTAGGTCATGCGTAGTAGAGTCTCTGAAGGAGAACTTTCATATAAAAGATGTTATGATATTAGAATTTTTCGTATCCTTTAAAGTAGTCCTACGAGCAACATTTTTCTGATGAATTCTTTGTCGCTATTCACTTTTATTGCTGACTAAAGCGATACCGTTAGCGAGTAGCCAAACTAATTTCTGTGACGTCACAAAACTGGATCTTCTGGAAAATAAGGCCTCCAGGATTCAAAAAAATAAACATGAGAGTGCGCCGGCCTGATAAAATGAAGTATGCCTTGCTACGCATCAATTTTTGTCTGCCAAAAAATGGGACATTTCTCTTGTTGGACTTGTTAATTGGTGAAAAATGACTTCAATGACTAAAGATGTCATTTTTAACGAATAGCAGCAAATAATTCGGCTGAGTGTAAGGGTATTACTAATTCATAAAATGAGTAATGCCACTGTAAATCTTTTATTTGTTTCTATAAAATTTGAATTTCACATATTAGTCGCACAAACTGGTCCGATTAAAAGCAAGTTTTTCAGTTACCAAAGATGAATCAAAGAAAATCTGACGTTACCGCAACCAAACCATCGTATGCAATTCGGACCATACTCTTAGCCTCTTCGTATCTTGTCAATGGATGGAGAAATTTAAAAACTTCATTTTTGTAAAAATTTTACTTTTTCTGCATTGTTTCTTAATTAAGACTTACCAGGATCCTTAATTAATTGTATCCCAATCATGAGTCGTCTGTATTCGCTTTGTGTTAAATTTTCTGAGCATCTATTGGCTACTTGTGATAACGCCAAATCTGCCATTACTTGCTTTACTTTTGATTTTTTTAAATATCCACTTAACTAAAAAAAAAATATTTACTCAGGCCTAGTTATAAAAAAAAAATCTTAATTTTTTCTAGAGATGTGCTTATGACCAAATCATTTTGGTATGGTCAAAATCTCTGGTCAAATTACGGTCAAATTTGGTTAAATTCTTAAAAACTTTTAAAGAGAACCTTTGGTGATGTCATATGAAAAATTAAATTATGGTCATCTAAATACTATATTTTGACGCATAAGACCCACTAAGCCAATTTTATGTAAAAGGAAATAGCAAAATTAAGACAAAAACATTAAAAATTTATGAAAAAGTGGCAGATTAAAAAAATATTTAGAATTTAACCGAGAATTTGACCAATTTCCCCAAATTTGGGTGATCAAATGACGGTAAAAATACCTAGTCTTGGACAAATACCACTGGCACATCTCTAGTTTTTTTACGATTGTTTTAAAAATGAACACAGTTGGACCAAGAATGATGCCTTGAGAAATTCCAGCCATTTTAGAAAACTAAATTATTTAATTATTTTCAATTTGATAAGAAAAGAAGAAGAAACTGTATTTCTGCTCAATTTTAAAAACGGTGTGGTGTTTCGAAATAATTATTGGATTTTGTAAATCGGCATTCTTTAAAGGGAAATGTCGCGGTGCTTAGAAACTGTGATTATGTAATGTTGGTTGCCTAAAATCAACAAAAAACACCACTTTCTGGTCATTGCTCAGTGGGTTTATAAGAGTTAGTTTTAATTAAAAATTGTGCTTACCAGCAACATAAATAAACAAAGCACAAGTTGAGATATTCTGAAGGTCCAACAATAAGCGTTTAAATACAGAATTTTGGCCATGTAAAATGCAAAAAATAGTACTTCTAAATTGCCAACATTCTGTATTTAAAGGTTTATTGATGGACCTTTATAATATGTCAACTTGTGCTTTGTTTATTTATGTTGCTGGTAAGCACAATTTTTAATTAAAATTAACTCTTATAAACCCACTGAGCAATGACCAGAAAGTGGTGTTTTTTGTTGATTTTAGGAAACCAACATTACATAACCACAGTTTCTATGCTTTGCGACATTCCCATTTAATAAAGTTCCGTCAGTGTTATGGCTCATATGTGCATCTATCAGTTTACTTGTAAGATAACAAGAGCGGGTTAGATCAGTGAGTGGGATAGATCATTTTTTATGACTATTTTTTATATTTTTATATAATTGTTACACATTCTATATGATACTCTTCGCAGTAGATAGTATGATTAAAAAGCTGCATTTTTTATTTTATTGAAAACAACGTAAAACTTATTTTTTTTGTAAATGGGTGGGGATACAAAAAAATTACCAGATGCTTTTCTATAGGGAAAAATACAATCTTTAATTTTATTATGAATATTTTTTTTCGTAAAGTTGATATTAACGAAAATATGAATTTTTTTCTACATTGAGGGTATTTTTAACCCTCTATTTATTACTTGATTTTTTCTAAAAACAATAGGGCTCTTCCTCTAAATGGGATTAATTTTTGTGTTAAATCTCAAGTTGATCCGATAAACCGTTCTTGAGTTATGGTGATCACAAATTTCGTTACAGACAGACGGACAAAAAATAAAAGTCTTAAAAAGTCATGAAACGAACTAATCTGCAAAAATGTTTGCTCTAGGATGAATATTAAGGATTTTAGGGAAGGTCCGAGTAATCGCAATATACTCTTTTGTGAAGAGAAAAATAACCTACCTTGGTAGGAGTGTAATAAAGAACTTGTTCTACAGTGAGTCCTGGAATAATGTTGCACTTGTGTGTTACATAACCACATCTTTGTTGAAACAAGGATGTGCTCATAGGATGATTATTCAAAAGGATCTGTCCTCTGGTTGGTCCTTGGACGCGCCGTGATATAACATCTAAAAGGGCCTTTTTCCCACTACCTAAAATATGGTAAAATATCCTTAAAAATGTGTTTTTAAAAAAATTAAATGTTTTGTCCTTTTAAAAGGACTTTTTGGAAAAAAATACCTTTGGACCCAAGGATAGCCATCACTTCTCCAGAATATACGGTCATGGACACGTCCTTCAGGATAATTCCTGTTTTTATTCCTCCAAGGACTCTTTGGAAGCACGATCCTGGCTCGACCTAAAAAAACAGTTTTTTTAAAGGATTTTTGTAAAAATTATTCTTTTAAAAAAATGTCTTCCTCCTAAATGACCCTCGAAGAGTAATATTCAATCATGTTGGATTTACACAAAACTTTGCAAATAGATGCAAAATAAGGTTCTAAAAAACTTATATACAGGGTGTTAACAAATAGCTAGGAAAAAATTCAGGGGGTAATTCCTGGACAATTTTTAAGTAAAAAAGTTCCTATAAACATGTGTCCGAAAATCCTTCTTTTCTGAAATACAGGGTGCCAAAGTTTCTTAAAAAAAACTTTTTTTTTAAGATTACCAAGAAACTAAACCAGATATTTATTTGAAACTTAGCACGGGTAATTTTCTTACCATTAGGCATAAAGTGCGGTAGAAAAAAAATAAAAATTATAATTGGAAGGGGCACATTTGGGAGTACCATCTGGGTTGTTCACCCCCAACATTTTTGTGTGTTACTTTTTTGGTATTTTCATAAAATAATTAGAAGCCCTAGAATATGATCTTTAAAATTAATGTCTTGTTCTTTTTTCATAAAACTAACCGTTTTCGAGAAAAAAATTCATTGCCCAGGCAACAAAATTTCTGTTTTAAGTTTGGCTTTTTTATGTTAATGAAAATAAAACATAGTTAACAATGAAGGGTTAATTAATTTCTTTTTTTTATTATTATTTCAAATAAATATCTGATTTAGCTTTTTAGTAATCTTAAGATCAAAATTATTTTGAGAAACTTTGACACTCTGTATCTTAGAAACGAAGGATTTTCGGACACATATTTATATGAACTTTTTTACTTAAAATGTGTCCAGGAATTACCCCCTGAGTTATTTGGTAACACCCTGTATGTAAAGGAGCTTACCTGCCCAGAATAAAAAACATTACACAGTTCTAACGCATATTCACTGTTAGCCATCATTTTACTACTTGTTTATGATGGAATCCAAATTAATTAAAGTTTACCGATATTTGAGTAATTTGAACATTAAAAGGTAAATTATGTTCTATTACTTTGCAGAAGTTAAGTTTCCTTTAATTATTGTATCTAACTAAAATAACCAAATGTTGTAATTTTATTATCTTAAATTTTTAAATGAACAATTTTATTACAAAAGGATATTTCTTAGTACTTGTTAAAGTACTGGTGCTCATGAGGAATCATTCGAACTGAACAGTGAACTAAAAACGGTGCAAACAAAAGTACCACCTTAAGCTCTGTAGAAAAAAGAAAAAAGTTTTGTCTCTCCATTAATACACAGTGAATCACTTTAGTTTAAAACCCGTTTAAACTTAACTGCGAATGTCGCAAAGCATAGAAACTGTGGTTATGTAATGTTGGTTACCTAAAATCAACAAAAAACACCACTTTCTGGTCATTGCTCAGTGGGTTTATAAGAGTTAATTTTAATTAAAAATTGTGCTTACCAGCAACATAAATAAACAGCACAAGTTGACATATTCTAGGTCCATTAATAAGCGCGGTTTAAACACAGAATTTTGGCAATTTAAAATGCAAAAAAATAGTGCTTCTGAATTTCCAAAATTCTGTATTTAATCGCTTATTGATGGACCTTTAGAATATTTCAACTTGTGCTTTGTTTATTTATGTTGCTGGTAAGCACAATTTTTACTTAAAATGAACTCTTATAAACCCATTGAGCAATGACCAGAAAGTGGTGTTTTTTGTTGATTTTAGGCAACCAACATTACATAACCACAGTTCTATGCTTCGCGCCGACATTTCCCTTTAAGTAAAGATACCTACTTCTTCATTGGAAATATGTTTTATTTGTTGTAGACACCAAGGGTTACCACACCACAAGTGCCAAACAAACCCTTCAAGTTTATTAGGACTATACCGAAAGTTTTGTTAAGATACGACAAGTGGTTTCGCCACAGTACATTGTTTAGTTAACCTCGCGAGCTGCTAGGAAACGCGGTATACCTCTTTTTGGCTTATTTTTTTTTGTATAAAACCCCCTAGAAGCTTATTGTCGGGTATTTTAATTTTTTTGTATGTTAATTCGTGATCATCGTGGTCATCATTCGCAGTTTTGTATGCGGTTTATGAAATTCAACTGCCAAACAGACTCAAAATTCTGTCACTAATTATAGCCAGTCCACTTTAGTGCCTCCCTAAAAAATTGGGCTGTTTAACAGAAAATATTTTTATTCACGTTTAACTGTTTATGTAAGATTCTTTGAATTGGAGTCATTTAACTGCCTTAGAATGTGTTAATCTTGCAGTGTGTTACTTGTGCATTTTCCGCGGGTTTTAACTGGCGCAAAGCATCCATGTATTTCCGGGACACTCCGCCTGTTTTTGGTAGAGCTGTCTTAGGATGGGCGCTAAGACTGGTGGGTCCATGTTTGATACTCAAGAATCAGCAGGATATAGTCTTGATGTGGTGCATTGTTGCTAAAAGGAAAAATCAACTCGACTAGACATTGTTGTTGAGATAATTTTCTCAGCACAATTTAATTTTTTAAAAACTCTCCAACTTAAAAAAAATATTGTGGATACTTGTCGTATCCTAACAAAACTTTCAGTGTAGTTGTAATAAACTTGAAGGGTTTGTTTGACACTTGTGGTGACGTTGGTGGCGCCCCCTATTTGTCTACATGCAAGATATAAAAGACAACCCTTGTAAATATGGCCTTAAATAAAACACTGGGTATTTCTGCAAGAGACAAAACTACTTTCCAGTTTGGTGTAGCGTTTCATTTTAGTTAGGTTGGTACTAGTTGAAATTCTTTAAAGAACCACTACTCAGTGTTGTGGTACCTGTTTGCAGCGGTACTTTGCTTACATCTAACAAAAGGTACCAAATAATTATATTCGTAGTGGACCTCTCTAAAACTGCATTTTTGATGTGAAATAAACTGCTATCTATTACTAAAGGTCATCAAGATTAAGTGTTTTTTGCGTTTAAATATTAGAAGTTGTGTTAAAAAGTACTAAAAGGAAGTGTTTAATACAAAAACATGTCATAAAAAAACATGTATACATCAAGTGAACTCTTAAGTACCGAGTGTTGTAACTGTATATTTAATCATTAATTATCGCGATTGAGTAATAATTAATTTGGATACATAATCAATTATAAAGGTTTGTACACGTTTAACGCATTTGAGAAATTTTAAATTGCATAAATCCTGCTTAAATTATAATTTGTTCTCAGGGTGACAGAATTTTATTTTATCTCAGTTTAAATTATCTTAACATTGGTGCTGGTAAATTAAGAAAACCTTCTTTTAAGGCTTGATTCAAATTCATAGTTTCGAAGATCTGTGCTCCTAGAAGCTCGCGGTATAAGTCATCTCCGTTGAGCTCCCGTCAATTCTACTAAATAGCACATCTACATGAGGGCCCCATCCTATATTCAAACTAAATGTAGTTTTAAAAACTAGAAAAATAGGACAACAAACGTATTATGGTTTTATATAAATTGCATATTTCTTTGTGTCGAAATTGTGACTTCAAAAATCATTAGTTCTATTTTTGTTTTTTTTTTTCGAATACAGATACATTTTTTGGTTTATGTACATTACGTGGTCTATGCCAAACCATAATACGTTAATTTACCATGGTGTTTTCAAACTTGTAATTAAAAATGATTAAAATTGCAACTTACGTTTTTCCCTAATAGAGATGTGCTCCTTCAAAGATATCAATGTACAATGAAAAACACCAAAAGTACTATTTTACCATATTTTTATTATTTCTTGCACTCAGTACCATTTCTATATATCACAAACATTATCCTACATATTTTCAATCATAGTTATTGATGTATTACTCCGTATTTTTACATATTTTGTTGAAATTTCGAAAATAACTGACATGAAAAGATGACTTTTTACGAACTTTTGAGTGCACAGAACATCATCTATGAATTTGAAACGCCCGTCTTAAATGAAACCATAATACGTTTGTATTTTTTTAGTTTTCAAAACTACAATTAGTTTTAATATAGGATGGGGCCCTCATGTAGATGTGCTATTTAGTAGAATGAACGGGAGCTCATCGTAGATGACTTACGAGCTTCTAGGAGCACAGATCTTCGAATCTGTGAACTTGAATCTCTAGCCTTAAGCAAAATTTCTGCAACGTTTTGTTCTCTAAAAATGATCATCATGCTCTTTTTTTCTTATATGGGAGATCAATTGAATTTCTATGTTAACATTTTATTTTGGGATGTTAATAAAAATTTGACATTATAAAGACACTTTTTTGGCTGCAATTAAATTCTGGTTAAAAAAAAATTCTACCACGTTTCGTTTTACCTAAAAATTATCATCATGCTCTTTTTTCTTATGGGAGATTAATTAAATTCTTATTTGGACAAAATATTAAAAACCGAACATTGTACAAAAGTTTTGTAATTGGATTATGGTTTTATTGTTTTTATAATCAACCTTAAAAAAATTCTTTTGACGTGTCGTTTCTAATAAAGTGTTTACATAGTAATCTAATTGATCTCCCATAAGAAAAAAAGAGCATGGTTATAATTTTTGGAAAACGAAACGTTGCAGAATTTTTTTAACCAGAATCAGATTTTCGACAACAAAATTTCAAAGTTTTAAAAACATAATTTGGAAGAAAGAAAACGTTACAGACTAAAAACCGATATGCACTTTTTTAGTTCGTACTATTAATTGAGCAAATAATAAACCTGTTAATACTGTTAACTTTTTCTCATTTTACTTAAAGTTTGGACCTGAGAAATTATCAAGAAATTTAATCCAAAAATGGTTCGAAAATTTCAAACGATCTGTCTTTAAAAAATACAATATTTATGAAATGCAAGACTATATACCATTTTAGGCATATTTTCTAATTGTCCATATTTTATTTACTTATTATACTCTTCGCAAACAAAGTCGAAGAGTATATTGCGATTGGTCGGACCTTCTCTAAAATCGTTAATATTCATCCTGGAGCAAAAACTTTTGCAGATTCGTTCGTTTCATGACTTTTTAATACTTTTATTTTTTGTCCGTCTGTCTGTAACGAAATTTGTGACCACCATAACTCAAGAACGGTTTATCGGATCGACTTGAGATTTAACACAAAAATCAATCCCATTTAGAGGAAGAGCCCTACTATATATTTTTGGAAAAAATCAAGTAATAAATAGAGGGCTAAAAACACCCTCAAACTAGAAAAAAATTCATATTTCGGTTAATATCAACTTTACGAAAAAAAATATTCTTAATAAAATTAAAGATTGTATTTTTGCCTATAAAAAAGCATTTGGTAATTTTTTTGTATCCCCACTTGTTTACAACAAAAATAAGTTTTACGTTGTTTTCAATAAAATAAAAAATGCACCTTTTTAATCATCTACTGCGAAGAATATCATAATTGTTACACATAGAATGTGTAACAATTATATAAAAATAAAAAAATAGTCATAAAAATGAGCTATCTGCAAAGTTTCACTTTTTAAATGATTTAACCCGCTCACTGATCTAACCCGCTCTTGTTTTATTTTCTAATTGTCCATATTTTATTTATTTGATTGTTATTCTGAAAACCATGTCATATTGAAAACGTGCAATAATTTAAAGACTAAATTGTACTGATTTACTAACTTACAAAATAATCGTGTACAGAGTTTAGATTTTTTTAAAATAGGAAATTGAATTAAGGCCACATATGGAGGAGAACGGCGTCCGTTCTTAAGGGCGATTTATACAACGTAACTTTTACTTTACTTCTACGTAACTTCACTTCCACTTAACTTTACAAATTTGCCTAATTTACAGATTGCAAAGTTACGTGAAATTGGGATCAGTTAAGCGCATGTGTCTGAACTCGCGACTTCTGACAATTTACACCTGGGCGGTAATTACGGAATATCGCTTCGTACAAAACCTACATAAGAAGACCAGCAGGTTTCGTACGAAGCGATATTCCGCAATCACCACCCTTGACAATAAGGGTGAATATCTCATTTTTGCAAATTTTGCGCATGATCGGCCAAGCTCGGCTTTTGACAGTACTACTTACAGCTAAATGAATCAGCAAAGTAGCGCTAAAATGAAGTATAAATGTGCTAATACATTCCCATGTATTTTATTTAATTTTCTGTAAAGTTACGCCGAAGTAAAGCGGAAGTAAAGTGAAAGTAACGTTCTATAAATCGGCCTTTTTACTAACTTACAAAAATAATCGTGTACGGAGTTTAGATTTTTTTATAAATAGGAAATATAATTAAGGCCACATATGGAGGAGAACGGCGTCAGTTCTTAATTTAATAAAGCTAGTTAAAATTATAGTAAACAAAAAAAAAGTAGCCTAGCTACCAAACCAATGAGTATATAAAGTAGATCAATTTATTGTCTTCATTGTTGTTAATAATGTATAGAAATTCGTTTTTTTGTTTGCTGCTTAAAAAGTATGCAATTACTGTTTATTGAAACAAAATTAGGTGATTTTTACAATCAGCAACAAATTTAATTAATTCGTGCTCAATCAAAACAAAAAAATTAATTAAATCAATTTTTAGAAGACAAAAGACTTTTTTGGTTTGTTTATAAAGTAGAGTACAAAATTAACAATTTGAAGACAAGAATTTTCTAAAGAATGTTAGTTTAGTTAAGCTTGATTTAGAGATGAATTAGCGTAACTTCACTTATAATTAACGTATCGCGACTGAAATAAATTATACGAAAAATGAAATCGCATTTACATATCCAATTAACTTAACTTGACGTTTACTTAAGGTTGTATTTCTTAATTTTGGTTAATTTCAGTTAATTCAATGTAAAGTAAGCCTCTTCACAGAGCCATCTATCGGCTACTAGACCACATTTTTAAAATTACAAAGATAATCGAAGAATTTCTGTATATTTACAGAAATAAGACGATTCTAACATTTACCGATAGATGGCGTTTACTAAATTAGTTGTTGTAAAGTAACGTGTAAATTTATACTATAAATGCCTTAATTTAGTCGCGTCAAGTTAAGTGGAGTAAAGTAGCTTTGAGTGGCGTTGAGTTAATTTAATTTAACTATAAATCACACTTTATGGTTTGGCATAAACCACGAAATGTATTTAAACCAAAAAAATAGATCGAAAAATAAAATATTATAATGATTTTTGAAGTCAGATTTATACATAAATACATTTAGTTATAATTTAGGATGGGGCCCTCATGTAGATGTGCTATTTAGTAGAATTGACGGGAGCTCAACGGAGATGACTTATACAAGCTTCTAGGAGCACTCGTATTTGTAAATTTAGCCGTAAAGTTATTTTCTTTCGGCCTAGTTTACGAAGAGTATAAACCAAATGTCGATCCGTTATCTATGATTTTTTTCTTATTTATATTATTAAGTCCGATATATGTAAATAAGTATTGCCTCAGTTGAATGCATGCCTGAACAAAATACACAACAAACTATTCATATATTATGAAGGATAATGACTTACTGTTACCTATGCTATAACATTCGCTCAGTCGTGCATTAGCTTATCAATTTTTTAATTAGCCCAATCATTCTAATAATGCCCCCAGAAAAAAATCCCAACCAAGATCTGCTTATGGAGGTTTGTAGGCACTACCCCCAGGAACATAAAAGTGTAAAATTCCCACAAAATTTCCGTGACGTTTAGCTCCCATCTTGCATAGAAGTGAGGAGTTAGTTTTCTGTTAATACCTCAACTATTTGGCACTTTTAAAAAAAGTTTTAAAAAGTTTTAGGAACATTATTTTTATAAGAATACAATCATTTTTTAAAAAATAATAAAACACCAATGTGAACGATTTTATAGCACTTTGAAACGGGGTAATTTGGTCCTACAGAGAACGCTGCAATCTATGCTTCAGGACTCTTTGACTAAGATAGACGATTATGATGAAATAAGGTGATTTTCAAAGAGCTATAGAATCGTCAATATTGGTGATTTATTATTTTATTTAAAAATGATTGTATTCTTATTAAAATAATGTTTCTAAAAATTTTTAAAACTTTTTTCAAAAGTGCCAAATAGGTTAGGTATTAACAAAAAACTAACTCCTCACTTCTATGCAAGATGGGGGCTAAACGTCATGGAAATTTTGTGGGAATTTTTCACTTTTATATTCCTGGGGATAGTGCCTACAATCCTGCATAAGCAAATCTTGGTTGGGATTTTTTTCTAAGGAACCTACAAATTTTAAATAGAATGATTGCGCTAAATAATCAAATCCATATTTTGCACATGAACAACATTGAAAAACATTTTTTCTTTAAAACCTACGAGAATTGAGTAACATAGAAGTTAATATTCACTGCTACGACTTTTATATTTTGGAATGCTTTAATTTCTTTGGAGAGATCAACATTCGATCAAGAAAGAAAACTAAAAAAACGTGTAAGTTTTTTCGCTCTCAAAAACTTAAAAGAAGAGTTTTAAAAATTAATTCATCTGCGAAAAAAAAGATACATCTCTTCATGTTGTTTAATAAGTCTTTCTTGAGTAAATTGATTCAGAGGCGGATGGGCCCATCTGGAGTTCTGGAGATTTCCAGAAGGGCCGCCGGACTTTGGGCCGGCAAGTCCCAGTTTTTTGAATTAATTATGTAGTTTGTTCTTATTTAAGCCCAAAAAATTTCGCCTGCGGCGCAAATATGGACCGGCAGATCTCTTTTCCAGGGCCGGTGAAGTGTTTCCCATCCGCCCCTGAATTGATTACAACTGAATGTAATTGTGCAGCAATTCAACTGGTGTTTAAAATAAATAGAAACTTGTATACTACAGTTTTTTTCTAAGCATAACATCGATTAGGCATTGTAATTGTTTTGAATTATTTACGTGCAGTGTTAAAGAAGAAGAGAGGTCTGTAAACTTGGGTTAAATCATTCAGCCATTGACCTTCTTCAAGGTAAGGATCGACTGTTTGTATTTAATCATCGCAGACTATACAGGGTGTCCAAAATATGGCGCATAAACGCGATGGTACGTTGTTGGGGCATGTCTAGGGATCCCTAGAAAATTGTTAAAAAAAATCTATTTTAAATACCCTTGGATATATGAGGCTTCAAAGTGAAAAATTTTGAACGCTCATATACACTGACTTTCAAAAGTCTTGCACCCCCCCTTTTAAAACATTCGCGTTTGCCTGACAGAAATAAAATTTTCTTTAAAATAAACCTTAAAGCCTCTGTGATATAATACACAAGATAGAAAAGCTTTTAATTAATTTTCTTCAATAGTACCACGCGTTTAAAAAAAAAGTGTAAAATTCCTGAAAATTGAAAAGTGTAAAAATTAAAAATAAAGCAAACACGGGATTATAAGTAAGTAGAATTAGTACTCCTTGCTTTAAATGGTGCATTCAAATGGTTTCGCATACTTCTAGTGGGGCTATCAATAACTCCTAGGGGTGCATTCACCATTTTCTTGCACCGCAACAATAAGACCCTGTCTCTTTTTTGGGCGTTTTTTTTGGTTTTTTTTTGCAGAAAACTCTTCTGGAGACATGATCTCAAGATGCTCAAAGAAATTCAGGTCTGATAAGTAAGCAGGCCACTCATTTCACGCCCTGTAGGAATATTCGGACATGTTTCATACGAAGCAGAGTCCCTTTGTCGCCCATAAATGCAAAATTTTGAAAAGAAATATTATGAGGAGGATACATTAGGAGACAAACAAAAGTCTTTTCGTAAACTTGACCATCGATATTCCCAGGACTATGAATCAGAGCAAACTTTTCGTAAAACATTATACCCCTCCAAAACATTTCAGTACCCGTATGATATGGAGCAACTTTAATTTAAGTATGCAATCGATGTTGTCTTTTTGCATCTTGCCAAACTCTTCAAAGATAATCATTACTCATTAGGGCAAACCTGGATTTACCAATAAAAATCAATTTTTTTCACCCACGAAACATCCCGCTTAAATTTTTGTCTGACCAATGAAAACGGGTTTGCAAATAATGTTATGTTAGCATAATAACCCCTACACTAGGAGTTCATAAAAAAAGCCCGAAATTTCGCTTTTAAGGGTGACAATGGGAATCCGCGTCTTATGAAACGTGTCGAAATATTCTCACAGGGAGTGATGTGACTGGCCTGCCAGCTAATCGAACCTGAATTCTTTTGGACATAGTGGAATTTTGTCTCTAAACAAGTTTTCCGCAAAAAAAATTAGAAAAAAAAAACGCTAAAAAGCAGACAGGGGCTAATTGTTGCGTTGCGAGAAAATGGTGAATGCACCCCTAGAAGTTATTAATAGCCCCATTAGAAGTATGCGAAACCATTTGAATGCATCATTTAGAACAAGGAGTACTAATACTACTCACTAATAATCCCGAGTTTGCTTTATTTTTAATTTTTACACTTCGTCAATTTTCAGGAATTTTACACATTTTTTTTAAACGCGTGGTACTATTGAAGAAAATTAATTAAACGGTTTTTTATCTTGTGTATTATATCACAGAGGCTTTAAGGTTTATTTTAAAGAAAATTTTATTTCTGTCAGGCAAACGCGAAAGTTTTTAAAGGGGGGGTGCAAGACTTTTGAAAGCCAGTGTATTAAAGATAACAGCACATACTATCGTGGACATGGAATTTAAAACGATCAATTTTTGCATTGTAAAAATGGTCAAAATAGTGGCTTAAACATCTCAAGTTTTATGCGAAGTGGACATTAACAAGAAACATTTCTCTGATGTTTTACGAAGATTAGAGCCTTATTGTTATCATAAAACAAAATTATTTAAAAAAGGAAATATATTCTTACTATTTTTCTCGCCGGCACGAAACAATAAATGGTCTATAGTCTTAAACCATTTCACCATTTGTTTTACAGTTTATCAATAAAATTATTGATTATGTAACAGGAAATTTGCCATAGAAAAAAGACCATATGTAGGTTTTTTTTTCAAGTGCTTAAAAATATAATAAAAAAACATAGATTCAAAGTCTGTCAAAGAAACGGTACCTTTAATTTCCTACATCCAAAAATATTTTTTTTACATTCGACTGTTTATGTAAGATTCTTTAAATTGGAGTCATTTAATTGGCTTAGAATGTGTTAATCTTGCGGTGTGTCACTTGTGCATTTTCCGCGGGTTTTAACGTGGGCAAAGCATCCATGTATTTCCGGGACACTCCGCCTGTTTTTGGTAGAGCTGTCTTAGGATGGGCGCTAAGACTGGTGGGCGGTCCATGTTTGATACTCAAGAATCACAGGAAATAGTGTGATGTGGTGCATCGTCGCCAAAAGTAAAAATCAATTCGGCAAGACATTGTTGTTGAGATAATTTTCTTTGAAAGTAGTCAAAGCAGTTTGCATACAAATTCTCTTGGCACAATTCCATTATTTCGAAAACACCTTTTTCTTGTTTAATGTTTGTACCCAAATTTATGATTAATAAATTTTAAAACTGTAAATATTATTGCCACAGTCAAGAAGTAAAAAAAATGTAGGAAGCTAACCATTTGCAAAACAGATGCCAATTAAACATTAGCAAGCACAAATAAATCCTAAGTAATTTTCTGCATCATTAAAAATCATTTTCAGTCTTCTGTTCAATTGTGAACGTATAAGGTATAAGAGTGGTACATCTGCTTTTTTTAATTATGCCATATTGAATGTACCGTTTTTAAAATAAACATTTCGGTAATAATTGGCGGTTATTTAAACTATTGTAATTACAATAGATTTAGAATCTTTTAAAAGGTTTTTAATGTCCTAGAAAAAAACAAGAGCGGGTTAGATCAATGAATGGGTTGGGTATTTTTTATGACTTTTTTTTGTTTGTTAGTAGATGATTAAAAAGGTGCATTTTTTATTTTATTAAAAAAAACGTAAAACTTATTTTTTTGTACACGGGTGGGGATACAAAAAAATTATTAAATGCTTTTTTATAGGGAAAAATACAATCTTTAATTTAGTTAAAAATATTTTTTTTCGTAAAATTGATATTAACGAAAACATGAATTTTTTTCTACTTTATTACTTGACTTTTTCCAAAAACAATAGGGCTCTTCCTCTAAATGGGATTGATTTTTGTGTTAAATCTTAAGTCGATCCGATAAACCGATCTTGAGTTATGGTGGTCACAAATTTCGTTACAGACAGACGGACAAAAAATAAAAGTCTCAAGAAATCATGAAACAAACGAATCTGCAAAAATTTTTGCTCTAGGATGAATATTAACGATTTTAGAGAAAATCCGAGTAATCGCAATATACTCTTTTGCGAAAAGTATAATAATTTTGTATATCCCATAAACAGAAATTAACTATAGTCCGAGAAAATCTTACATTTGGCCAAGAAATTTTTCGGACAGCATTTGTAGAAAATGTTTTCCTAAAAAAATCCTTCACCCCCTAAATAGCTCCAAAATGAGAAATATTTATCATGTTTGATTAAGACCAAATTTTGCAAGCAGATGCAAAATTAAGTTTTAAAAAACCTTATTATAAATTTTTTTCCAAAAAATTATTTTTGCCCCTTAATTTGAAAGGCTATTTTTTATGAAGGGTGAAAAACATTTTTTAGAGAGTTTTTCCCTTTAAAATGTCTATTAAAACATTACTATGAATCTAATTGCAAAATTTGGTGTAAATCCAACATGATAAATATTACTCTTTTTGGTGCCATTTAGGGAGTGAAGAAATATTTTTAGAATCTTTTTTTTAAGGAAAATCTTGTTTGGTGTCTATTTCCAAAATTTGGTCTAGATCCACCATGATCTAGTATTACGAATAAAAGGGGGCTCTTTGGGGGCTCTAGCACAAAATGCTAATATGATCATGAGTGCACACATGGTAATTATGTTTCTAGGTATCAAATACTACATTTTTCTACAAAAATTGTGCTACCCAAAAAATTTTGAAAAACAAGGATTTTTTTGTAAGATTTTATCCTACTACGTTAATTAATAATATTTAAATGCAGGGTTATTACAAGTTATATTCCTTTTATTTAAAAAAATTAAGATAATATAAATTCTTATAATATAATTATATTTTCATTCATAAGTATGCTTGCCCATATTTTTTTTCACATACCTATAGAGGTACATAATAATTTAATTATTTAAATCTTAAAGAATTGTTTTGGCTAATGTGTGATACTAATTCTCAGCATTGTATTTAAATATTTAAAAAAATAACTGAACGACATATTTCACAAAAATGCTGTTAACATCCGGCTAAAAATTTAAACTTTGCATATGACCCACATTTGCAAAAAATGTCTCTTTTAAAAAAAATGTTTCCTAAACTCAAAATTTAATAAAACAATTATTTTATTTAAAAATCAAATTTTTATTTCCAAAAAATGTTATTTTTATTGGATTGGCAACATTGACATTTTGAAGTAAAAAGTAAATTTAGGCCAGACATATTGAATAATGACATTTGTAAACTCACTTAATACTGAATGAATAGGCGTTTTTGAGAAAATGTAACCGTTGATATCGTTTCTCCAATTCTTCTAGTTATTCACTTTAGTCTCTACAAAAAAACTATGTCACCCGATAGTTTATAATAGTAAAATTTGTAAATAAAAAGTACCTTGCAAGGGAAAAATTCATCCTTTTGCATCTGGAAAACGAACCTAATAAAATAAAATGTTGGGTTTAATGATGAAGCAATTCAGCAACCTTAAAAAATCCAATTTTGGGTTTTATAATGTGCTTATTATAGAACGCAAATATAAAAAGTGTTTTTTTGCAGACAAAAAGACCTTCAAAATGAGATAACATAGCAAATGGAATAAGAAATCACCCCCCCCTGGCAAGGGGGCTAAAGAATAAAAATGGAACGAAAATACTCAGTCCCCTCTAACCCCGAATCAAGAGCATTTTCCGGCACCACAAGTGAAGATCTTCATGCCTGGTCAATTTACAGGTAAAAACAAAAAAAAACAAAAAAAAAATCATAGATATAACATAACTAGACACGTCATTCTTTACATATGTTTGATGCCAACATCTCATGTGTTTGTAAACAATAACTAGGCATTGGGGTATGGGCGGTCCACTTAGCCACGCCTATCAAGTTCCTCTCACTGCACAATCAGTGTGGTGTCTATATACTGTGGAACTGGAACCACAGGGCTATGTTGGTTGCAAACACTGCACATTATGCCGCGTCTAGTACTCTTATGTCTATGAATGCTAGGTATATTTTAAAGATTGTTTTCTGTTTTGCTAACGGGTAGTTTCAAAGACATAACATAACTAGATGAGGCATTGTTTACATATGTTTGATGCCAACATCTCATGTGTTTGTAAACAATAACTAGGCATTGGGGTATGGGCGGTCCACTTAGCCACGCCTATCAAGTTCCTCTCACTGCACAATCAGTGTGGTGTCTATATACTGTGGAACTGGAACCACAGGGCTATGTTGGTTGTAAACAATGCACATTATGCCGCATCTAGTAGTCTTATGTCTATGAATACGATTGTTATATGGTTTTTTTGCAGGCAAAATCTGAATTCGGATTTTACTGATAGTGCTCTTGGATCTACTGATAAGAGCCCGTTGCCTTATGGGAATTTTCAGCTAAGGGACACTACAGTACAGTCTATTTTGTCCCACCCTAGATATGGACCCAAGTAAGTATTTGTCAGAATATTTTTTTTAGGGGGAATGACGCGAAGCATAGAAACTGTAGTTATGTAATGTTAGTTGCCTAAAATCAACAAAAACACCACTTTCTGGTCATTGCTCAGTGGGTTTATTAGAGTTACTTTTAATTAATTTATGCTTACAGGCAACATTAATAAGCAAAGCACAAGTTGAGATATTCTAAAGGTCCATCAATAAGCGTTTAAATACAGAATTTTGACAATTTAGAAGCATTATTTTTTGCATTTTAAATTGCCAAAATTCTGTAATTAAACCGCGCTTATTGATGGACCTAGAATATGTCAACTTGTGCTGTTTATTTATGTTGCTTGTAAGCACAATTTCTTATTAAAATTAACTCTTATAAACCCACTGAGAAATGACCAGAAAGTGCTGTTTTTTAGGCAACCAACATTACATGTTCCTATGCTTCGCGACATTCCTCTTTAATTTAAAATATTATTTAAGCGGTTGCACTATTATTTTTAAGGTTTCTTAAATGTCATTAAACATTGTTATATTATTTTAAATAAATTTTATTTGCATACCTAGAAATAAATTAAGAAAAATTTCGCACATCTTATTATGTTTTTTTTATTTGTTTTTTTTAGATCAGCGTTGGGATCTAACATGTATACTTACTTAAAATTTGGTTTACCACGTGTATTTCCACCAAATCATAATGGATCAAATCGATCTGCCACCCCGCAACAACATTTTATAAGAAATGCATCTACCAGACCAAATATGAGGTAAGTTTTGTGGTCCTTATACCATGTAGAGGGGGGGGCTGCGGTGGCCAGAATAGACTAAAGACTAGTTGAACAGATATATGAATATGTGTCTAGAGTAGCCACCTACCACCAGTACAACTAGAGAGAGCCTTGACCTTGCTCTAATTCTGAACCTTGCACCACGTGCATATGCAAATATTCACAAAACTTAGACCACAAATATCTTAGTTAATTCTTATCCGATTTTGAAAAACTTGGTGTCACTAGATAGATGATTAATTTTGTAATATTTTTAAAAATCGTGTTTGGGGTTCAATTTAAGAAAGAAAAACAGTTGTTGTTTTTAGTATAGATACCCCTTCTTTAAACTGTTATTTTTGCCAAACTAGGGCTACAAAACAAAATGTGCCAAACAATAAGTATTTTAAAAGGAGCTAACATTATATTGTCAAAATTTTAAAACAATTGCTCTAATAATAACGTTAAAAAGTGCGGTCTAAGTTGTACACAAGTTTGCAAAAGAGAAAATGGGTACACACACCGTCAAGTCCTACGTCACAGTTCACAGAAGTGCATTAAAATACAATCTGTGAAATTTTTTTAGGCAACCAACATTACGGACCAAAGAAAATGATCATTTTTTTCTTATTCTGTGTTTCCAACATTGGTCTTTTTAAAACATTAAAACAAAAATAAGAGAGTTTTTTAGGTCCCATTGGTGTAAAAATGTTCCTTTATATCTTATTTGCGATATTTTAATTTAAAATTACCCGAGAATCTACTGCAAAAATTAAAAAATCCCTTATTAATCTGATGACGATGATCACCCACCAAGATGTCAACTTTAAACGCGAATTGCTTGAGAACGCAACCATATCAAGGGGTATGGTTTGTTCTAAGTAATAGAATAAAATGTTTATTTTACAATGGTACTTACCAGACCTCTTGATATGGTTGCTTTCTCAAGCAATTTGCTTTTAAAATTCACATCTTGGAGGGGGCACAACATTAACACATAAACTGTATATTATAGAGTTTTACAATGAACTAAACTTAAGATATCGAATTTAAGACATTATAGCACATTTTTATGCCAAGGGTTTCCTAAGAAAGCCTTTTATTTTCACAAAATGTTGTTCTAAAAAAGTGGCTAAATCTGACAGAATCAAAATTCAACTTCACAGACAATTTTTTAATGTGATTCTGTGATCTGTGACGTAGGAGTTGACCCTGTGTATTGTTATAATTTTAGGGGTCCTAAACATGCAAGTAGAGGAATAAGAGATGGTAGTTCCGGTTACGACAGCTCGGATAATGAAACCGCTAATCCCTACAAGAATAACCGGAAGTATAGATCGGATCCTGACTTCCGGATGCAAAACTTCCATTCTTCATATCATATACAACAAGGGGTGTGTATACTTTTTAAATGGAGCGTATTCGTACAAAAATTGGTTGGGGTAACCTAGGAGATCTGTCATACCACACGTCGTTTCAAATGCTAACTGACATTACTTCTGAATTTTATATTTTTATCAAATATAAAGCTTATATACCAAAAAAACAACAAACTGCCGGTTTAAAACATTTAATGTACCATCTAAAAGGTTTGTATAACATTTAGAGAGTGCTTTACATCTTTAATTCTTTATAATTAGGCAAAAAAGGAAATTATGACTCATTTACAAAAGGATTTTCGTGAATGTTTAAAATAATACGGATTTTTTTGGATGCACGGACTTTGCATTAAAAGTACCATTGTAAATGAGTCATTATGCCCTTTTTTACCTAATTATGAAGAATTGAAATTGTATAACACTTCGTTAATGTTATACAAACCTTTTAGCTGGTACTTAGAATGTTTTAAACCGGCAGTTTGTTGTTTTTTGGTATATTAGCTTTATATTAGATAAAAATATAAAATTCAGAAGTAATGTCAGTTAGCATCTGAAACGACGTGTGGTATGACAGATCTCCTAGGTTACCCCAACCAATTTTTGTACGAATACGCTCCATTGTAATATTTTGACCTATTGTTGGACTTTTCTGTGGCTTATTAGTATTCTTCGTGGTCACTGATGATAGTCAATCAATAAGTGGAAACTGCACCTATTTTTATGCTGTTTTTTATTATATAGTTTTTAATCGTTTAGGTATAGCTGAATGATTTTGAATATCATTGTTTAAATATGCATTGAACCAAATAATTGTGTTCTA
The DNA here is from genome assembly GCA_963920755.1 of Cartodere bifasciata. NCBI lineage: Eukaryota > Metazoa > Arthropoda > Insecta > Coleoptera > Latridiidae > Cartodere > Cartodere bifasciata. The sequence goes on along the minus strand of OY987196.1, from coordinate 19,795,109 downwards.
TGCAAGATTCTTTAGTATCTCAACCTTAACAGACAGGGTTTTTTTTTACTTTATAAAATACTAGTACTAGCGTGGACATGGAATTTAAAACGATTAATTTTTGCATTGTAAATATGGTCAAAATAGTGGCTTAAACATCTCAAGTTTTATGCGAAGTGGACATTAACAAGAAACATTTCTCTGATGTTTTACGAAGATTAGAGCCTTATTATACTCTTCGCAAGACTAGGTCCGAAGAGTATATTGCAATCGATCAGAAAATCCTAAAATCGTCAATTTTCGTCGTAGAGCAAAAATTTTTGCAGATTCGTGCGTTTCATGACTTTTTAAGATTTTCATTTTTTGTCCGTCCGTCTGTCTGTCTGTCTGTCTGTCGGTCACGTTTCTTGTGGTCACGCTATCTCAAAAACCAAAAGTGATATCAAATTCAATTTTTTAGGAAAAATCTACCTCTATAAGAGGAAGAACCCTATTGTTTTTGGCAAGAATCTGAAAACTACAAAGCCCCCTTTTGGGCCCTCCAAATGAAAAAAAAATCGTAGCTCAACTATTATTAAATTTACAAAAAAAATTATTCGACATAAAACATAGGAAATTTAATTCTTTACAAAAAAGTATTCTTAAGTTTTTTTTGTCCGACCCCCCAATTACCCCTCAGTTCAAAAAAACCCTCTATCTCCGTTATTATTCAATCTACAGAAAAAATATTTTTTACAAAATTAAAGAAAATTTAATTTTCTATTAAAAATGTTGATTCATTATTTGTTAAGTTAACTAGTAAGGTTAAAAAAACAATAAAATAAACTATTTCAGTAGCAAAAAACTTCTAAGTCCGAATAGTGTCACGCGTCATTCAAGTAGGCCATGCCAAAAATATTTTAAACTGAGAAACAAAAGCAGCTGTCAGAACAAATAACCTCAAATATGTTAAACGTCAGAACTGACGTTTATCTTCTTCGTTAACGAAATTTTTCGTGTTTTCTGTTAATAGTTTGCACTCTTCGCAGAAAAAAAAAAAGTTTCATTAAAAAAAAAACTATTATCCCATAATAGTTTTCTTGCGAAGAGTATAGTATAGAATGTGTAGCAATTATATAAAATGTTGATTTAGCTTCGATTTAAAAAATATAAAATTACACTTCTACCGAATCCGAATTCTAGACGAGCTATTCATTTGCGAATAGTAACTTTTACGCGTTTCGACTTCTACTGGGCTCGATTTCTACCCATTCTAGTTGTTATTCTCAAACAAAATTATTTAAAAAAGGAAATATCTTCTTACTATTTTTCTCGCCGGCAGCATATTTTACATAATTTATTTTAATAAAATACATTTGAGGCAAATATAAAAATACTTTTATTAATGCAAAATTACATAAAACATTTTCAGGGTTCACCAGCTCATGCTCCGTCAGTACTAACCCACCAAAGTCGGCAAAATAACCCACAATGGAACCGAAATAAAAGTATTTCGGAAGCTAACTTATTGTCGGTTGAATATGGTACAAATAAATGTCACCCTATACATAGTGAAAGAGGGCCTTTAAGAGCAGATCCAAGAAGGAACAGTGTTGCCGAATTTGGGCAGCATTTGCACCATCATGAGATGGTAGACCATGGGTAAGATTTCTTTTGTAAAATGACAAAAATGTGTCTTCCCAGATTCGAAGATCTGTGCTCCTAGAAGCTCGTATAAGTCATCTTCGTTGAGCTCCCGTCAATTCTACTAAATAGCACATCTACATGAGGACCCCATCCTATATTACAACTAAATGTAGTTTTGAAAACTCGAAAAATAGGGCTACAGACGCATTATGGTTTCATTTAAATCGGTTATTTCTTTGTGTTAAAAATCTGACTCTAAAAATCATTATAATGTTTTTATTTTCGACTACGGATTTATTTTTTGGTTTATATACATAACGTGGTATATGCCAAGCCAATACGTTAATTTACCATGGTTTCTTAAGCTTGTAAATGATTAAAATCGCAACTTACGTTTTTCCCTAATATAGATGTGCTCGTTCAAACATTTCAATGCAAAAAGAAAAACACCAAAAGTGCTATTTTACTACATTTTTATTATATATTGCACTCAGTACCACTTCTATGTATCACAAACATTATCCTAAATATTTTTAATCATAGTTATTGATGTATTACTCCGTATTTTTACATATTTTGTTGAAATTTCGAAAATAACTGACATTCAAGGAGATGACTTTTACGAACTTTTGAGCGCACAGATCTTCCATTTATGAATTTGAATCTTTAGCCTTAATATTTTCTACGAATTTTGATTTTGTAGCTTTATTAAAATCACTTCACAGGCAGGGTGTTTTTTTTTACTAAACTAATTTTTGTTTTAGGGCAATGAGCAATATAAGTAGACCTATGTCAAAATCCGAAAGTCAATTTTCAGTTCCTGTTCACCGGAAAGGAGCCTCATTGGCAAGAAGCGAATATCTTGCTCATGAGGACCAAGAAAATGTGTTTTTGTACCCACATTTACAGGTAAGTTCTTCAACAATCTGCCTATTAAGTGCCCTTATAAGAGGGTTGTCTTTTATATTTTGCATATAGACAAATAGGGGGCGCCACCAACGTCACCACAAGTGCCAAACAAACCATTCAAGTTTATTAGGACTATACCGAAAGTTTTGTTAGGATACGACAAGTATTTTAGCCACAATTATTTTTTTTACGTTGGCGAATTTTCAAAAAAATGGAACTGTGCCGAGAAAATTTTAAAGCAAAAATTTTTGACTACTTTCAAAGAAAATTATCTCAACAACAACGTCTAACCGAGTTGATTTTTACTTTTGACGATGATGCACCACATCAATAGACTATTTCCTGTTGATTCTTGAGCATCAAACATGGACCCATCAGTCTTAGCGCCCATCCTAAGACAGCTCTACCAAAAACAGGCGGAGTGTCCCGGAAATACATGGATGCTTTGCACCAGTTAAAACCCACGGAAAATGCACGAGTGACACACCGCAAGATTAACACATTCTAAGACAATTAAATGACTTCACTTCAAAGAATCTGACATAAACAGTGGAATGTGAAAAAAATAATTTTCTGTTGGACAGCCCAATTTTCTAAGGAGGTACAAAATTAGACTAGTAACCCAGAATTTTGATTCTGTTCGGCAGTGAAATTTCATGAATCGCATACAAATCCACGAATGATGACCAATCATAAATTTACATGACAAAATTTTTAAATAAAAGCTTCTAGAGGGTTTCATGTAAAGAATAAGCCAAAAAGAGGTACCTATACCGCGTTTCCTTGCAGCTCGCGAGGTTAACTAAAGAATGTACTGTGGCTAAAATACTTGTGGTAAACAAACCTTTCGGTATAGTCCTAATAAACTTGAAGGGTTTGTTTGGCACTTGTGGTGCCGTTGGTGGCGCCCCCTATTTGTCTATATGCAAAATATAAAAGACAACCCTCTTAAAAACTTGTAAAATAAGGTTTAGGTAATAGCCCAATCATTCTAAAAATGCCCCCAGAAAAAAATCACAACCAAGATCTGCTTATGCAGGATTGTAGGCACTACCCCCAGGAATATAAAAGTGAAAAATTCCCACAAAATTTCTGTGACGTTTAGCCCCCTTCTTGCATAGAAGTGAGGAGTTAGTTTTTTGTTAATACTTCGGCACTTTTAAAAAAAGTTTTAAAAATTTTTAGGAACATTATTTTAATAAGAATACAATCATTTTTAAAAAAATAATAAATCAACAATATGAACGATTTTATAGCTCTTTGAAAATGTTCTAATTTGGTCCTACAAAGAACGCTGCAATCTATGCTTCAGGACTCTATGACTAAGATAGACGATTATGAGTAAATGATTTTCAAAGAGCTATAGAATCGTTTATATTGGTGATTTATTATTTTTTTAAAAATGATTGTATTCTTATTAAAATAATGTTCCTAAAAATTTTTAAAACTTTTTTTAAAAGTGCCGAATAGTTTAGGTATTAACAAAAAACTAACTCCTCACTTCTATGCAAGATGGGGGCTAAACGTCACGGAAATTTTGTGGTAATTATTCACTTTTATATTCCTGGGGGTAGTGCCTACAATCCTGCATAAGCAGATCTTGGTTGGGATTTCTTTCTGAGGAACTTACAAATTTTAATTAGAATAATTGGGCTACACAGGGTGTCCCAGAATTGGCGGACCACCTGTATGGTACGTTGTTGGGGCATGCCCAGGGATCCCCAGAAAAATGTCAAAAAAAATCCATCTCATACACCCTCGAAGATATGAGGCCCCAAAGTGCAAAACTTTAAACGCATATACCTGAAAAACAACAGCACGTATTAACGAAAAATATGGTTTAATACAAAGCTGCAGTCTATCTTAAACCAATTTTTCTTCTTTAAAATGGTCAAATAACATTTTTATAATCAATTTAATTTTACAAAATTTTCTTGAAATAAGCTGACAACAATGTCAATAAAAATCTAGTGCAAAAGTGTATAATCAAGACTCATGGATGGGATTTTTAGATTTATTTTCCTAGACTATGTAGTATTATCCTAGACTGTGTTGCCGAATTTAAGCAACTTTGTTCGCATTTTCCTCAATGAATATAATAGATGGATTTTTTTTAACAATTTTCCTGGAATCCCCAGGCATGCCCTAACAGCGTACCATACAGATGGTGCGCCAATTCTGGGACACCCTGTATTGTGTTTTTTGTTTTTTAGGTAGTAAGTGCGGGTGTTTGGCCAGAAAATACCTCGTGTTTCGATTCGAAACCCCATCTTTTATTAAATGATATTTCATTCGAAGCACGAGGTGGTGAAATTTTGGCAATTATGTCTACTTCTGAAAAAGAAGGAACAGCTCTTTTAGACGTTATAGCCGGAAAAACTAAACCCGTTCTTGGAGAAGTTATATTAAATGGACAACACGTTAAACCAAGAACATTAAAAAATAGAGTGGCTTATGTACAGAATAATCCACATTTATGTAAAGATATTACAGCGTTACAAACCATGCATTACCATTTCAGTTTGAAGAAACCTACTGACAAACTTGGGTACTTAAAAATCGACGCATTGGACAGGGTAAGTGTGCTACATTTATGCCGATTTATAGAACGTTACTTTCACTTTACTTTCGATTTACTTCGGCGTAACTTTACAGAAAATTAAATAAAATACATAGGAATGTATTAGCAAATTTATACTTCACTTTAGCGCTACTTTGCTGATTCATTTAGCTGTAAGTAGTACTGTCAAAAGCCGAGCTTGGCCGATCATGCGCAAAATTTGCAAAAATGAGATATTTACCCTTATTGTCAAGGGTGGTGATTCCGGAATATCGCTTCGTACGAAACCTGTTACGTCTTCTTATGTAGGTTTCGTACTAAGCGATATTCCGGAATCACCGCCCAGGTGTAAATAGTCACAAGTCGCGAGTTCAAACACATGCGCATACCTGTTCCCAATTTCGCGTAACTTTACAATCTATAAATTGAGCAAATTTGTTAAGTTACGCGGAAGTGAAGTTACGCCGAAGTAAAGTGAAAGTAACGTTCTATAAATCGCCCTTTAGGTTGTCCCGCCCGAAACGAGTGCATCTTTTAAAAGGTCAAATAGAGGTCAAACAAATAGACAGATACACGGGACATGTCCTAGGCTAGGCCGTTTAAAAACTACACCCCTTTAAGTCTACTTCACTACAAATACCCAATCCTAAATATCTTACAAATGGTTTGTCGAAACATGATAAAATTTATGGAATTATTAACGGCAATAAAAACATTTCTTTCAAACTTGTTTTGACATTTGTAGCCCCCCTAGAAATAGAGTTACCACCACCAAGGAGTAGAGTGCATAAAGATTGTCGTAACTTTTTTGTTCCTCACAATTTTGTAATTTTATTTATTGTTGCTGGTAGATGGGTTCAATAAAATACTTTCTTATCACCTGAAACTTTTCGCTTAACTGTGCCAATTTGAAATAATTAATTAAAAATGGTCTTATTGTCCTTCTTCTTATTTAACTGGTGTTTTTCCAAATTTTTAGATCGAACCACACCTTTTTTAAATTTAATTCAGAATATATCATTTTAACTTCAGAAGGCATTAATTGTATTTCAGAAATCACTAATTGAATTTTAGCAAACACCAATTTTAATTCAGAAACCTTTAATTAATTTTAGAAAAAAAAAAATTAAATACAATTTTTGCGAAATTAAATTGGATCTTTCTGAAATTAATTTGAAATTTTCTGAATTACAATTAATTGTTGTTTTCTGAAATTCAATTGATGTTTTTTGAAATTAAAATGGTACATTCTGAATTAAATTTATAAAAGGTGCAGTTTCCACTTTTCAAGAAAATAATAAATAAAATTTGATAATTGTTTTTCTCTAAAATCGTTAATATTCAACCTAGAGCAAAAATTTCGTTCGTTTCATGACTTTTTAAGACTTTTATTTTTTGTCCGTCAGTCTGTAACGAAACTTGTTATCACGATAACTGAAAAACGGTTTATTTAATTGACTTGATATTTGGTACAAAAATTAATCTCGTTTGGAGGAAGATCCTATTGTTTTAAAAAAAAATCAAATAATAAATAGAGGGTAGAAACCACCCCCAAAGTTGAAAAAAATTCATATTTTGGTTAATATCAGTTTGGCGAAAAAAAATACTCTTAACAAAATTAAAAATTGTACTTTTCCCTATTAAAAAGCATGTGGTAATTTTTTTGTATCCCCACCCGTTTACAAAAAAAATAAGTTTTACGTTTTTTTTTAAAAAATGCACCTTTTTAATCATCTACTGCGAAGAGTATCATATAGAATGTGTAACAATTATATAACAAAAAAAAAGTCATAAAAAAAGACCTATCTGCGAAGTGTAACCTTTTAAATGATCTATCCCACTCACTGATCTAACATATTCATTGATCTAACCCGCTCTTGTTTTATTATACTCTTCGCAAAAGAGTATATTGCGATTACTCGGACCTTCTCTAAAATCGTTAATATTCATCCTAGAGCAAAATTTTATGCAGATTCGTTTGTTTCATGACTTTTTAAGACTTTTATTTTCTGTCTGTCTGTAACGAAATTTGTGACCACCATAACTCAAGAACGGTTTATCGGATCGACTTGAGATTTAACACAAAAATCAATCCCATTTAGAGGAACAGCCCTATTGTTTTGGAAAAAATCAAATAATAAATAGAGGGTTGAAACTTGAAACCACCCCCAAAAAAATCATATTTCGATTAATATCAACTTTATGAAAAAAAATATTCTTAATAAAATTAAAGATTGTATTTTTCCCTATAAAAAAGCATTTAGTAATTTTTTTGTATCTCCACCCGTTTACAAAAAAAATAAGTTTTACGTTATTTTTAATAAAATAAAAAATGCACCTTTTTAATTATCTACTGCGAAGAGTATCATATAGAATGTGTAACAATTATATAAAAATAAAAAAATAGTCATAAAAAAAGACCTATCTGTGAAGTGTAACTTTTTAAATGATCTATCCCACTTACTGATCTAAGCCATTGATTGATCTAACCCGCTCTTGTTTTTATTTTAGATAAACGTCCTTTTGGAGGATTTAGGTCTAGACCAAGTACGAAACACTAGAGTGTCCTCAATGACCTTGAGCGAACGAAGAAGGTTAAACGTTGCTTGTCATCTGCTTTTGGATACAGACATTGTAATTCTGGATCAACCCACTAAAGGAATGGATATTTTTGATACTTTTTTTCTTGTGGAGTATCTCAAACAATGGGCAAATGGTGGTACTGGTACCAATTTGGGGAGAATTGTTATTTTGACTTTGCATCCACCGACATATGAAATTTTTACAATGTTGTCCAGAATTTTGTTAATTTCTGCTGGAAGAACTATGTTTAGTGGACGTCGACGTGACATGTTGCCATATTTTGCTTTAGTTGATTATCCTTGTCCGTCATACAAGAACCCTTCTGATTATTACTGTAAGTAATGTACTATCGTGGACATGGAATTTAAAACAATCAATTTTTGCACTGTAAATATGGTCAAAATAGTGGCTTAAACATCTCAAGTTTTATGCGAAGTGGACATTAACAAGAAACATTTCTCTGATGTTTTACGAAGATTAGAGCCTTATTGTTATCCTAAAACAAAATTATTTAAAAAAGGAAATATCTTCTTACTATTTTTCTTGCGGGCAGCTCATTTTACCTAATTGATTTTAATAAAATACATTTGACGCATTTGTTGTCAAAATAACATTCGACAACTGACATAAAAAAACCCCATTCACAATAGAGTACAATTCAAAAAGTCAAAGGTGGCTGATAAGAAATCGTTTTAAATTCCATGTCCACGATTACCCTTACCCCTTGCTACAAAATAAGGAGTACTGAGGATACTGAGTTTTTATGCTTATTAAAAGCCGTAGAAAACAAATCAGCAATCAGATTATTTCCAAGTGCTTTCGTTTTTTTGCTAGACCTTTTCAAAGTTTGCAAAATTTCAAAAAAGTTCCTCAAAATTTTTTTATCTCTGAATTTAATAAAACTTATTTTGTACATTACTTTTATGTTGTGCAATACAAATCTGCATTTATATTTTTTCTAAAATAAATATTTTGTAAATTAGAGCATTTTGAAAAAAATCCAGTGTCGCGTTAGAAGTTGCCTTCGAAAGCTCATAGCAATTAAACCAAAAGCGTTGAAACTTTTTGAGTGCCAGATTCGGATTTAGCAGCTTGTTTTACATAAGAATTAATGGCATTCATTGCTGGCAAAAATTATTTGTGGCCGTGATAATTAAAAAACTGAGAAAATGTAGGCCCTTACCCCTTGCTACAAAATGAGCTAAATTTTGAAAAAATAGATTTGCTTTAAATTGTGTTTTTATGCTTATTAAAAGCCGTAGAAAACAAATCAGCAATCAGATTTTTTCCAAGTGCTTTTGTTTTTTTGTTACAGTTTTTCAAAGTTGACCAAATTTCAAAAAAGCTCACCAAATTTTTTTTATCTCTAATTATAATAAAACTTATTTCGTACATTACTTTTTTGTTGTGCAATACAAATCTGCATTTATATTTTTTATAAAATAAATATTTTGTAAATTAGAGCATTTTGAAAAAAATCCAGTGTCGCGTTCGAAGTTGCCTTCAAAAGCTCATAGCAATTAAACCAAGCGTTGGAACTTTTTAAGTGCCAGATTCGGATTAGGCAACTCGTTTTACATAAGCATTGATGGCATTTATTGCTGGCAAAAATTACTTGCGTCCGTGATAATTAAAAAACTGACAAAATTTGTACCCTTACCCCTTGCTACAAAATAAGGCAAATTTTGAAAAAATAGATTCGCCTTAAACTGTGTTTTTAAGCTAATTAAAAGTCGTAGAATACAAATCAACAATCAGATTATTTCCAAGTGCTTTCGTTTTTTTGCTAGACCTTTTCAAAGTTGGCAAAATTTCAAAAAAGTCTAGCAAAAAAAAATTGTCTCAGAATTTAATAAAATTTATTTTGAAGATTACTTTTTTGTTGTAGAATACAAATCTGCATTTAGATTTTTTCTAAAAAAAATATCTTGGAAATTAGGGCATTTAAAAAAATAGGTGTCGCGTTAGAAGTTGCCTTCGAAAGCTCATAGCAATTAAACCAAAAGCGTTGAAAAACTAATAATTTTAAATATTTTTTAGTGGATTTAGTTACACTGGACGATCTATCAGCAGAGGCTATGTTAGAATCTTCTCAAAGAATTGAACAATTAGCTGAAATATTTAGACAAAAACAGGAGCCAATGAGTGACCCAGGCCCCCCCTCGGCTTTACCAATGACAGTACAACCGTCAAATAGTTTTATACAAGCCACAACGTTATTTATGTAAGTTTAATCAATTTATGACCAAAAAAAGTGTACTATCCATTCACAATTTCAATAAAACAGAGCAGGCGAGCCATAGGGTGACAGATTTTACCCTGTATATTTACATTAAAGTCACCTGTGTTTGCTGGTTATGTAAGAAAAGTCATAATAATTAAACTAGAGTGGGTTAGGTCAGCGGGTGCGTTAGTTTAGCGGGTGGGTTAGATCTGCGAGTGGGTTACAGCAATGAACCGGTTAGATTTTTCTATAAAATGCCGACATTTAATGGGATACTCCTCGCAGTAATACGACAATAACTAATAAAATTTAAAAAAAAAACAATTTTTTAATATTATTTAAAAAAATCTGCGAAGGAGCCAAACTATTAACTCTCTAATAACAAAAAATGAATTTTATTAGCGAAAAGCATAAATAGGTATCAATTCTGACACTGACGTTTAGGATTTAATTAGGCTTTAGAAAGATGCATTTGTTTTGATTTTTTTTGCAAAGCCACCTTGACCGAGCCCAGACTTACGTGACTTAGAACTTTTATATCACTAAAAATCTTTCATTTGGCCTTTTTTGTCTTAAAAACTTGCCAAAAAAAAAAACAAAAAATACTTTTTAATACAAAATTTAATTTTCTTTTATTTTTATAACTTCATTATTTTTTGTAAATTGAGAAATAACGAAGATATGGCTTTTTTTTTAATTGGGGGGCTTATGTGGGGTCGGACAAAAAAAACTTTTAATTACTTTTTGTAAAGAATTGGAAGGGCTTTAAAATTATAAAAAAAAAAATTTTGTGCTTTTTATAATAACCGAAATATGAATTTTTTTCCAGTTGGGGGGCTCTGGAGCCCCCTTTGTCATTATCTGGTTTTTCTCAAAAACAATCCCAACCAAGATTTTAATAAGAACGATTTTTCCTGAAAATTTGAACATGATTGGGGTCTTTGTTCTCAAGTTATCGTGTTTACAAAAAACGTGACAGAGTTCAGACAGACAGACAGACAGACAGACGGATTTTTTGAAAGTTGTTCAAAATTCGATGAAACGCACGAATCTGCAAGAATTTTTGCTCTAGGATGATTTTTGACGATTTTAGAATTTTCAAAACAATCACAATATACTCCTCGTTTTCGACTTTGTCTGCGAGGAGTATAAAAATGCATTTAAAAACATGTTCAAGGCATCTGACTCTAAAATAATGGTCTTAACATATACAGAAGTATTTATTTTTTTTTTAAATTACTTAATAATGCACTAATCATTAAACTAATTATAAGTTAACACAAAATAGGAATTATTTATGTAAGTACTCACTGTTAAGAGGCCCTTTTAGGTATCATAGGATAAATTAGCACTTTTACAAAAATGTCTACAATTTTCTTTATAAATTCACACATCTCAAGCAAAAATGGTTTCGTTTTTTCAATTTTTACGCCTGTTTTATGTAACTGTCATATTATTTTTGGCATTTTTCAATTTTTAATTACAGTAAATTTGAAATGTAATGCCAACTTTGTGTAAAATTCAACTTTTCAAAGAAAAAGGTTCTAGTTTTTATAAGTGGCTCTGGTTTTTTAAACTGTGAATGGATAGTAGGTCTTTTAAATTTGTGTGTAAAGGCCGATTTATAGAACGTTACTTTCACTTTACTTCCGCTTTACTTCGGCGTAACTTTACAGAAAATTAAATAAAATACATGGGAATGTATTAGCATATTTATACTTCACTTTAGCGCTACTTTGCTGATTCATTTAGCTGTAAGTAGTACTGTCAAAAGCCGAGCTTGGCCGATAATGCGCAAAATTTGCAAAAATGAGATATTCACCCTTATTGTTAAGGGTGGTGATTACGGAATATCGCTTCGTACGAAACCTGCTGGTCTTCTTATGTAGGTTTCGTACGAAGCGAAATTCCGTAATTACCGTCCAGGTGTAAATAGTCAGAAGTCGCGAGTTCAGACACATGCGCATACCTGTTCCCAATTTCACGTAACTTTACAATCTATAAATTAAGCAAATTTGTAAAGTTACGCGGAAGTGAAGTTACGCCGAAGTAAAGTGAAAGTAGCGTTCTATAAATCGCCCTTAAATCTAATGAACTCATGTTTTTTTAGGAAAGCTATGTCTTACAGCCAACCAAATACATTTTTAAACTGGCTTACATTAATTGTAATAGCAGCCAGTTTGTCTCTAATAAACGGGGCAATATTTTGGGACCTACCAAACACTGATAACCAACTAAATCTAAATGACAGATTAGGATACCATTATAGCGTTATGACAATCACTTGTTGGCCTCTTTTAATTTTATTAACATGTGTTGACATTATGCGTAACAGAAATACAATCGAAAGAGACATTTCCGATGGCCTATACGGAAGATTCACGTACATTTTTACAAAGGTAAATATCATAGACATAGGACTACTAGACGCGGCATAATGTGCATTGTTTGCAACCAACATAGCCCTGTGGTTCCAGTTCCACAGTATATAGACACCACACTGATTGTGCAGTGAGAGGAACTTGATAGGCGTGGCTAAGTGGACCGCCCATACCCCAATGCCTTGTTATTGTTTACAAACTTATGAGATGTTGGCTTCAAACATATGTGAACAATGCCGCATCTAGTTATGTTATGTCTTTGAATAAATGTTTTTTTTATTAATTTTTTTTGTTTGTTTTAGACTCTTTTAAATTTATTTCCTTCGTTGTTTATTTGGTTGATTTATATTGTGCCGAGTTACTCAATGTCGGGACTGTATATGCAAAGTACTACTTTTGTTTATGAGGGATTTTACAATTACATTGGTAAGTTAAAGGGGAATGTCGTGAAGCATAGAAACTGTGGTTATGTAATGTTGATTGTCTAAAATCAACAAAAAACACCACTTTCTGGTCATTGCTCAGTGGGTTTATAAGAGTTAATTTTAATTTAAAATTGTGCTTGCCAGCAACATAAATAAACAGCACAAGTTGACATATTCTAGGTCCATTAATAAGCGCGGTTTAAATACAGAATTTTGGCAATTTAGAAGCACAATTTTTTTGTATTTTAAATTGCCAAAATTCTGTATTTAAACGCTTATTGATGGACCTTTAGAATATGTCAACTTGTGCTTTGTTTATTTATGTTGCTGATAAGCACAATTTTTAATTAAAGTTAACTCTTATAAACCCACTAAACAATGACCAGAAAGTGCTGTTTTTTGTTGATTTTAGACAACCTTTTTTTTTGTTTTAAAAACTAAAAAAAAAAAAATTTCCTTTTTTTCAGGATTAATGTTGCTGTATTTGAGCTCCCTCCAAATATTTTTAACAGCTTTTGTTTACACGATTTCCTGCCCAAATACCTCAGCGATTTTATCCTCAATTATTTTAACAATATTATTTACAATATCTGGATTTTTGGTGCATCTAAATGACCTACCGTTCTATGTTAAAAATTTGCGGTATATCAGCCCGTTATCATGGTTATTACCTTATTTTATCAACAGAGAACTTTCCTCAGAAGCAATCGCAGCAATGTCTGCTACAAACATTTGCAGAAACAAACAGGTAAAAAAAATTAAGTATAGTACTATCGTGGACATGGAATTTAAAACGATTTTTCATCAGCCACCTTTGATTTTTTGAATTTTACTCTATTGTGAATGGGTTTTTTTTATGTCAGTTTTTGAAAGTTATTTTGACAACAAATGCGTCAAATGTATTTTATTAAAATAAATCATGTAAAATGTGCTGCCGGCGAGAAAAATAGTAAGAAGATATTTCCTTTTTTAAATAATTTTGTTTAAGGATAACAATAAGGCTCTATGCTTCGTAAAACATCAGAGAAATGCTTCTTGTTAATGTTCACTTCGCATAAAACTTAAGATGTTTAAGCCACTATTTGACCATATTTACAATGTAAAATTGATCGTTTTAAATTCCATGTCCACGATAGTACAGTCAATCTGTCCTAAATAATTTCGGGTAGGGCCGCCATTATAATACATATGTTATAACTGGAAGTTCAAAATGTGAAACCTCAAATTGGCGTATCTCTACCTGTCTTGGAAACGGGGTTATAAGCCCCGAAAGTCCCACTTCAATTCTTTATGTAAGATCACGGTGGAACTGCGCCAAATTTTGTAACTAGATGTCAAATAAGGTTTTTAAATGATTTTCGTAAAAAAAATTCCTTTACCCAGCTAAATAGCTTCCAAAGAGCAATATCCCATCACGTTGGTTTACCACCAAATTTTGCAAATAGGTACAAAATAAGGTGCTCTAAAACTTTTTTCTAATATTTTTTCTTCTAAAAAAATTTCTTTACCCCATAAAGGCCCTTAAGAGGGTTATACATTTTTTTGAAAAGAAATTATTAAGAAATATTTTTTGGCATCTTATTTTGCACCCTTTAGCAAAGTTTGGTGTAAATCCAAAGTGATTGGTTTTACTCTTTGGGGGCTATTTAGGGGGTAAAGAAATTGTTGCAGAGGTAATGTTTTTACGAAAATCTTTTTAAAATTTTATTTGACATTTATTTGCAAAAGTTGATGCAGTTCCACCGCGATGAATTGAAGGGAGCCCTTTGGGGGGCCATTACTCCGTTTCTGCAATAGGTAGATATACGCCAATTTGGGGTTTTACTCTTTGGACATCCAGTTACATCCTATAAAAAAGGCGGCCCTACCAGGAATTTTGTCGATGTCCACATACGGATTGACTGTACGCTGCGATTTTAGAGTGAACCAAAAATACTTAAACGTTCTTTATTTTTATTTAGGTGCAGCACCAAGATATAATAATTCAACAACCATGCCCTACCCCAAATGGGACACAAGTATTGTTTAACTTTAATTATTTATCAACGCAAGGGGACATTTTTGAACCGGACCAAATACCTATTTTGTTAATAATTTTTTATTTCTTTTTATTTATTATTTGTACTGTTTCTTTTATAATGCAATGTTGTAAAAGTAAAAAGAGCTCAACACGGGGCGAAAATTGTGCAAACAAACCCTAAAATTATATCAACAAAAAAAGAAATCAATAAAAAAAAACAAATTATTGAATCAAAAATTTTATATTTAAAAAAAATTATTAAATGATATAAAATTATTTTATAAATTTGTTAAACCACGCTGTATGTCTTAAATTTTACTTCATAAACGTACTATTTAATAAGTTTTAAATTTTGTTTTAAAGTATAATTATTCTTAAGTTATTTAATTTTTTAAAATTAAGAGTATAAAATAAATATTTTTTAAAATTAGTCAGAAATCTGTCCCATTGTTTTTAGACCATCGGATACTAAAAATGGACACCCTGTACATGATTTTATGTCATCTACACTTAGATTTTCAGCAATTTCAATAAGTGTAAGGCCTTTTTCGTGATCAATTGAAAAAACGGCCTTTTCTGTAATAATGAGGTCTACACATTTTTTTCCAGTTAAAGGCAAACTGCAAGTGTTTAAAATTTTATGTCCACCCTTTTTAGAACTGTGTTCCATACAAACTACGACTTTAGTTCCAGGGGCTGCCACTAAATCCATGGCGCCACCCATTCCTTTTACCATTTTGCCCTAAAAAAACAATTTTGTATTATTTTTTTTTCAAACGTTTTTTTTTTATTGCATTTAATGTTATTTAAAAGGGAATGTCGTGAAGCATAAAAACTTCCGTTATGTAATGTTAGTTGCCTAAAATCAACAAAAAACACCACTTTCTGGTCATTGCTCAGTGTTTTTATAAGAGTTTATTTTAATTAAAAATTGTACTTACCAGCAACATAAATAAACAGCACAAGTTGACATATCTTAAAGGTCCATCAATAAGCGTTTAAATACAGAATTTTGGCGATTTAGAAGCACTATTTTTTTGAATTTTAAATTGCCAAAATTCTGTATTTGACGCTTATTGACAGACCTTTAGAATGTTTCAACTTGTGCTTTGTTTATTTATGTTGCTGGCAAGCACAATTTTTAATTAAATTAATTCTTATAAACCCACTGAGCAATTACCAGAAAGTGCTGTTTTTTTTTTCATTTTAGGCAAACAACATTACATAACCACAGTTTCTATGTTTTGCGAGATTCTCCGTTAACCAGTAAGTGTAATAAACGAGCGGTTTTAACATGCGAGCGTTCAGCGAGCTTGTTAATAAGTGAGTTTATTAATCGCCATTTAACATACGAACTGGTTACAATGCTGCATCGCACATCGTACATCATAATTAAATAAATTATAAAATAAAACAGTTATTTCACCAACTAACAGAAACAATGCGTCGGCCATTCAAATTTATTAAAGTTGAAGAAGAAGAAGAAGAGCTGTCACCGAAGTTTTATTAATTGTAAATAAAAAATGAAAGTTATTTCCTTAAAATGTGGTAAAAGGATCTGTTCCTCATTCTTTCCAACGGTAAATATGTAATTTCTTTTGGTTTTTGTTGCTTGAACCGTAATTATAGCTACTTTAACATTTGTAATGTAGAAACATAGATAGTAATTTTAAACATAGAAGAGCGTTACTATGGAAATGGTAACCATGCATTAATAGGGGTCATTAATTAACGATTTAGAGTGCATTAATGAATGTCTTTAATAAACGATGTGCGAAGAAATTATTACAAAGTCGTGATTTAAAAAAAAGCAGTAGTACGTACAGGTATCATCCAATTGGCTAAGTCGCCGAATTGTGACACTTCCATTGCCCCTAAAATGGTCAAATCGACATGCCCCCTGAAAGAAAGAACATATTTTTAGAACAACTAACTTAAATGAACCTAAAATGCTGCAAATGTTTTAAATTTGTTGTTTTTAAGGCATAATTTACTTAAATTGTTGTTGGGAAACCTGAGGATGTTTTACAAGTGTACCGAAACGTTGAAATTAAAGTATGTCCAATTTGGATGATTTTTTTTTCTTTCGTCTAGACATTATTTTAACTTAAGAGCCTCATATCTCCTCCGACTATGAGAGGGCCTACCGTGGAATAGAAAAAGAATGTATGTGCAAAAATCGGTTTTTGAAATAATAAGTTTTATTCAATATGCTTAACATTAAACTGCAAGTACACCTTCAGACGTATTAATATCTTAATATTTATCAATAAAATAATGCTTAAAGTATGATTATCGTTTTCGCATGGTCCAAAAAACGTATAAATCAATAAAATACGATAGAGGTTGGCGGAGGGGAGCCCTTTCCTATGTAAATATTCAAGTAATTTAGACTTCAAATATCTTTGCTAATTCTTATCGGATTTTTCAAACTTGGTGTCATTGGAAAGCTTATTAAATTTGTAATAATTATTGTTTTTTAAAATTTGTTTTTGAGCGCTCAATTTCTTAAAAAAAATAGTTGTTGTTTTTGGCATGGTTTACCCACCTTTAAACTGTTATTTTTGCTAAACTAGGGACTCAAATCAAAATGTGCCAAACAATAAGTATTTTAAAAGAAGTTAAGGTAATACTATCAAAATTTCAAAGTCATTGCGTTAATAATAACTCTAAAAACTGCGGTCTAAGTTGTACACAAGTTTGCATAAGAGAAGGTGGGATATCGGGCTCTTAAGTTAAAAATTACAAAATTCAAATATTTACCCTCTGATCATTGCAAAACTGTCGTCACTGCTAAAATATGAAGCTCCAGGAATAACTGTTACTGTTTCTTTGCCTGCATTTATAAGATCCGGATCCACATTTTCAGGAGCGGGAAAAGGTCCCAGTCCCAAAATTCCGTTTTCGGATTGTAGAAAAACTTCCATATTGTTTGGGATATAATTTGAAGCCAGCATTGGCATACCAATTCCTAAATTTGCTGTACAAAAACTAAGGAAATATTCATCAATACTACGAGAGCTAGCAATCAAAAACACACATCATCGAACGTTGTCATGATTTTTTTAGCATTACATTACATTTAATATTTCTTAACTTTTGTCCAATACACTGTCAGCGCTAACAGTTAGTGTTTTTTATAAACATCATAAGTGGGATATGTTTTTTTGAAGAAATAAAATAATATGCACAAATATGAGCCTTAACACTGCTAGACATTTACGAAGTGAACATTTTTAATTTTGTGTAATCTGTAGACTTTTATGCGTAAAATAAGAAATTTTTATTACAGGGTTTTCTGTACTTGGAAAGCACATTTAAAAAGCGATTAACACATTATAAAGGGTTGGCAGGGTTAACTCGAAGGTGCAAAAATCAATTTTGTTGTACGAAGAAAACGATCCCACTTGATGTTTTTGATGATGTTTTTACCTTTTAAAAAAACGCTACCTGTTTGGCCTGCCATTTTGTTGGATTAAGAAAAGTAATATTAAATATTATGTATTATTAAAAAATCATGACAATGTTAATGATGTGGATTTTCATGTTGATAGCTTCTATACTATAATTTTATTTTTCCAAAAAGACGGATTTTTTTTTTCGAAAAACATTTTTTGCAGTTAAAAAGGATACCATACATTCCATCTTTGAATTCTAGGGCCGCCCTTCGGATAATTCTTTCACGAACAATGTCCGAATCTTTCTTTTTTGCAGCTTGAGGCGACTCACCCTGTTTTTTTGTTGTGACTCTCTGAAAAATACACGAACTTACATTTTTACTAAAATGACAAAAAAAAATTGCAAAGACATAAGACTACTAGATGAGGCATTGTTAACACATGTTTGATGCCAACATCTCATGTGCTTGTAAACAATAACTAGGCATTGGGGTATGGGCGGTCCACTTAGCCACGCCTATCAAGTTCCTCTCACTGCACAATCAGTGTGGTGTCTATATACTGTGGAATTGGAGCCACAGGGCTATGTTGGTTGCAAACAATGCACATTATGCTGTGTCTAGTACTCTTATGTCTATGATAATAATAAAGTTATTTAACCTCAATTCTTTTTTCGTATTTGTGTCCTAGAACTATTCTATTGACGTATATTCCTGGTAAGTGTACTTGATCGGGTTTTATTTGGCCAACTTCTACTATTTCTTCAACTTCTACGATTGTCGTTTTGGCTGCCTTAGCCATTGTTGGGTTAAAATTTCTGGCAGATTTGCTAGAAAAGAGCATTAATAGGTATTTAACCAGTAAGTGTGTTAATAAAGGCGATTAATATACGTGCGGTCTTAACAAGCGAGCGATCAGCGAGCTTGTTAATAAGTGAGTTTATTAATCGCCATTTAACATACGAACTGGTTACAATGCTGCATCGCACATCGTACATCATTATTTAATAAATTAAAAAATAAAACAGTTATTTCACCAACTAACAGAAACAATGCGTCGGCCATTCAAATTTATTAAAGTTGAAGAAGAAGAAGTCGAGCTGTCACCGAACTTTTATTAATTGTGAATAGAAAATAAATGTTATTTCCTCAAAATGTGGTAAAAGGATCTGCTTCTCATTCTTTTCAACGGTAAATATTTAATATTTTTTGGTTTTTGTTTCTTGAGCGTTACTATGGGCTCGTATCCATGCATTAATAGGGGTCATTAATCAACGATTTGGAGTGCGTTAATGAATGTCTTTAATAAACGATGTGCAAAAAAGTACTTTATTTAACTTAAATTTCTTAAAGGGGAATGTCGCGAAGCATAGAAGCTGTAGTTATGTAATGTTGGTTGCCTAAAATCAACAAAAAACAACACTTCCTGGTCATTGCTCAGTGGGTTTATAAGAGTTAATTTAAATTAAAAATTGTGGTTACCAGCAACATAAATAAACAGCACAAGTTGACATATTCTAAGGTTCATCAATAAGCGCGGTTTAAATACAGAATTTTGGTAATTAAGAAGCACTACTTTTTTGCATTTTAAATTTACAAAATGCTGTATTTTAGCTCTTAATAGAATATGTCAACTAGTGCTTTGTTTAATTATGTTGCAGGTAAGCACAATTTTTAATTAAAATTAGCTCTTATAAACCCATTGAGCAATGACAAGAAAGTGATGTTTTTTGTTGATTTTAGGCAACCACATTACATAACCACGTTTCTATGCTTCGTGACATTCTTCTTAAGATTTAAATAGAAAAATGACAATGGAAGTCATTTCTGTGTTGGGGAGGCAGAACGGGATAAGTATATTTGACATTTAAAAAAATGTGTTTTCCGGACACCGAATTTTAATAGAACATTTAGATATTTACAAATTGGATCAGCCATATACGTACTGTAGAATCTATTTTTTTATGTAGCTTCTCATTACTGCATTAATATTGTTTAATATTTGTGAGAAAACCATTTTAAGAGTGACATGCACAAATGACATTTCCATACTTATCCCTTTTTGCCTCCCTACCACAGATTTATTCCATTTTTAAAACTTCTTGTCTGAGAAATTTGCAATTTTAGGTTTTTCGGTCTAATTTTAAAAAATACCCTGGCAATTAACTTACTTAAAAACTAGATTTCCAAATGAATCACACTTCCAAGCTTTAATTAAAGCAAAATCTCCAGTTATTGCTTCTTCCATGATATAGTTTTTTCCATTAAAAACCTGAGATTTTCTTTCTTTTGAAGAAATTTCAATTTTTCCTTCACTGTTATATTTTATTGGGGACCCCCCTTCATGAACTAGGGTCCCAAAAGCGGTAGGCGTAAAAAAAGCTGGAATTCCTGCTCCTCCGGCTCGTACTCGTTCGGCCAATGTGCCCTTAAAAAATAGTATGTTGTTAGAAAAAAACAAAAAAAAAATTAAAAATTTGGAACCATGACATTTAAAAAACTGAGATTATTTAAACCCTAAGTAATAGTATAGGACCTATCAAAATGAAAATCAACATCATTAACTGTGTCATGATTTTTTGACATTACATAATATTTAATATTACTTTTCTTAATCCAACAAAATGGCAGGCCAAACAGGAACCGTTTTTTTTTAAGCTAAAAACATCATAAGTGGGATCGTTTTCTTCTACAACAAAATTGATTTTTGCACTTGCGAGCTATAACCCTGCCAACCCTTTATGATGTATTAATCGCTTTTCAAATGTGCTTTCCAAGGGCAGACTACCCTGTAATAAAAATTTCTTATTTTACGCATAAAAGTCTACAGATTACATAAAATTAAAAATGTTTACTTCATAAATGTCTGGCAGGGTTAAGGCTCATATTTGCACATATTATTTTTATTCTTCAAAAATAAGTATCCCACTTATGATGTTTAAAAAAAACGCTCCATGTTAGCGCTGGAAGTGTATTGGACAAAAGTTAAGAAATATTAAATATAATGTAATGCACAAAAAATCTTGACGCCGTTCGATGATGTGTGTTTTTGGTTGCCAGCCCTCGTAATATTAGGAAAACAAATAAAAATTAAAAATTTGGGGCTATATGACATTTAAAAAAACTGAGAATATTTGAACCCTAAATAAGATAAATTTTGAGAAAATAGATTCGCCTAAAACTGTCTTTTTATGCTTATTAAAAGTCGTACAAAACAAATCTACAATTGGTATTTTTCCAAGTGCTTTCGTTTTTTTGCTAGAGCTTTTCAAAGTGGTCAAATTTTCTAAAAAGCGTTGCAAATTTTTGTTTTGTTTTCAATTTGAATTAAATTTATTTTGTGGATTATTTTTTTGGCTGTATAGAATATGCTGGATTTTTTTCAAAAAGATTTTTTTGCAAATTAGAGCACGTTGAAAAAAGTTGGATGTCGCGTTTGAAGTTGCTCCTAAAAGCTCATAAGCAAAAAAACTAAAAGCGTTGGAACTATTTAAATGCCAGATTCGGATTCAGCAGCTTGTTTTACATAAGCATTGATGGCATTTGTTTGTGAAAAAAAGTATTTGGGACCGTGACATTAAAAAAACTGAGAATATTTGGACCCTTACCCCTTAGTTCAAAATGCGGTAAATTTTGAAAAAAAAGATTTGCCTGAAACTGTGTTTTTATGCTTATTAGAAGTCGTACAAGACAAATCTACAATCGGTATTTTTTCAAGAACTTTCGTTTTTTTGCTAGAGCTTTTTAAAAGAGTTCAGTAATAGTAAATTTTAGTACTAAGAGTTAAAGTGATGCTTTGTGTGACGAAGCAGAAAGATTGTCTGGTGAACGAAGCGAGACAGACAATTCTGCCGAGGCACACAAAGCCACTTTAACTCTGTGTAGTAAACGATACTTTTTCTTAAAACTTCTAAATACAATGGTTTTATAATAAATTTAATTTACTTATTTTAGTTGACTTTTATTTATTTTAAAAGAAACGTTATTAAAGTGAAGTTTATTTGACGTTTTAGGAAATACATATTTGGTAGCGTCAGTAAAAGTTACTTTTACTGTCACCGGCAGTAAAAATAAAAACTCTATAATACAGTTCAGAAAAATGCTACTTTATGTTGGCCATACGTCACTAAAGTGATGTTTTTTTGACGTTTTAAGAAAAAATAGTCTTTACTTGTGGAGTTAATTCGACTTCAAGTTCGCCAGACAAATATTGCCTTTCAAATTCCTGATTTTCCCCAACGTAAGACGCAATCATTTTTTTAATTTTTTTCTGTTTGAGCAGCAATCCAAGACCAAAATTATCAACCCCTGCATTATTTGACACCACTGTTAAATTTTTAACTGGTAAAGTCAACAAGGCATTTATTAAATTCTCAGGAATTCCACACAGACCAAATCCTGCAAAAAAAAACCAACGATATTAAACTCCTAGATGCGGCATCGTTTACATATGTTTGAAGCCAACATCTCATTTGTTTGTAAACAATAACTAGGCATTGGGGTATGGGCGGTCCACTTAGCCACGCCTATCAAGTTCCTCTCACTGCACAATCAGTGTGGTGTCTATATACTGTGAAACTGGAACCACAGGGCTATGTTGGTTGCAAACAATGCACATTATGCCGCGTCTAGTACTCATGTCTATGATTAATTACAAAGTAAATGTTTGTGTAGTTTATTAGGAAACTTACCACCAACTAAAAGTTTTGAACCATTTTGTATGTCGTGAACTGCTTCAGAAATATTTTGGTATATTTTATTTTTTTTCTTTTTTTCTGTAGTGGTTGGAGAAGTTGCGAATGTGCAACTGCATATTTTGTTTAAATTCTAGAAAAGGAAAACTTCTACATACATTGAATGATTTTAGATACTATCGTGGACATGGAATTTAAAACGATTTTTTATCAACCACCTTTGATTTTTTGAATTTTACTCTATTGTGAATGGGGTTTTTTATGTCAGTTTTCGAATGTTATTTTGACAACAAATGCGTCAAATGTATATTATTAAAATAAATTATGTAAAATGTGCTGCCGGCAAGAAAAATAGTAAAAAGATATTTCCTTTTTTAAATAATTTTGTTTTAGGATAACAATAAGGCTCTAATCTTCGTAAAACATCAGAGAAATGTTTCTTGTTAATGTCCACTTCGCATAAAACTTGAGATGTTTAAGCCACTATTTTGACCATATTTACAATGCAAAAATTGATCGTTTTAAATTCCACGTCCACGATAGTACAACTTTATACGAGTGGTAAGATTACTGCTCAAAAATTCCACTTTCATGGATACTTCTTTATTGAAGTGGTACATTTTAAAATGTTAAAAATAAATTTAAAGGTAAACAATAATAATACCTAAAAGGTGAATGGTATGTTGAAATAAACAAATTATTAAAAAAGAGTAACATGCAAAAGTTAAACTATGTACTTACCTTGTTAACTTTACAATTTTTTAACAAAATAGAAGTACTATTTTTTAGTGTTAATTTAATCATTTTTTTAAGCCAAATTAAATTATTTCTGAGCTTGAACTAATGTTAATATAACCTAAAATTATAATGGCGACTTCAATACTACTAATGCATATTTTTTTATTTTGAAATTTGAATTTGTAATGTTGTAAAATCAAGGTTATCTAGTTATCAAGTTAAATTTTATTTATTTTTACTTTAAATTTAAAATTATAAGATATGTTGCATTTATTTAAATTAAATTAGTTATTACATTTATTTAACAGTTTTATTATAATACAGAATGTTTGAAATGTACTATAATATTTGTATAATGACAACAAGAGCGGGTTAGATCAATGAATGGGTTAGATCAGTGAGTGGGACAAATCATTTAAAAAGTTAAAGATAGGTCTTTTTTATGACTATTTTTTTATTGATATATAATTGTTACACATTCTATATGATACTCTTCGCAGTAGATGAATAAAAAGGTGCATTTTTTATTTTATTAAAAAAAAACGTAAAACTTATTTTTTTTGTAAACGGGTGGGGATACAAAAAAATTACTAGATGCTTTTTTATAGGCAAAAATTCAATCTTTAATTTTATTAAGAATATTTTTTTTCGTAAAATTGATATTAACCAAAATATGAATTTTTTTCAACTTTGGGGGTGGTTTCTACCCTTTATTTATTATTTGATTTTTTTAGAAAACAATAGGGTTCTTCGTCCAAACGAGATTGATTTTTGTACCAAATATTAAGTCAATTGAATAAACCGTTCTTCAGTTATTGTGATAACAAGTTTCGTTACAGACAGACAGACAGACGGACAAAAATAAAAGTCTTCATACTTTCAAAGGTGTATATAGATATAGATTTTGAGAAGAACATCCTGTATATTGGTTGCGGTTGAACAGAGTGATATCTCATTAACTATAAAAAAAGTTTAAACATTAAAATAAATGGCAATACATTTAAGAGCAATTTCTAAGAGGAAATAACTGTTCTCTATTTAAGCTGTTAAAAAAGTCATTTCAAGAATCAAGATAAACCGTTCTTGGCTATACAATAAAAGTTTGAGCAAGTAGCAGTTGTTGCAGCTTTTGTAAATGTATTTTTATTTTATACATTTTGCAAAGCAGCAACTTATGTAAGGTTGATCATTTTTTTAAATGTGCCTGTTTCACGTTTTACAAAAAATTTAAAAATCTGTTCTTTATCTGTAGTGACTGATTTAGGTGTTCTAGCGCATTAAATTTTTGGGGAATTTTCCCTCTGTTTTGGGGTAAAAATACATTAACTTTATATCTTTATTATAATGTAAATAAAAATTAAATTAATATGGAAAGTTTCTTCAAAAAAAAATATTTTCTTTTTATGAATTACTTGCGTTGTGTAATAAAATTTCCTTACCAAAAGACTAAAAAAAAAGAGGCATTATGTAAAAGAAGCCTTTAAAAATATCTAAAACGTGAAAAACGATGTGCAATAATTCGAGAGTACTCTTCATCTAAAGATATTCCACTACTAGATCCCCCATCCTTTCTACTATCGTGGACATGGAATTTAAAATGATCAATTTTTGCATTGTAAATGTGGTCAAAATAGTGTCTTAAACATCTCAAGTTTTATGCGAAGTGGACATTAACAAGATACATTTCTCTGATGTTTTACGAAGATTAAAGCCTTATCGTTATCCTAAAACAAAAATTTAAAAAAGGAAATATCGTCATACTATTTTTTTCACCGGCAGCACATTTTACATAATTTATTTTAATAAAATACATTTGACGCATTAGTTGTCAAAATAACATTCGAAAAGTGACATAAAATACCCCATTCACAATAGAGTAAAATTCAAAAAATCAAAGGTGGCTGATAAAAAATCGTTTTAAATTCCATGTCCACGATAGTATATATGATCTTAACATTAAGCTCACAAAGAGTGGGAGTGAAGAATGGAAAAAGATAAGAAATTCGTCCAACAATCGAAGCAGTCGTTATCGCGGTTTATTCTTATTCCCGCTCTTTGTAAGCTCAATGTTGAGATCATGTATACCAAAGTGGAAATAGCTCGTATTATCCCATATCTTGTAGTGTTGTTTCTTTGAGCTGCCCCACTTTAAGAGCTTTAAAATATGGCTTCGTGGACTCTAGTCATGTTCAATTACTGCTTAATTACACGTTCGAGCAGTAGCGTACGTGTGAAATTACATAAGGAACCTCTTTAATAAAAAAGTATTGTACGAGAATGAATTAATACAATAAACCCTATGAGATTATATATTTACAATAGACAAGGTATGAAAATTCATTGTTTGGGTCCAAGATCTTTTTGTTTACCCAATGTAAAGAAACCAAAAAAAATATATATTTATAGAGAAGGTATAAAAATTCATTGTTTGGGGCCAAGATATTTTTGTTTACCCAATGTAAGTTATATGGACTAATGAGTAAGTGGACGTAAATAAACAAACGTTTTCAATGGAGCCGACCTATGCTAACCTTTTAGATCTTGGACCCACACACTGGTAATGTTATGATTATAAGCAACTCATTTCTAGTCATTCTATTTATTTGAATAAACCTCTTTTTAATTAATTACCTATTTCAAATCGGTACAGTTAAGCGAGAAGTTTCAGTTAATAAGAAAGTTTCTTCACTCATCTTCACCAGCAACAATATAAAAAATTACAAAATTGCTAGGAACAAAAAAGTTACGACAATCTTTATGCACTCTACCAGTGGTAACTCCATTTCTAAGGGGGCTTCAAATGCCAAAACAAATTTGAAAGGAATGTATTTATTACCGTTAATGATTCCATAAATTTAATTATGTTTCAACAAAGCATTTGTAAAATATTTAGGATTGGGTATTTGTAGTGAAGTAGACTTAAAGGGGTGTAGTTTTTAAAAGGCGGAGGTGCTCCCTAGCCTAGGACATGTCCCGTGTATCTGTCTATTTGTTTGTCCTCTGTCTACCCTCTTAAAAGATGCACTCGTTTCGGGGACAAACGTTATAGCAATATGGACATAAGGACATTGACAATTCCAACAAGAGAAATGTCACATTTTTTTGGCAGACAAAAAGTGATTCGTAAAATAGCAAGGCATTCCTTATTTTATCAGGCCAGCGCACTCTCATGTTCATTTTTTTGAATCCTGCAGGCTTTATTTTCTAGAAGGTCCATTTTTGTGACGTCATCGTCACAAATATTAGTTTGGCTACTCGCTAATAAGGGCGATTTATAGAACGTTACTTTCACTTTATTGTGGCGTAACTTCACTTCCGCGTAACTTAACAAATTTGCTTTATTTATTGATTGTAAAGTTACGTGAAATTGGGAACTGGTATGCGCATGTATCTGAACTCGCGACTTCTGACTATTTACACCTGGGCAGTAATTAGGGAATATCGCTTCGTACGAAACCTACATAAGAAGACCAGCAGGTTTCGTACGAAGTGATATTCCGTAATCACCACCCTTGACAATAATGGTAAATATCTCATTTTTGAAATTTTGCGCATGATCGGCCAAGCTCGGCTTTTGACAGTACTACTTACAGCTAAATGAATCAGCAAAGTAGCGCTAAAGTGAAGTATAAATTTGCTAATACATTCCCATGTATTTTATTTAATTTTCTGTAAAGTTACGCCGAAGTAAAGCGGAAGAAAAGTGAAAGTAATGTTCTATAAATCGGCCTTTTTAGTCAGAAATAAAAGTGAATAGTTATTTCGTGCCTTAGTCCAAAAACTAGTTACGCCACTGGTATAAAAATACGTTATCAAAACTGCTTTCCGCGGAAATCAACCTACCTGTTTGCTGCAGTGTTATGTTCATTTTATTTCACATAAGATCAAATTATAACCTATACATAAAGAATACATAAAATGTGATATATACATATTAAAATAAATAAAACAATGGTCGCGGAAAAATAAAGATTTAGAGTGATTAACAAAGTAATAATTAATCTAATCCAAAACGTAATCAATCATGTGCTTAATACAGGATTTAAAACCATAAAACATAAAATTCGTGACGTGTAATACAATAAAGTTTACAAAGTGCATGTACATTTTTTTTTAAACCTAATAATGATAAATTAAAGTGTCTTAAAATGTTTAAAAGTAAATCCAAAAAAACACCTTTGCCCGTAGACCCCCCAACGTTAAAAAACAACAAGCACGTGACACAAAACAATAACCAAAACAACCCCCCTTCAAGGGGGGCTAATTTTAAAGCAAATGCGCCCCCACCCTACAGTGAGCATGACTCTAACCCGTCCCAAAACACAACCCGCTCGATGCTGTCGTTTAGCTGCCAATTAGCACACGGGAGCCCCACTGGTTTTGTTTCTGGTTTTGCAAATGCTAAGGAGTTATTCCAGAAAATAGGGGATGCTTTTGAAATACCCCCTAGTGAGGTGAGTTATTTGTTAAGTTGAATTAAGGGTGAAATTTGGGGATTTAGGAAAAAAATTTGGGTTTAATCGGGATTGGTTTAGTTTTAACGTTTCGGACCGATTTTGGGTCATCTTCAGCACCATATTTGCTTTATTTGAGTTATTAAGTGTTTTCTAGCGTTTTGATGTGTTTATTTATGTAACAATGTTGCCAAATTGTACTTTTTGCATACTATCCATTCACTGTTTAAAAAAACCAGAGTCACCTACGAAAACTAGAACCTTTTTCTTTGAAAAGTTGAATTTTCCTCAAAGTTGGCATTACATTTCAAATTTAGTGTCATTAAAAATTGAAAGGTGCCAAAAATAATATGACATTTACATAAAACAGGCGTAAAAATTGGAAAACGAAGCAATGTTAGCTTGAGATGTAAGAATTTATGAAGAGAATTGTAGACATTTTTGTAAAAGTGCTTATTTATCCTATGATACCTTAGGACTTCTTAACAGTGTGTACTTACATAAATAATTCCTATTTTGTGTAAACTTTAAAATGGTTCAATGATTAGTGCATTATAAAGTAATTTAATAAAAAAATAAATACTTCTGTATATGTTGGGACCATTGTTTTTGATTCAGATGCCCTAAACATGTTTTTAAATGCATTTTTTAATTTTTTTAACTTTTCTTACATAACCAGCAAACACAAGTGACATTAATGACAATATACAGGGTAAAATCTGTCACCCTATGGCTCGCCTGCTCTGTTTTTTTTAAATTATGAATGGATAGTAGTTTGGACATTTTACAGAAACATTTTTTTGTTAGTTTTATAGATTATTTAAACCTTGACGCCTAGACTATTTTATTTTGAGTTTTATTTAATTTAATTTAATTTAATTTATATATCTTTATTTAAATTTGGTGTAAACTCTATTAGGCATACTTCCTGAATAAAATTTAAAAGTTCTTTGTCAAAATTAAAGTAATATTTTAACATTAAATTAAACTGTTTAACTTTTTAAATGTTCAAAAAATGAAGGTTTTGTTTTTTTTAAACATTAAGTAAGAAACAAAAAAGCACGTTTTATAGGAAGTGTTATTTTTTACTTTTGTTATCTAAAAAAATACTACATTAAAGTACTATCGTGGACATGAAATTTATAACGATTTTTTATTAGCATTAGCAACCTTTGATTTTTTGAATTTTACTCTATTGTAAATGGGTTTTGTATGTCAGTTTTCGAATGTTATTTTGACAACAAATGCGTCAAATGTATTTTATTAAAATAAATTATGTAAAATGTGCTGCTGGCGGGAAAAATAGTAAGAAGATATTTCCTATTTTAAATAATTTTGTTTTAGAATAACAATAAGGCTTTAATCTTCGTAAAACATCAGAGAAATGTTTCTTGTTAATGTCCACTTCGCATAAAACTTGAGATGTTTAAGCCACTATTTTGACCATATTTACAATGAAAAATTGATCGTTTTAAATTCCTTGTCCACGATAGTACTATTAGATATTGCAAATAAGTGTAACAATTTTACCAAAATAAATGTTTAGCATTAATTATTCATGCTCATAAATTATACAGAAAAACGGTTTTCTATTTTTTATCAAGGTCAACTACATAAATTATTTCATTAGTTTGTATTGTTTACTTGCAAATGGAATTTGTTTATATTTTTATACTCTTCGAAGACAAAGTCAATCAAATGAACAAAATAAAAAAAATATGTTTTTGGATAAAAATAAATTTTTGAAAAGGTGCAATCTTCTTAAAAATAATAATGCATTAAATTATAACTGCAAAGAGTATCTTTTAACCAATTTCTTGTTAAGGCTAGAGATTCAAATTCATAGATTCGAATATCTGTGCTCCTAGAAGCTCGTATAAGTCATCTCCGTTGAGCTCCCGTCAATTCTACTAAATAGCAGATCTACATGAGGGCCCCATCCTTTATTAAAACTAAATGTAGTTCTGAAAACTAGAAAATAGGGCTACAGACGTTTTATGGTTTCATTTAAATCGGTTATTTCTTTTTGTGTTGAAAATCTGACAATTATTATAATATTTTTGTTTTTTGAAGTCAGATTTTCTAACGCGCTGAAAAGAACGTGAAGACAACTTAAATTTTTGTCCAAGGTGGCTATGCAATTTGGTGAAATTGTCACTTGTCAGATAGAACAGATGTCAAATAACTTAAATCAAAATTAATAATTATGTGTATTAAAAATGTAGTTTTCGATTTTTAAAGAGTAAATAATTACAAAAATAATATAAAACCGTTTACAAACTTTTATTACTTCATATCTGCAAATTTCCAAGAAAGACTTAAATATGGTTGGTTCTTCATTAAAACAATGTTTCCCAAATGTTTACGAAGTGCATAGTTTTTGATTTATGTGATGTACAATAAGATTAATAAACGTTTTATATCCTTTTTTAATTGAAATGAGTGTTAATTTGTTAAATATGTAAATACCTACCTAAAAAGTTGATAAAAAAAACAAACGGCTTATTAGGAACCTTAGGCATCTTGATTTTGCAATTAAAAGGATGCTGACATAGTTAAATTTTATAATTAAACAGTTTAATTGTAGTTCTGTAGCTGATTTTGGTTAAAAAAAACAAAATGTATCTTGTTAACACATAAATGTAACATTTTGACGTTTTTATCACATAACCTAAAAATATGTTTAATATCAAATCTGACAGTTTCACCAAATTTCAGGGCATACTTTATGGATTTTTATTAAAATTCAATTGTTTTTTGCGGATAGGGCTGTCCCAACCTGTAGTTGTTCCAGAACCTTAAGATTTTCGACACAAAGAAAGCTTATTATTGTTTGTCACGTTTCTTGATTATTTTAAGGTGTTAATTTTACATTAAATTTAATGATTTACAGTTGTAATTTTTTGTTAATAATAGTTGTAAATTTGATTTATTAAAAAATACTAAATTAACAACAAATTACCTTTTTGCAATAGTAATTTTTCTTTGCGAATAAAAGTACGTGGTAATTTCAAAATAATTGTTTATAACATATGGTTAGACAAATAAATGAGTTTTTTAAATTGTTTATTTTAATATCTAATATAACGTTGTTCCTCAATATTTATTGTTAGTTTAATAATTGCCACAATAAATTAATTAATATGATAACGTAATAAAATATAGAACAGAGACGTACCCAAATTTATTAGGGGCCATTAAGGCTAGATTTAAATTAATAAATATTTTATTTATTTATATTAATAAATTTAAAATAATAAATAGGATGTTCTTTGCACTCAAAAGTTCGTAAAAGTCATCTTCCTGAATGTCAGTTATTTTCGAAATTTTAGGATAATATTTGTGATACATACTGAGTGCAAGAAATAATAAAAATATGGTAAAATAGTACATTTGGTGTTTTTTTTTCTACATTGAAATCTTTGAACAAGCACATTTATATAAGGGAAAAACGTAAGTTGCAATTTTAATCATTTACAAGCTTAAAAAACCATGGTAAATTAACGTATTATATGGTTTGGCATAGACCACGTAATGTATATAAACCAAAAAATGTATCCGCGGTAGTCGAAAAAGAAAACAAAAATAGTATAATGATTTTTGAAGTCAGATTTTCGACACAAAGAAACCGATTTAAATGAAAGCATTATACGTTTGTAGCCCTATTTTTGTAGTTTTCAAAACTACATTTAGTTTTAATATATGTAGGATTGGGCCCTCATGTAGATGTGCTATTTAGTAGAATTGACGGGAGCTCAACGGAGATGACTTATACGAGCTTCTAGGAGCACAGATTAGAAGATCTGTGAATTAAAAAACAAAAGTTTCCAACTTTTTCTAGAATATTAAATTTTTGTATGTTATGTATATTTTTTACAATTTTTTTTTCTCTTTTTAGATTCTATTCTGCACTCTAAATACCCACAAAGTGGACATGCGAAATTTACTGGGAGGCCAAATAGGACTTGACGATTTTATATTCGCCCATGTAAAAGGGACCCCAAAAGAAATTGAACTAATAAAATCCGAAGATGCTCTCGGACTAACCATAACAGATAATGGTGGCGGTTACGCCTTTATAAAACGAATTAAAGATGGCTCAGTAATTCATAGTATCTCACTTATACAAGTAAGTAATGAAATATCCTAATACCATAGACATAAGAGTACTAGACGCGGCATAATGTGCATTGTTTGCAACCAACATAGCCCTGTGGTTCCAGTTCCACAGTATATAGACACCACACTGATTGTGCAGTGGGAGGAACTTGATAGGCGTGGCTAAGTGGACCGCTCATACCCCAATGCCTAGTTATTGTTTACAAACGCATGAGATGTTGGCATCAAACATATGTAAACAATGCCTTATCTAGTTATATTATGTCTTTGGAACTACTCATTAGCAAAACAGAAAACAATCTTTAAAATATATCCAGTATTCATAGACATAAGACTACTAGACGCGGCATAATGTGCATTGTTTGCAACCAACATAGCCCTGTGGTTCCAGTTCCACAGTATATAGACACCACACTGATTGTGCAGTGAGAGGAACTTGATAGGCGTGGCTAAGTGGACCGCCCATACCCCAATGCCTAGTTATTATTTACAAACACATGAGATGTTGGCATCAAACATA
The DNA here is from genome assembly GCA_963920755.1 of Cartodere bifasciata. Lineage (NCBI taxonomy): Eukaryota > Metazoa > Arthropoda > Insecta > Coleoptera > Latridiidae > Cartodere > Cartodere bifasciata. The sequence goes on along the minus strand of OY987196.1, from coordinate 19,762,480 downwards.
TGTAAACAATGCCACATCTAGTTATGTTATGTCTTTAAAACTACTTATTAGCAAAACATAAAACAATCTTTAAAATATACCCAGTATTCATAGACATAAGAGTACTAGACGCGGTATAATGTGCATTGTTTGCAACCAACATAGCCCTGTGGTTCCAGTTCCACAGTATATAGACACCACACTGATTGTGCAGTGAGAGGAACTTGATAGGCGTGGCTAAGTGGACCGCTCATACCCCAATGCCTAGTTATTGTTTACAAACACATGAGATGTTGGCATCAAACATATGTAAACAATGCCGCATCTAGTTGTTTTAAATATCTAAAGCTTTCTGCATTACCACAACTGTTTTTTTAATAAAAACATTCCTTTTTAGATAGGAGACCATATAGAAAAGTTAAATGGAGAAAGTATGGTTGGTAAAAGACATTTCGAAGTAGCCAGAATTTTAAAAGATATTCCAAAAGGTAGCACATTTTCTATAAGACTGGTAGAACCCGTTAAATCTGGGTTTATAAACATAGGCACCAAAAATTCAAGTAAGACTGGTAAAAATTCGTATGGTAATGGTAAACAAACTCTTCGGTTTAAAGCCGGAGGAAAAGCCGAAATTCAAAAACAGGTACAACATTTTTTTTTAAACAAAACCTTGTACGAGAGTTCTCTTTTATATTTTGCCTGTAGACAAATAGGGGGCGCCACCAACGTCACCACAAGTGCCAAACAAACCCTTCAAGTTTATTAGGACTATACCGAAAGTTTTGTTAAGATACGACAAGTGGTTTCGCCACAGTACATTGTTTAGTTAACCTCGCGAGCTACTAGGAAACGCGGTATACCTCTTTTTGGCTTATTCTTCACATGAAACCCCCTACAAGCTTTTATTTACTTTTTTTTATGTAAATTTATGGTCGCGGTTTTGTATGCAATTTATGAAATTCTACTACCGAACAAAATTCTGGGTCACTAAAGTCTTCTTTTGTGCCTTCCTAAAAAATTGGACTGTCCAACAAAAAATAATTTTTTCACATTCAACTGTTTATGTAAGATTTTTTAAATTAAATTCATTTAATTGGCTTAGAATGTGTTGCGGTGTGTCACTTGTGCATTTTCCGCGGGTTTTAACTGGCGCAAAGCATCCATGTATTTCCGGGACACTCCGCCTGTTTTTGGTAGAGCTGTCTTAGGATGGGCGCTAAGACTGATGGGCGGTCCATGTTTGATACTTAAGAATCAGCAGGAAATAGTCTATTGATGTGGTGCATCGTTGCCAAAAGTAAAAATCAACTCGGCAAGACATTGTTGTTGAGATAATTTTCTTTAAAAGTAGTCAAACATCCATTTTTGTGAAAACTATCCAACTTAAAAAATTATTGTGGCTAAAATACTTGTCGTATCTTAACAAACCTTTCGGTATAGTCCTAATAAACTTGAAGGGTTTGTTTGGCACTTGTGGTGACGTTGCTGGCGGCCCATATTTGTCTATATCATGGCAAAGTATCCGGTATGTTCTCGCGCATTTTTGGCCTACTTGACCAAGCATTTGTGACGTCATGTGGTTGCTGCACAGAAATTATATTTCTATGGGTTGTTGTCACATCCACTTTGTCCGTCAGTAGAAACGTCAAAATACACAAAACAAATGTCTTATACATGTCAGAATTTACTTTTATTTTATTGTTATTTAAAGATATGCGAACCCTTAGTGTCCAGTTATAGAAAGGTCTGCTACTATTTATTTAAACTAAATATTATTCTACAATTATTAAAATGTATTGTTGTGTGAATACTGAACAGAAAAGCTGGTTTACGAATTCAAATATAACAAACCATTTTTCGAGTTAATTTCGTTTTTTTCCTTCTCCACAAGCAATATATAACCCATATTTTAGCCATGTCCATATCCTTTCAAAAACTTTAGTAATAATTAGTATTAATGTCGCTGCCTTTTGTAAGAACCAAATGGTTTCCACTTTTGAAACTCGCTACCGCACAATAAATCATCGTAAAGTAGTTTATAAAAAATCACAAATTACTTCACTCAAAAACTTGTTTAAAAATAATAGTTTATACAACAATAAACAATAACAACAATAAAAACCTTTTAAATAAATTAAAACACTAAAAAATTTGCTGAAATGTTTTTAAAACTGCTTGACATATAAACGTCAGATGAATAACAAGTTTGAACTAGGTGACTAGATTTAAAACGCTTCATATTTTTTATGTTTGAACATCAAAATAATAACTAGGTGACTAGATTCTTGCTTTGGTTTCATACCACATGACGTCATGCGCAGAAATGAACGAATTTTATTCAAGCCTCGAGCATACCAGTGTTCTTTGCCATGGTCTATATGCAAGATATAAAAGACAACCCTCGTAAATACATATTTACTTATATTTAATTTATATTAAGGATGATCGAATGGATGCAGGAATTGAACAAATAAACAAAATTCTGGAAAACTTCCTTGGTATAAACGATGCTGAGTTAGCAACACAAATATGGGATCATTCAGTTGGGAAAAATAATTCTATGGAATTTGCAGACGCAATAGATGCATCTGATTTGGAAATATTTGGATTTACAGATGACATTGTTATTGAAATGTGGGGGGCCGTTACAGATGCTAGAGATGGCCGAATTTAAAACAAAAAATATAACTACAAAGTGCCAATATTTAATCTTGATTTAACGAAAAATGTCGCGAAGCATATAAACTGTGAATATGTAATGTTGGTTGCCTAAAATCAACAAAAAACACCACTTTCTGGTCATTGCTCAGTAGGTTTATTAGAGTTAATTTTATTTAAAAATTGTGCCTTCCAGCAACATAAATAAACAGCACAAGTTGACATATTCTAGGTCCATTAATAAGCGCGGTTTAAATACAGAATTTTGGCAATTTAAAATGCAAAAAAATAGTGCTTTAAATTTACAAAATTCTGTATTTGAACCGCGCTTATTGATGGACCTAGAATATGTCAACTTGTGCTGTTTATTTATGTTACTGGTAAGCACAATTTTTAATTAAAATTAACCCACTGAGCAATGACCAGAAAGTGCTGTCTTTTGTTGATTTTAGGCAACCAACATTACATAACCACAGTTTGTATGCTTAGCGACATTAGAGTGCCTTGATGATTATTTTTGACAGTTATTGTCGCCTTATAGAGTGGCGACATGCATCATTCCTTCTTTGTCATACAGATAACGTCATTAATTGTGATTGTAAGTTGTAATTGTTGTCACTTTGGCTATAACGTTGATGACGTTATCTGTATGACAGAGAAAGAATGATGCATGTCGTCACTCTATAAGGCGACAATAATTGTCAAAATCATCAAGGCACTCTACGCGACATTACCTGTTAAGAACAAAAAATGTATCAAAAAAATGCTTTAAAATTTGATGGAGATTCTTTACCTTTAATAGGATTCTCTATTCTTATTGCCTTAAACTTGTAGGTCTTTAATCAAAAATTATGTGTAAAAAATTATAAAAATCTGCCCGTACGTAATTATTTTATTTATTGATTATTGATAAAAAAAAATCTTAGAAAGATTAATAAATGTATGTCTTATTGTATGGTGTGTAAAAATAAACTGTTTTTAATTTATTTTTGTGTTTTTTTGCATCGCTTTTCTGCTAAAAAATTGGCTGGAAAAAGTATCAAAGTAGTCTGACATTAAAAAATAACAATTTTGAAATTTGACCAAAATCAAAAAATCGTTTATGTCAAAATTTATTTTTCACGTAAATTAAATTGGTGGTGGTTTTTTTAGTGTATTTTGTTATTTACGTTAGGAAAAATGGCCCTTAAAATGAAGCATGCACAATGTACCCCCGAGGTAAATAAACTATTTTATAAAAATTAAAACTTTACCACCAATTTCAAACTTTTAAGTGGCAAAATTTTTGTTTGTCTTTTAGTACAGTCAATCCGAATGTGGACATCGACAAAATTCCTGGTAGGGCCGCCTTTTTTATATGATGTAACTGGATGTCCAAAGAGTAAAACCCCAAATTGGCGTACATCTACCTTTTGCAGAAACGGAGTTATGGCCCCGCAAAGAGCCCCCTTTAATTCATCACGGTGGGACTCCACCAAATTTTGCAAATAGATGTAAAATAAGGTTTTAAAAAGGTTTTTATAAAAAAAAATCTATAAAAAAATTCCTTCATCCCCTAAATAGCCCCCAAAGAGTAATAACCAATCACGTTGGATTTACACCAAATTTTGCAGATAGAGGTAATACTTATGAGATGCTAAAAAATATTTGTTAATAATTTTATTGAAAAAAAAATTTTTATGCCCCCCTTAAAAGCCCCCTTCGTTTATGGGGCGAAAGAATTATTTTTTGAAAAAAAGTTATAAGGAAATATTTTTAAGCATCTTATTATGCATCTATCTGCAAAATTTGGTGTTAATCCAACGTGATTGGTTATTACTCTTTGGGGGCTATTTATGGGATGAAAGAATTTTTTTAGAGATTTTTTTTTTATAAAAATCTTTTTAAAACCTTATTTGACAACTATTTGCAAAATTTGGTGCAGTTCCACCGTGATGAATTAAAGGGAGCCCTTTGGGGGCCCATAACTCCGTTTCTGCAATAGGTAGATATACGCCAATTTGGGGTTTTACTCTTTGGACATCCAGTTACATCATATAAAAAAGGCGGCCCTACCAGGAATTTTGTCGATGTACCCCCCTTATTTAGGGCAGATTGACTGTAGTATTTGATAGTTAGTATTTTTGATTCCAATTTTACTCATTTTTGTTTTCAGAGAAGTGCCCATAAGTTTTTGAAATCAATAGGGTACAATCTTGGTAAGATTATAGGACAAGGGACCTATAGCAAGGTTTGCATAGCGCATAGTGAGAACAAAAGAATGGCCTGTAAAATTATAAACAAAAAACATGCCGGTAGTGATTTTATTCGTAAATTTTTACCTAGAGAAATGAAGTAAGTTTTTTAAATTTTGAATCTAGTTATTTAACATCTTTGTAATCTACTATCCATTCACAGTTTAAAAAAAACAAAGTCACCTATGACAACTAGAATTTTTTTCTTTGGAAAGTTGAATTATCCTCAAAGTTGGCATAACATTTTAAATTTACTGTCATTAAAAATGCCAAAAATAATATGAAAGTTACATAAAACAGCCGTAAAACTTGAAAAAACGAAGCAATTTTTGCTTGAGATGTGAGAATTTATAAAGAAAATGTCTACAACATTTTTGTAAAAGTGCTAATTTATCCTATGATACCTAAAAGGACTTCTTAACAGTGATACTAACATAAATAATTCCTATTTTGTGTAAACTTTTAAATGGTTTAATGATTAGTGCATTATAAAGTAATTTAATAAAAAAATAAATACTTCTGTATATGTTGAGACCATTGTTTTTAATTCAGATGCACTGAACATGTTTTTAAATGCATTTTTTAATTTTTTTGACTTTTCTTACATAACCAGCAAACACAAGTGACATTAATGACAATATATAGGGTAAAATCTGTCACCCTATGGCTTGCCTGCTCTGTTTATTTTAATTGTGAATGGATAGTAGTGATTTAATATCTTTTTATAACGCAATGTAAAAAATGCTCTAAATATTTATTTAAGAGGATGGCTAAACATTTTTAAATAAAAACCAAATTAATTTTTTTTATTGACTGTTTTTTGCAATTTTTTTTTCTTTTTTAGATTTGTGAGTAGTATAACACATCCACATATTATAACAGTATACAATATTATGGAAATCAACGACATTATTTATATGTTTATGGATTACTGTAGAAATGGCGACCTTTTGGAATATATTAAAAATAATGGCAGTTTTAAAGAAATGGAAGCTAGAAATCTTTTTGCGTAAGATTTCTTTTTTGTCAGTTTTTCCTAGAATATCGCGTACTATTTTATTCATTAAAGGGCGATTTATAGAACGTTAATTTCACTTTACTTCGGCGTAACTTCACTTCCGCGTAACTTAACAAATTTGCTTAATTTATAGATTGTAAAGTTACGTGAAATTGGGAACAGGTATGCGCATGTGTCTGAGCTCGCGACTTCTGACTATTTACTCCTGGGCCGTAATTACGGAATATAGCTTCGTACGAAACCTACATAAGAAGACCAACAGGTTTCGTACGAAGCGATATTCCGTAATCACCACCCTTGACAATAAGGGTGAATATCTCATTTTTGCAAATTTTGCGTATGATCGGCCAAGCTCGGATTTGGCAGTACTACTTACAGCTAAATGAATCAGCAAAGTAGCGCTAAAGTGAAGTATAAATTTGCTAATACATTCCCATGTATTTTATTTAATTTTCTGTAAAGTTACGCCGAAGTAAAGTGAAAGTAACGTTCTATAAATCGGCCTTTTTACGGCTAAAGATTCAATTTCATAGATCTTCTAATCTGTGCTCCTAGGAGCTCGTATAAGTCATCTCCGTTGAGCTCCCGTCAATTCTACTAAATAGCACATCTACATGAGGGCCCCATAGTATATTAAAACTGAATGTAGTAACTACAAAAATAGGGCTACAAACGTATTATGGTTTCATAAAAATCGGTTATTTATTTGTGTCGAAAATCTGTCTTAAACAAAAATATATTTTAAGACAAAAAAATATGCAATTTATTTGAAACCATAATTCGTTTGTAGCCCTATTTTTCTAGTTTTCAAAACTACATTTAGTTTTAATATAGGATGGGGTCCTCATGTAGATGTGCTATTTAGTAGAATTGACGGGAGCTCAACGGAGATGACTTGTACTAGCTTCTAGAAGCACAGATCTTCGAATCTGTGAATTTGAATCTCTAACTGTAAAGAAAAATATATTTCTTTACAGGCAACTATGTTCCGCCGTAAATTATTTACACAATTTGGATATAAGCCATCGAGATATAAAATGCGAAAATGTTTTTCTAACATCAACAAACAAAATCAAATTGGGTGATTTTGGATTCACAAGAAGTTGTGTCACCGATTTTGGAACACAGATAATGTCTGATACTTTCTGTGGCTCAGCTGCTTATGCTGCACCGGAAATATTACAGGTGAAAGAAAATTAAATATTAGAGAAAACACAACTAGATGCGGCATTGTTTACATATGTTTGATGCCAACATCTCATGTGTTTGTAAACAATAACTAGGCATTGGGGTATGGGCGGTCCACTTAGCCACGCCTATCAAGTTCCTCTCACTGCACAATCAGTGTGGTGTCTATATACTGTGAAACTGGAACCACAGGGCTATGTTGGTTGCAAACAATGCACATTATGGCGCGTCTAGTACTCTTATGTCTATGATATTTTTTTATGTTACTTTTTTGATATTTTGGGTATGTTTTTTTTAGGGGATTTCTTACTATCCAAAAGCAATAGATATTTGGGCGTTAGGTTGCATTTTATACATAATGTTAACAGCAACGATGCCTTTTGACGATTCAAATGTTAAAAAAATGATCAAAATTCAACAAAATCGAAGTTTGACTTACCTAATCCAAAATAGTTGGAATAAGCATTCGCCAATGGTACGAAATTTATTAGGGTAAGTCATAGAAAAAGTAACTTTTTGTCTTGCAGACCTATACTATCAATTCACAATTAAAAAAAAAAACAGAGCAGGCGAGCCATAGGGTGACAGATTTTACCCTGTTTATTGTCATTAATGTCACTTGTGTTTGCTGGTTATGTAAGAAAAGTCAAAAAAATTAAAAAATGCATTTAAACATGTTCAGAACATCTGAATCAAAAACAATGGTCTCAACATACACAGAAGTATTTATTTTTTTATTAAATTACTTTATAATGCACTAATCATTAAACTAATTAAAAGTTTACACAAAACAGGAATTATTTATGTAAGTACTCATAAGGCAACTACATTTGCTAGAAACTACGTTTCTATAGGTATGGCGGACACGGGTAATAAAACAAATGACCAACTTATGCGTATCCAAGCATTTGCTGGTCAATTTGTGGAAAAAGTCAAATTTGAAAGTAAAACTTTTAAAACTTCACTTTTAGTAAAAATGTCAAAAATGGTTCTAAAAAATGTGTTATTCTTGTCGATTACACTTAGTTTAAAGGACCATTTTACTCTAAACACCTTTTGGTATAATTTTTTCATCAATCGCATGTAGATATAATTGACAAAAGAACGTCTTGATTGGAATTTTTATCCCCCCATTTTACAGTATTTTAATATTTATATAAAATACAATATTTTTAAAGAAGATAAGAGCATTGGAAATAAAAGCAAGATAGAATAATGAAACGTGAAAATTTGGGAAGAACGTTTTTTTCAAAGTTTTAACATTGTGACTGTGGTGAAAATTGCAATTTAAGAAACAATTTGTCCATCCAAAATTTTAGATAATCAATCTAACCATACAAGAACAAATAATGTGTTATTTAAATACATACGTTTTTATGTTTTATATCTATTGGCCACAAGTTTATGTGAGTAAATATATATTACATTTTCATTTCACCGGAACCGTACCAAAACTCAATTCTAAATATTTTATTACATTTTAAGTCTGAAAAACTTCGGTCGTATGTTATTTGTATAATTTTCTTCATTAATAAATAATTAATTTTTATATTATTATTTACATATTACATTTTATAAGGTTAATTTTAATATAATTTGTTATATTTTTCAAAATTTGACGCACTTTATGAAGTTTTTAAATATTTGTCAGAAACACAGAAATTCAAAATATTTTAAATTCTTTAACTAGAAAATAGTAGACCAGTGACTGAAGTATGAACTTGTCTCTAGTTCTTTAATCAAATTGACATAATTCATAACCTAAAATTTATTCAAGATCCTCGTCAAGATCAAAAGGTTACATTTGACTTTTTCCACAAATTGACCAGCAAATGCTTGGATACGGTATCCGCTCTACCCATAAATACGAAGTATTTAGATTTTAAGTGCCCTAAGTACTCACTGTTAAGAAGCCCTTTTAGGTATCATAGGATAAATTTGCAATTTTACAAAAATGTCCGCAATTTTCTTTATAAATTCTCACATCTCAAGCAAAAATTGCTTCGTTTTTTCAATTTTTACGCCTGTTTTATGTAACTGTCATGTTATTTTTGCCATTTTTTAATTTTTAATGACAGTTAATTTGAAATGTAATGCCAACTTTGTGGAAAATTCAACTTTTTAAAGAAAATAGTTCTAGTTTTCATAGGTCGCTCTGTTTTTATAAACTGTGAATGAATAGTAACAGAAAAAGTGTATTTTTTTTGTCTAATGTACAGTTAATTTTGACAATTTTTTTTCAGCGAAATTTTGGAGCCAAATGTGAACAAAAGAGCTAATATAAAAGATATAATTTACTCACCATGGTTTATAGGGTATAAAGGGGACTTAGATGGGTCCAAATTAGATTTAAAAACTTCCATAAAAAAAATAAACGTCATATTTTAAGAACAAACAAAAAACTAAAAAATTCATGTAAAAAAAAACTATTAATAAAATTGTATCAAAAAGTAATAATTGTCTTGTCTTTTGAGTAAAAACGGTTTTATTTAATTAATTCATAAAAACACAATTAAAACAAAATGGGCTAAAACTTATTACTAAATTATTAAAACAATGATTGTGCTATGTATTTTAAAAAGTAAACTTTAACTTTGCTTTTTAAGGCTAGAGTTTCAAATTAACAGATTCGAAGATCTGTGCTCCTAGAAGCTCGTATAAGTCATCTCCGTTGAGCTCCCGTCAATTCTACTAAATAGCACATCTACATGAGGGCCCCATCCTATATTAAAACTAAATGTAGTTTTGAAAACTACAAAAATGGGGCTACAAACGTATTATGGTTTCATATAAATCGGTTATTTCTTTGTGTCAAAAATCTGACTTCAAAAATCATATTTATGTTTTTTGTCAGATTTTCGACACAAAGAAATGACCGATTTAAATGAAAGCAAAATACGTTTGTAGCCCTATATTTGTAGTTTTCAAAACTACATTTAGTTTGAATATAGGATGGGGCCCTCATGTAGATGTGCTATTTAGTAGAATTGACGGGAGCTCATCGGAGATGACTTATACGAGCTTCTAGGAGCACAGATCTTCGAATTTGTGAATTTAAATCTGTAGCCTTAAATAGAAAACTTTGACTTTGCGTTTAATCTAAAAAAAATGTCTAAAAATGCCATATTTTTGGTCAAAAACGTTTTTTTTTTGTCAAAATGTTAAAAAAGTACATGATTCCAAAAAGTTTTATAAAAATGGCAGTTTTATTCAAACACCAAGTTTTGCATAGCTTTTTCTACCTAAGTATGAAACTTTTTTAAGTTTTAATAGAGTGAAAATTCGAATAACCTTGCAATTTAACCTGAAGGTCATTAAGAAATATTTACCTAACAAGTGTCCTGTTGTAAAATTTAAACATTTACAAATTTAGCACTTTGAAAGCTGTCATTATTCGCTGAATTAGCAGAATCTTCTATTAAAGGCGTAGAAGAAAATCCATCTCGACATAAATGTGCTATTTTTGAAACGTCCCGTCCCCGTGTTTCTGGCAAGTAAAACCTAAAAAAAATTTTTTTTTTTTTTGTAAATGCATGTAAAAGAAGGCTAAAAGTCTTCTAAGACAACTGCTACAATTTCAGTTCTTTAGAAAGTATACGTAGAACGTTATGAGCTCGTGCGCTTATATATATTATAACCACATCATTCAATTAATTAATTTTAACAATAGACACCATCAATCCCTACTTCACAGGTCACAGAAGTGCATTAAAATACTATCTATGAAATTTTTTTAGTGAACCAACATTACGGACCAAAGAAAATGGTCATTTTTTTCTTATTCTGTGTTTCCAACATTGGTCTTTTTAAAACATTATTTAGAGAACAATAAGATAGTTTTTTAGGTCCCATTGGTTTAAAAATGTTCTTTTATATCTTATTTACGATATTTGAATTTAAAAATATCCGAGAATCTACCGAAAGAATTAAGAAATACCTTATTAATCTGATGATGATGATCACCCACCAAAATGTCAGCTTTAAGCGCGAATTGCTTAAGAAAGCAACTATATCAAGAGGTATGGTTTGTTCTCGGTAATAGAAAAAAATGTTAATTTTATAATGGTACTTACCAGACCTCTTGATATGGTTGTTTTCTCAAGCAATTTGCGTTTAAAATTCACACCTTGGGGGGTGCAAATTTAACACATAAACTGTATATTATAGAGTTTTACAATGAACTAAACTTGAAATATCGAATTTAAGACATTATATCACATTATTATACCAAGGGTTCCCTAAGAAAGCCTTTTATTTTCACAAAATATTGTTCTAAAAAAGTGGCTAAATCTGACAGAATCAAAATTCTACTTCACAGACAGTTTTTAAATGTGGACCTGTGACGTAGGAGTTGACCGTGTGCAAAAACTTACCTTACAAAAGTATACAAAGTGACAACCACTACCCCAAAAATAAAGAATGAAGCAGCCCCAATGTAAAGTTGCATAGTAGGAAAAAGTAGCCCCACTAAAAAATTGCCTCCCCAATTGCTCATACTCCCCAATGCCATTGCTGAAGGACGGGGGCCCACTTCAAATAATTCAGAACCAATAAAATAGGGAATAGGTCCCAATCCTAAACCATAACATAGGACGAATCCTAGAACCCCTATTATTGATATATAAGGCATCCATGAGAAACTAGACTGAAAAATAAAAAAACGTAAACCGGATTTTTTTCTAATGTGGTAGAAAAATTCAGGGGGTCAATTGGACGTATTTTAAGAACAAAAAGTTCATATAAACTTGTGTCCAATTTTGACTTTTATTTAACTTACAGCCCCCAGAATCACCACTACATATAAACACTTTTTCCAAAATTTTACAAATAAAGAAATATTTCTAGTATTTAGATGCATCATAAAGTCCAATAACAGTTTTTAAAAAAATTATCCGTTTCGGTAATAAAGCAAAAAAAATAATTTTTTAGGGGTTTTTCAGAGGGCTGTAACTAACTAAGGGGGCAAAATCAGACACATATTTATATGAACCTTTTGCTTAAAATGAGTAAATAAATCACCCTCCTAAATTATTTTCACAAAATTAGAAAACACCAAAAAATGTTCTTATTAGAAAATTAGTAAAAAATCATGGCAATTCTTACAAAAAATATACAACAGTCAGATTTTTTATATGTGTGGTTAGAACATCTATTCAGGAAGCTAAATCCACAAAATGCACACTGATAAAAGTTTAGGGTTGGTGTGGTAGCCCCCCAAAATGCCCCCTTTAATTTGCAACATTAGATCACGATGGATCTGCACCTAATTTTACTAATAAGGTGCTCAATAAGATTATAAAATGATTTTTGAAAAAATTATTCCTATAAAGAAATTTTTTTCCCCCGAAGAGTAATATTCTATCATGTTGGATTTACACCAAACTTTGCAAATATGTAGATGCAAAATAAGGTTCTATAAAACTTACTACTACTTAATACTTAATAGTTAAAATAAACATGTCTATACCCATCTAAAGGGATGAAGAAGTTTTTTTTAGATAAAAGCAGTAAATATGGTTTCTTATTTTGCATCTGTTCACAACATTTGATGTAAAACCAATTACCTGATTGATTCTATTTGGGGGCCATTTGGAAGAAAAGGAATTTTTGTAGAGCAATAATTTTTTCAAAAATCTTTTTTAAAATCTTATTAGCACCTATTTGTAAAATTTGGTGCAGATCCATCGTGATCTATTGTTGCAAATTAAAGGGGGCTTTTTGGAGGGCTACCAAGCCAACCCTAAACTCTTATTAGTGTGCATTTTGTGGATTTAGCTTCCTGAATAGATGTTCCAACCACACATATACGAAATCTGGCTGTTGTATATTTTTTGCAAGGTAAAAATCTATCTATCTTGGTCTATACTTACAATGTAGGTAATAGCAAGAGATAACAAAAATAAAAATCCTGCTGCTGTTGCCAAACTTATTTGGATTATTAATCGTCTGTTAAATTTTGCCATAACATAAATGGATATAATTCCCATTGCCAAATTGCAGATTCCAGCCCCAATAGTTGCATATTGCGAATGTTCCAAAGAAAGGCCAGCTTTTTGGAAAATAGACACTGAATAATAAAAAACCTATAAAAAAACAAGACTTCAAAGTTGGCCAAATTTCAAAAAACTCAACAATAAAAATGTTTGTCTTTGAATTTAATAAAACTTATTTTGTAGATTGCTTTTTTTGTTGCAGAATACAAGTCTGCATTCAGATTTTTTGTAAAAAAAATATCTTGAAAATTAGAGCATTTTGAAAAAAATCAGGTGTTGTGTTAGAAATTGCCTTCGAAAGCACATAGCAATTAAACCAAGAGCGTTGGAACTTTTTAAGTGCCAGATTCGCATTAAGCAGCTCGTTTTACATAAGCATTAATAGCATTTATTGCTGGCAAACATTACTTGTGGGTGTGATAATTAAAAAACTGAGAAAATTTGTACCTTTACCCCTTAATACAAAATGAGGTAAATTAAAAAAAAATAGATTTGCCTTAAACTGTGCTTATAAGCTAATTAAAATTTGTAGGAAACAAATTACTAATGCATTTTTTCCGCAGTGCTTTCGTTTTTTTGTGAGAGCTTTTCAAAGTTGGCCAAATTTCAAAAAGAGCTCAGCAAAAAAAAATTGTCTCAGAATTTAATAAAATTTATTTTGTAAATTTCTTTTTTGTTAAAGAATACAAATCTGCAGTAAGATTTTTTGCTAAAAAAATATTTTGGAAATTAAAGCATTTTAATAAAAATCGAGTGTCGCGTTGGAAGTTGCCTTCAAAAGCTTATAGCAATTAAACCAAAAGCTTGGAAACTTTTTAAATGCCAGATTCGGATTAAGCAGCTTGTTTTACATAAGAATTGATGGCATTTATTGCTGGCAAAAATTACTTGTGGCCGTGATAATTAAAAAACTGAGAAAATTTGTACCCTTACCCCTTGCTAAAAATGAAAATGAGGTAAACTTACAGCATTTATTCCGCTAAATTGTTGTCCTGCTTGTAAGGAGCAGACTAATAGTAAAGGTAGTAGTAAAGTTTTATCCTTAAGTACATTTTTTATCGTCCAGTTATTTTCTCCTAAACCATTTTCTTCCAGTTCATATTTTAATGCATTTAATTCTTCTTCTAATTCCACTTCTTTGCGATTTCTTATTCTCTCCAATTCTAAAATAATATTTTGTTTATAAACACACAAAAAGGATTTTATTCTTAAACTTAAATTTTATTTTGCCCCAAGGAAAAGAGGTATCATTTAATGTCTTACCTTTTATTGCTAAGTTAGGTTCCCGTTTAATTACAAATAAGTATTTGGGACTTTCTGGTAAAAAATGGAATATCAAACTGCAAAATGGGATTGGTACTAAATAGACTGATAAACAAATGTGCCAAAATTCAGCATTTCCTAAAAAAAATATTTACGAATTAAATACAGCTTTTTATACTAGGGTTGTGTTTTATTTAGCATATAGACAAATAGGGGGCGCCACCAACGTCACCACAAGTGCCAAACAAACCCTCTAAGTTTATTAGGACTATACCGAAAGTTTTATAAGGATACGACAAGTATTTTAGCCACAACAATTTTTTTAATTTGAAGACTTTCCAAAAAAATGGAACTGTGCCAAGAAAGTTTGTATGCAAACATTTTTGACTACTTTCAAAGAAAATTATCTCAACAACAATGTCTTGCCGAGTTGATTTTTACTTTTGGCGAAGATGCACCACATCAATAGACTATTTCCTGCTGATTCTTGAGCATCAAACATGGACCCACCAGTCTTAGCGCCCATCCTAAGACAGCTCTACCAAAAACAGGCGGAGTGTCCCGGAAATACATGGATGCTTTGCACCAGTTAAAAGCCGCGGAAAATGCACAAGTGACACACCGCAAGATTAACACATTCTAAGCCAATTAAATAACTACAATTCAAAGAATCTTTAATAAACAGTTGAATGTGATAAAAATTATTAAATTAAAAAATTTTGAGGCATAACCACTTGAAGGGTTTGTTTGGCAAAACATAAAAGACAACCCAAAATATTATTTAAATATTTTTTATAATGCATGAAAAATATGCAAAAATTTGTATAAAGTACCATTTACTTACCTAAGACATTTTTAAGCGAAATAATTTGTCCCAAAAGTACCCCAATTGTAATACCAAGGGGACATAAAACCCCAGTTGAGCCTCTAATATTAATGGAAGACAATTCTGTTAGATACATTGGCATTATACTTGTAATTAACCCTGAAATACCAAAAAAAAATTTAAATGGGAATGTCGCGAAACATAGAAACTGTGGTTATGTAATGTTGTTTGCCTAAAATCAACAAAAAGCAGCACTTTCTGGTCATTGCTCAGTGGGTTTATAAAAGTTAATTTTAATTAAAAATTGTGCTTACCAGCAACATAAATAAACAGCACAAGTTGACATATTCTAGGTCCATCAATAAGCGCGGTTTAATTGCAGAATTTTAACAATTTAAAATGCAAAAAAGGTGCTTCTAAGTTTCCAAATTCTGTATTTAAACCGCGCTTATTGATGGACCTAGAATATGTCAACTTGTGCTTTGTTTATTTATGTTGCTGGTAGGCACAATTTTTAATTAAAATTAACTCTTATAAACCCACTGAGCAATGACCAGAAAGTGCTGTTTTTTGTTGATTTTAGGCAACCAACATTACATAACTACAGTTACTATGCTTCGCGACATTCCCTGTTAAACTATCATTTATAATTTTATTGAGAGAAAACTCAATTTAATTTAAAAAAAATACCTGATGCAAGTCCCATTAAAAACCGTCCAATGAACAACATTTCAATTGAATGTGTACTTCTACTGAAGAAAAATAATAGTCCTGAGAAAAATGCTAAAAAGGCACTTATGTTTAGGCCTCCTTTTCGGCCCATTTTGTCCGCCAAAAAGGACCCACTTAAGGACCCTAGTGCCCCACCAATCAGAAAAATAGCTACGATACATGACCATAAAAAATCCAATTCGGCAACTGTTAGATTTTTGTCGTATTTTATAGAAAGAGATTCATTGCAAAAAGTTTTGATAATCTAAAAAAAAAAAAATTGTTAAGGAATTTTTTAGGGGGCTAAATTTTGGCAGAAATGTCTTAAAGTTAAGGCCGATTTATAGAACGTTACTTTCACTTTACTTCGGCGTAACTTCACTTCCGCATAACTTAACAAATTTGCTTAATTTATAGATTGTAAAGTTACGTGAAATTGGGAACAGGTATGCGCATGTGTCTGAACTCGCGACTTCTGACTATTTACACCTGGGCGGTAATTACGGAATATCGCTTCGTAAGAAACCTACATAAGAAGACCAGCAGGTTTCGTACGAAGCGATATTCCGTAATCACCACCCTTAACAATAAGGCTAAATATCTCATTTTTGCAAATTTTGCGCATGATCGGCCAAGCTCGGCTTTTGACAGTACTACTTACAGCTAAATGAATCAGCAAAGTAGCGCTAAAGTGAAGTATAAATTTGCTAATACATTCCCATGTATTTTATTTAATTTTCTGTAAAGTTACGCCGAAGTAAAGCGGAAGTAAAATGAAAGTAACGTTCTATAAATCGACCTTTATAGAAAAATTACAGTTTGTAGGTTGAGGAACTATATTTACCTTTTTCTTTCCTCAAGAACCTACTATTTTAAGCAAAAAAAAAAATTAGAAAAAATAATTTAAATTTTTAGAAGATAATGTTTTTTAATTAAAATTTTTTTTGCTATAAAACTATAACTTACGTCAGCTGGAGAATTAACAACCCCAATTGTGTACCCTACTGGCAAAGAGCACCCCAAAGTAGTTGATATTCCAGCCAAAATTATAATTTTAGTCCAACCAGATTTGGAATCATTTTTTGCTTTCTAAAATAATAGTAGATTTTAATACTAAGAGTTAAAGTGATGCTTTGTGTGACGAGGCAGAAAGATTGCCTGGTGAGCGAAGCGAGACAGACAATTCTGCCGAGGCACACAAAGCCACTTTAACTCTGTGTAGTAAACGATACTTTTTCTTAAAACTTCTAAATACAATGATTTTAAAATAAATCTAATTTACTTATTTTAGTTGACTTTTATTTATTTTAAAATAAACGTCATTAAAGTGATGTTTATTTGACGTTTTAAGAAAAAAAAATTGGTAGCGTCAGTAAAAGTTACTTTAACTGTCGCCGGCAGTAAAAATAAAAACTGTATGATACAGTTCAGAAAAGTGCTACTACATGTTCCCCATATACGTCACTAAAGTGATGTTTTTTGACGTTTTAAGAAAAACACAATTAATTTTAAATAAACAAATAAGCTGTTGGTTTGTGCACTTATCAAAATTAAATTTTGAAAGTAAAATTTTTGTTTTAAGTTAAAAAAAAAACTTACCTCAGTTTCAAAACTTTGCATTTTTTGAATTGTGTTTTTAATTTTTCGAAATGAAGCAAATGATTGAATAAAGAAATGCTTTTCTTAACAGTGACAAATGTAGTTTTAATTATTTCTGAATTAATAATTTTGCTTAGAAAAATTATTTCGTTTTAAAATTTAAAAAAAAATGTGATACCGTCTACTGACGCGTTTACCTAACTAAAATAACTTCTCAAATATTTAATATTTTAACAAATATATTTTATCTTGATTAGTTCTGAACCACGTTTAAAAAGTGTTAATTAAACTTACAGGGTTAGTCACGTAAATCTTGCAGAAACAACATTATTATAATTAAAATAACAGAATAAAAGCGCTTGTTTAATACAGTGTGTCCCAAAATAAATTGAACCCCCTTTTTCTTGGTTGTTTTAAAGTAACTAAAATTTTTTTATAACTTATCTATGAAACTCGATATGATTTTTTTTAATTTCAGAAGCAAACCAAACATTTTTAATTTAAATACACAGGTTGATAAAAAAATTAAACAACCTGTTTATTAAAAGGACTTCATTTGGTTTGCCTTGGGAATTAAACAATAACGAATTACAAAAAATAAGTCATTAAAATGTTTTTTCGCACATCGTTTATTAAAGACATTCATTAACGCACTCCAAATCGTTGATTAATGACCCCTATTAATGCATGGTTACGATATCCCATAGCAACACTGTTCTATGTTTAAAGTTACTATCTATGTTTCAACATTACAAATGTTAAAGTAGCTTTAATTACGGTTTAAGCAACAAAAACCAAAAGAAATTAAATATTTATCGTTGGAAAGAATGAGAAGCAGATCCTTTTACCAGATTTAAGGAAATAACATTCATTTTCTATTCACAAATAATAAAAGTTCGGTGACAGCATCTTCTTCTTCTTCAACTTTAATAAATTTTAATGGCCGACACATTCTTTCTGCCAGTTGGTAAAATAACTGTTTTATTTTATAATTTATTTAATAATGATCTACGATGTGCGATGCAGCATTGTAACCAGTTCGTATGTTAAATGGCGATAAATAAACTCACTTATTAACAAGCTCGCTGATCGCTCGCTTGTTAAAACCACTCGTTTATTAACCGCCTTTATTAACACACTTACTGGTTAAACTACTATTAATAACTTTAAAATAACTGAGAAAAAGGGAGTCAATTCATTATGTACCATACAAATGGATTAAGGGACACCCTGTAATTTTAATTTTTAAGAGAGAAAAATGTGATTTTTCACATAAACAATGTTGGCATTTCGCTCTGTATTTAAGAAAAGTGTTAATTAAATTTAGAGTTACATAATATTAAATTTAGTTATATTAATACTAAATAGTATAGACTTATTTTGTGTTTTTAATTATTTTTCTTTATTGACCCAAAGTTTTAATTATTTTAAAGGCGATTAAAGTTAAAATTATTACCAAATATTTTCCCCTAATTTTGAAAATCAGTTAAATAATTTTGTTAAATTTAAAAGAATTTTAAAGAAAAATGTAGTGCAAAAATTAACTTTATTTTTTAAATTATTAATGACTAGAAACGAACTAACACATTTTGCAAAAACTCAAACAACCTAAATAGTTAAAAACTAATATTTCTTTTTTCGAACAACGTCAAAAAAAATTGCAAAGTCGTACAAAACAGGCATTATGGAACCAAACGCAAAAATCCACCAAAACCATCCACATTGCCAGTTATAGAAAATAAAATAGCACAAAAAAATCGAAGCAGTAGCATGTCCAGTTATAGCTAATATTAGTTAAGGAAAATTTTAGGAAAAATTATTTAAAAAAATACACAAAACATAAAAAGTTAGAATTAGACAAAAAAAAAGGATACACATTAAAGCAGAATTGTTATTAAACATTGTTATTCCAATAATAAATGCCAAAAATTCGGTTAATAGGAAGGCAATAGATAAGCTTAGACCAATCACAAGTCTAAAAAATTTACATTTTTATTGTACCTACTACTTGAAAAATATACAGGTTATATCACTTATCTTAATGAGGAATTTAGCGAAGCATAGAAACTGTGGTTATGTAATGTTGGTTGCCTAAAATCAAGTCATTGCTTAG
This sequence comes from Cartodere bifasciata, assembly GCA_963920755.1. NCBI lineage: Eukaryota > Metazoa > Arthropoda > Insecta > Coleoptera > Latridiidae > Cartodere > Cartodere bifasciata. The sequence goes on along the minus strand of OY987196.1, from coordinate 19,742,898 downwards.
TGGGTTAATAAGAGTTAATTTTAATTAAAAATTGTGCTTACCAGCAACATAAGTAAACAAAGCACAAGTTGAAACATTCTAAAGATCCATCAATAAGCGTTTAAATAAAGAATTTTGTCAATTTAAAATGCAAAAAATAGTGCTTTTAAATAGCCAAAATTCTCTATTTAAACGCTTATTAATGGACCTTTAGAATATGTCAACTTGTGCTTTGTTTATTTATGTTATTGGTAAGCACAATTCTTAATTAAAATTAACTCTTATAAACCCACTGAGCAATGACCAGAAAGTGCCTTTTTTGCTGATTTTAGGCAATCAACATTACATAACCACAGTTTTTATGCTTCGCGACATTCCTCGTTAAGAGATACAAGGTCTATTGGCAAAATTGTCTGTTTTTTTTTCTATTTCCCTTTTCCTAGCAAAATTTGATTATCTCTAACCGTTTTTCGGTATCCTTTAAAAAACTAAAAAAAAGTGCATTTCAGTTATTTGGCTGTAACGTTTTTGTTTTTTAGAGGATGTTTTTGAAACTTGGACATTATTCAGACACTTTTTTGTCAGCAATCAGATTCTGGTTCTAAAAAATTCTGCACCGTTTCGTTCCCTAAAAATTATCATCATGCTCTTTTTTTCTTATGGGAGATCAATTAAATTTTAATGTAAACACTTTATTAGAAACGACACCTCAAAAGCAAATTTTTTAGGTTGATTATAAAAACAATAAAACCAGAATCCAATTACAAAACTTTTGTACCATGTTCGATTTTTAAAATTTTGATTAAATAAAAATTTAATTAATCTCCCATAGGAAAAAAGACCATGATGATAATTTTTAGATTACAAAACGTAGTAAGAAGTTTTTTTTAACCAGAATCTAATTACAGGCAAAAAAGTGTCTTGCTAATGTTAAATTTTTATTAACATTCCTTAAAAATAAAATGTTTACCTAGAAATTTAATTGATCACCCATAAGAAAAAAAACAGTATGATGATAATTTTTAAGGAACGAAACGTTGCAGGAATTTTTTTTAACCAAAATCTGATTGCTGATAAAAAGTGTCTAAATAAGGTCAAAGTTTTAAAAACATCCCCTAAAAAATAAAAACGTTACAGCCAAATAACCAAAATTCACTTTTTTAGTTTTTTAAAGATAACCGAAAAACGGTTAGAGATAATCAAGTTCTGCTTGCGGGAGGTTAATGGGCATTAAAATGGCCAACTTTGCTTCCAATAAACCGATTTTGTATCTCTTAAGATAAGCGAGATTTCAATGGTTGCATTTGAATTCGCGACACTCTTAAAAGCAGTTTTTCTGAAAAAACCTTATACAAGGCTATTTAAAAACCACAATATATAAAGGTATGTATAGATAACAAATTGTTTTAGAACATTCTTCATAAAGCAAGCAGTTTCGTCATTAATTTACTAACTTTTAGGCTGCTTTTTACATAGAGGATAATTTTTTTGAGGTAATTTTTGTACTTACTCCATTTTGGCTTTCTTGAACGCCGGGGTTTGCTCCTCCACTTCCGGTGGCAAACAATGCCTGATGCTCTCTTTGCTGCTCCATAATAACGTAACACAAATAATAAAATGGGAAACCAAAATTAAAAAACGACTTGGTATTAGCCCGTGAGATTTATACATGCTCTAACCTGAAACAAGCCAATAATCGGTGTAAATTAAACAAATAACGCATCCCACCTTTAGTTATCAATAAAAATGACTCATTTAAACGTAAATAAACACATATTAGCACAAAAATACAGTAAAAATTCATATAATAATCATGTTTTTTAGGTTATAAAATTAATAACTTGAATACGTACGGTATTTACGCCAACTTGGACATTTTCTGAATTTAATTAGGTAGTTTAACGTTGCAAAAACTATTAAAAAAATTAATTATAGCTGGAATGTTTGTATTATGTGCGTAAAATCGTAATTTTAACAATAGTTTTTGTTGACATTGAACGGTACTTTTGAACACAGTAGTTTAAATGATCTGACGCCGCGCTTTGGTAGTTCATTTGTACGTATTTTGGTTTTCACCGCAAGCTTTTTGTTCCTGTGCCAAAATAAGTGCTTTTTTGAATGATTTTGGGGCTAGAAATTAAGTTTTTCATGTGCAGAATATAAGGTAAGACGTCCTTTACTTATATTTACTAAGTTTAAATCAAGAAAAGCATGTTTTTGCTCAAAATTTATTCAGTATTTACAATTTTGAACAACTTTATTAAAAAACTAATGTTTAAATGCAATTTACAAATAGAAAGCCAAAATGTTAATATAACATACACATAAATTAGGTGAATTAAACTAATATTAAGGATGGATATCGGTTATTTTTTAGGTTATGTTGTTTCCTTTCCGGTTTAACAGGAAGCTACTATTTTTTTTAAATTGACACATGTTAGTTTAAAAATTGTAACAGTAATGTAATCTACATATTTAGAAGCTTAAAGTTTGCACATTTATTTTAAGTAACATCAATTTCGTTTATAAAAAATATTCATCGCGTTTTTTTTTCGTTAAAAAAAAGGGGGCTTAAGTACACTTTGCTTTAGGATTGAATTTAAACAAAACAGTACAAGAGCTGGCAACCAAAAACGCACATCTTCGAACATTGTCATCATATTTAATATTTCTTAACTTTTGTCCAATACACTTTCATAGCGCTAACAGGTAGCGTTTTTTTTAAACATCATAAGTGGGATATATTTTGTTAAGAAATAAAATAATATGTGCAAATATGAGCCTTAACACTGCCAGACATTTATGAAGTGAAATTTTTTAATTTTGTGTAATCTGTAGACTTTATGCGTAAAATAAGAAATTTTTATTATATGGTTTTCTGTCCTTGGAAAGCACATTTGAAAAGCGATTAACCCATCATAAAGGGTTGGCAGGGTTATAGCTCGAAGGTACAAAAATCAATTTTGTTGTACGAAGAATACGGTCCCACTTATGATGTTTTTACCTTTAAAAAAAACGCTACCTGTTTGGCCTGCCATTTTGTTGGTTTAAGAAAAGTAATTAAATATTTTGTAATATCAAAGAATCATGACAACGTTAATGATGTGGATTTTCATGTTAATAGCTCCTATACTATGTGATAACTTTCTGATTATTATGTTTTTTTTTATGAAAAATACTTACGATTTAACATTTACATTATAAAAGGCATAATTATAATTAATTTTTGTAATACTTAGATAATTGCAACTTTTAAATATATTTAGACACGATTTTAGAACATTTTTTGCGCGTTTTCTAAGAATATAAACTTTCTAAACTTATTTTTACTAAATCTAAGTAAGAACATACATTAACTTTTTCCTCACTTTTCTCAAATACAAGGGTTTTTTATATTTTGCATATAGACAAATGGGGGGCGCCACCAACGTCACCACAAGTGCCAAACAAACCCTTTAAGTTTATTAGGACTATACCGAAAGTTTTGTTAAGATACGACAAGTGGTTTCGCCACATTACATTGTTTAGTTTTTAGTTAACCTCGCGAGCTGCTAGGAAACGCGGTATACCTCTTTTTGGCTTATTCTTTACATGAAACCCCCTACAAGCTTTTATTTTATTTATGTAAATTCATGTTTGGTCGTGGTTTTGTATGCAATTTATAAAATTCCCCTGCCGAACAGACTCAAAATTCTGGATCACTTAGTCTACTTTTGTGCCTCGCTAAAAAATTGGGCCATCTAACAGAATATATTTATTTTCACATTCAACTTTTTATGTAAGATTCTTTAAATTGGAGTCATTTAATTGGCTTAGAATGTGTTAATCTTGCGGTGTGTCACTTGTGCATTTTCCGCGGGTTTTAACTGGCGCAAAGCATCCATGTATTTCCGGGACACTCCGCCTGTTTTTGGTAGAGCTGTCTTAGGATGGGCGCTAAGACTGATGGGCGGTCCATGTTTGATGCTCAAGAATCAGCAGGAAATAGTCTAATGATGTGGTGCATCGTTGCCGAAAGTAAAAATCAACTCGGCAAGACATTGGGGTTGGGAAAATTTTCTTTAAAAGTAGTCAAAAATGTTTGCATAAAATTTCGAAAACTGTCCAACTTAAAAAAATTATTGTGGCTAAAATACTTGTCGTATCCTAACAAAACTTTTGGTATAGTTTTAATAAACTTGAAGGGTTTGTTTGGCACTTGTGGTGCCGTTGGTGGCCCCCTATTTGTCTTTATGCACAACATAAAAGACAATCCTCGTACCTCATTTTTAAGGGGTTATTTTGTAGAAGAACAAATTTATGAAAAAAAATTAGTTTAACAATGAAAATCATGATTTTTGATTAGGTAAATGATAGTCATCAGACTCGTCATTTTCATCGTGCAAAAGTAAAGGGTTCGAATCTTCCAATTTACCCCTACTACTTTTAGTACCATTTGATGGGTTTCTTTTGTGCACCGGAAAATTCGGAACAAAATTTCCACATGGAGTATTAGGTGCCGATCTGTAAAAAACAAAAAAAAATACACATTTTTTACAAGTAACAAAATTTCAATTTTTTTGTTTAAAAATAAAAAGTAGACTTGGACATGAGCTTTCACTAAAAATCTCTTGCTTATCTAGTGCCTAGTTTAGGTGTTCTAGCCCTCCAAATTTTAAACTTTTGTTCATTTCCCCTATTTTGTGGCATTCCCCTTCCGCCCACTCACTATTCTAAGACCACATTGCTTAGCAACATACAAATGTATTCTTTTCTATGTTTCTTAAGTCTACCCGCGCCCTTATAGTGACACATTGCCTAATATATGGAATATTTTTATCGGAATTTTGATTTATTTATCGTGGCGTTAATAAAAAATAGCTTAAATGTAAGTAAAGCAATAAATTAAGTAAATAAAATAGGCGGTAATGTCACTTTGACAATGAAGTAAAGGTATATATTTAAGAATGTGGAAGGGGAAAATGGCTGTTAAAGCTGGTCCAATTTAACGCAATTTTCAAACTTTATTTATTGTTTTTCTCGAAAAGTAGAGTCTTGTGTGATATATAAAAATTTGCAAAACGCCATGGTTTAATGAAAGAAATCGATTAAAGGGGAATGTCGTAAAGCATAGGAACTGTGGTCATGTAACGTTGGTTGCCTAAAATCAACAAAAATAGCACTTTCTGGTCATTGCTCAGTGGGTTTATAGGAGTTAATTTTAATTAAAATTGTGCTTACCAGCAACATAAATAAACAGCACAAGTTGACATATTCTAAAGGTCCATCAATAAGCGTTTAAATACAGAATTTTGGCAATTAAGAAGCACTATTTTTTGCGTTTTAAATTGCCAAAATTCTGTATTTAAACCGCGCTTATTAATGGACCTAGAATATGTCAACTTGTGCTGTTTATTTATGTTGCTGGTAAGCACAATTTTTAATTAAAATTAACTCTTATAAACCCACTGAGCAATGACCAGAAAGTGCTGTTTTTTGTTGATTTTAGGTAATCAACATTACATAACCACAGTTTCTATGCTTCGCGACATTAATCTTGAGGGTTAAAATGTTACCTTGATAACCATCCTTTGGAAAACAATTTGGTGCCACTTTTTTGTGTTTTTTCTTCATTAAGGGGCATGTACATCGTTTTTGCCTTGGACTTGTGGAACAATAACTTATTTTGCCTTATTTCTGCCGGTGTAGCAGAACTATTTGGATTGAAGCTAAATGTAGCACCATTTGGCAACAGGGGGCTTTTTTGCTGTGGAAGTTGTTGAATTTTATCCAAAAGTTGTTTCATCTCAACTGAAGTGGGGCTGGTTGCCCTTGGGGGGGAATCTGGGGTCCCCAAATTTGCCAAACTGCTTATGTCCGAACCTTGAAAAAAAAAGATTTTTATTCAATAATAAAATATGTCAAAAATATGAGATTAAAATGAAATGAAAAAAATTCTATTTAAAAATAGCATTAAATGAGACAGTTTAGGGTAATTTCCGGTAGAACCGGAAGTTACTAATAATAACAAGATTTTACAATAAAAAAAACTTGAAAAAAATTGATCAAAAATAGCTATTTTAAATAAAATGAATAGGTCCCTAACATAGGCCCTTGTGGAACACCTTTTTAAGGCTATTAATTCCAATTCATAAATAGGATGTTCTGTGCACTCAAATGTTCGTAAAAGTCATCTCCCTGAATGTCAGTTATTTTCGAAATTTCAACAAAATATGCAAGGAGTAATACATCAATAACTATGATTAAAAATATTAAGGATAATGTTTGTGATACATAGAAGTGGTACTGAGTGCAAGATATAATAAAAATATGGTAAAATAGTACTTTGGTGTTTTTCTTTCTACATTGAAATCTTTGAACGAGCACATCTCTATTAGGGAAAAACGTAAGTTGCAATTTTAATAATTTACAAGCTTAAAAAAACATGGTAAATAAACGTATTATGGTTTGGCATAGACCATGTAATGTATTGACAATTCCAACAAGGGAAATGTCACATTTTTTGGCAGACAAAACGTGATTCGTAGCAAGGCATCTTCATTTTATCAGGCCGGCGCACTTTCATGTTCATTTTTTTGAATCCTGGAGGCCTTATTTTCTAGAAGGTTCAGTTTTGTGACGTCACAAATATTAGTTTGGCTACTCGCTAACGGCATCGCTTTAATCAGCAATAAAAGTGAATATAAACCAAAAAATTAATCCGTAGTCGAAAAAAAAAAACAAAAATAGTGTAATGATTTTTGAAGTCACATTTTCGACCCAAAGAAATATCCGATTTAAATGAATCCGCAGTACGTTTGTAGCCCTGTTTTTGTAGTTTTTAAAACTAAGTACATTTAGTTTTAATATAGGATGGGGCCCTCATGTAGATGTGCTATTTAGTAAAATTGACGGCAGCTCAACGGAGATGACTTATACGAGCTTCTAGGAGCACAGATTAGAAGATCTGTGAATTTGAAAGCTAACATCTGGTAAAACCGGAAGTTAGTAATATTATAAAGATTTTATACAACAAAGTGTTTTAAAAAAATGTATCAAAAGTAGCTGTTTTAACCAAATGAATAGGGCCCAAAAATAGGCCCTTGTGGAACACCTTTGTTAGGACTAGGATTTCAAATTCACAAATATTCGAATCTGTAGCTCCTAGAAGCTCGTATAAGTCATCTCCGTTGAGCTCCCGTCAATTCTACTAAATAGCACATCTACATGAGGGCCCCATCCTATATTAACACTAAATGTAGTTTTAAAAACTACAAAAATAGGGCTACAAACGTATTATGGTTTTATTTAAATCGATTATTTCTTTGTATTGAAAATCTGACTTCAAAAATCATTATACTATTTTTGTTTTTTTTTTCGACTACGGATACATTTTTTGGTTTATATAAATGTATATAATAATTATGGTTTGGCATAGACCACGTAATGACGTGGTCTATGCCAAACCATAAAACGTTAATTTAACATGGTGTTTTTAAGCTTGTAAAAGATTAAAATTGCAACTTACGTTTTTCCCTAATAGAGATGTGCTCGTTCAAAGATTTTAATGTAGAAAGGAAAACACCAAATGTACTATTTTACCATATTTTTAATATATCTTGCACTCAGTACCACTTGTATGTATCACAAACATTACCCTTAATATTTTTAATCATAGTTATTGATGTATTACTCCGTATTTTTAAATATTTTGTTGAAATTTCGAATATAACTGACATTCAGGGAGATGACTTTTACGAACTTTTGAGTACACAGAACATCCCATTTTATGAATTTGAAACGCAAGTCTTAAGAATCTTACCTGTCATACTATTGGTAACACTGCACAACAAAGGGTTGTTAGTTGGCATTCCGGCAGGGGTTGATACACACACAGACAAATTAAGCAAGTCCGAAAAATTTGGTTCACCAGAATCCTCAGATTCTTGACTTCTGTCTTTGAACACTTTTCTTTTGGCTTGATTATTGGTGGTGAGTTTTGGATTTCTAGCATTTATTTTGGCGTTGTGAACTGGCGAAGACCCCAAACTGGATAGGGGTAGCTGGGTAGATTGTGTACCGGAAGGATTATCTTTTTTAGGGGATAGAGGTGAAAAACATTGACGTTCTTGGTTATTTTCCATTGGTTTAAGAGTGCAGTCTGAAAAAATAAAAAAAAATACAGGGTGTCCCAAAATTGGCGCACCACTTCTATGGTACTATCGTGGACATGGAATTTAAAACGATTTATTATCAGCCACCTTTGATTTATTGAATTTTACTCTACTGTGAATGGGGTTTTCATGTCAGTTTTCGAATGTTATTTTGACAACAAATGCGCCAAATGTATTTTATTAAAATATCATTGTAAAATGTGCTGCCGGCGAGAAAAATAGTAAGAAGATATTTCTTTTTTGAATAATTTTGTTTTAGGATAACAATAAGGCTCTAATCTTTGTAAAACATCAGAGAAATGTTTCTTGTTAATGTCCACTTCGCATAAAACTTGAGACTATTTTGACCATATTTACAATGCAAAAATTGATCGTTTTAAATTTCATGTCCACGATAGTTCGTTGTTGGGGAATGTCTAGAAATCACCAGAAAATTGTTAAAAAAATTATAGAAAAATCTAGGGAAAAATTTGTGACAAAATTTAGAATGAATTTTGCACTTTTTAAGGGCAATTTAAAATCGTGAAATTTTGGTATTATTATTGGCGCAAAATTAAAAACTATAGCATTATTTTGACGTGTTGTATAAATTGTTTATTTTTTGGCGTAAAATTTAAAAAAAAACCCAACATTACCATTTTTTTTTATTAATAAATATTTTGTCAAAATATTTAAAATTAAGACAACTATTCTAGCCAGAAAATGTATCATAAAATGAGTCAAATTTTTTGCACGTCTCAGACAAGTTTTTACCATTAACGAGGAATGTCGCGAAGCATAGAAACTGTGGTTATGTAATGTTGGTTGCCTAAAATCAACAAAAAACAGTATTTTCTGGTCATTACTCATTGGGTTTATATAAGTTAATTTTAATTAAAAATTGTGCTTACCAGCAACATAAATAAACAAAGCACAAGTTGACATATTCTAAAGGTCCATCAATAAGCATTTAAATATAAAATTTTGGCAATTTAGAAGAACTTTTTTTGCATTTTAAATTGCCAAAATTCAGTATTTAAACGCTTATTAATGGACCTTTAGAATATGTCAACTTGTGCTTTGTTTATTTATGTTGCAGGTAAGCATAATTTTTAATTAAAATTAAGTCGTATAAACCCACTGAGCAATGACCAGAAAGTGGTGTTTTTTGTTGATTTTGGGCAACCAACATTACATAACCACAGTTTTTATGCTTTGCGACAATCCCCTTTAAACGGAGGATTAAAACTAGCAGTAAACGAAAACAAGTCACCTCACTGACCAGCGACCACTGTACGCTTGCAGTTATGAAAAATTACATTTTTTTTGCAACAAATTTTCTTAATTATTTAAATAAATTCCCTTTAATATCATTTAATTTCCCTTAAATTCCTTCAAATTCCCTTAAATTTCTTTCAAAGTTCAAATTTTCTAACATTTCTTTAGATTCCACTGAAATTTTCTGATTTTTTTATTAACACCAATTTCTTCACCCCTCGAAAAATGACTTACCCTCTCTTGGCACTTGTATAGGGGATGTTTTCACATTTTGAAGGGGTGCAAAATCGCCTCCTAATGGGCTGTAGTTCAGCAAAGAAACATTTCCACTTGGCATTGACAATTTTCTGTTATTTTTCTCCCCTTGTGGAATTTCACCCCTATTTTCCAAACTACCCCCATTATGTGCTTGCAAAAAAACAGGATTATCCCTTATAGAAACCACGCTATGGGGTCTGCTTCTCACTGGGGTAGTTTTCTCACTTGGTGGTCTTCGTATAGGGGTTGAAATTAACCCCGCTTGTGCAAGGGTTGATTCTAAACTCGGGCTTATGGGGATGATCACTTGTTGGAGGTTGTCTCGTAAGTTGTGGAAATCTGAGCCAGAGGGTTGTTGGGGGTGGAATCTTAAGGGTGACTGGGTACTTGTGAACATTAGAGGGGTGTTTACACCCCCGTTTGTTTGAAATTGCTCTGGGGGTAGTTCTTCTAGGCTTATCATGCTTGAATATGGTGGTGGAATAATTGTGTTGGCCTGGAATTTTTATAGATTAGTTATACTGATGCAGGGTGTTTTCTAATGTCGTGAAAAAATTTAGGGGGTGATTCCTGGACCCATTTTAATAAAAAAAAAAGTGCTAACAGTGAGAGGCAACAGTCCCCCCCTGGCCTTAACCTTTAAACGGTTTGAGATATTGATTTACAAAAAATTCTTGGCAAATTTGCACTTAAAAAACTACCTTTTGACGAAATTGGATTTTTCAAAAATAATAACCTCCACACGGAGGGACTATGAACTTAATTTATATAAGTGTAAGGAGGGGTCAAGTGACCCCTCATTTGAAAGGTATTTTAATTTTTTAAACAATGGTGTTTACCAATTTAAGATGTATTTATTAGTTTTTTAGCAAGGAGCTTCTCAATAAATAAAACAATTTACATAATAAATGCAACAGTGAAAAAATAAAACTATTTAAAATTACCTAGGTAGGGTTCAAATGTGTTATACCCTGTGTCCCAACATAAAATACAAAAACGCAAAAACTTATGTTTATAAATATTTTTTTTTAATTAATCATATTTTTTAACCATATTATATTTCCTTTTTTTCAATTAAAAAAAATCATGGTAGATTATTTTAAAACTTTTGATATAAAACATGCTATCAAAAAAAATCATATTAATTTTTTTAAATTAAAGAAAAAAATATACCACTACTCACTTTTATTGTTGCATTTATTAGATAAAACAGGGTTTGTGTGCTTTATATTAAAAAGCACATAACAAAGGAACTATTGAATTTATCTAAAATTTTTAAACACCATTGTCTTGGAAATAAAAATAGCTTGACCCTTCTTTACATTAAAAAAAATTAAGTTCATGGTCCCTCCATGTAGGGGTTATTATTTTTAAAAAATCCAATTCCATCAAAAGGTGTTTTTTTTTAGTGCAAATTCGCCTAAAATTTTTTATAAATGAATATCTTAAAGCGTTCAAAAGTTAACGCCAGGGGGGCACTATATAAACTTGTGTCCAATTTTGACTTCTTTTTAACTTACAGCCCCCCAAGGATCACCACTATAAACATTCTTTTCAATACTTTACAAATAGAGAAATATTTTTAGTACTTGGATGCATCAAGAAGTTCCTATAACATTTTTTTAAAAAATTATTCGTTTCAGAAATAAAGTAAAAAAATATTTTTTTAGTGGTTTTTCAGGGGGCTGTAACTATCTAAGGGAGCAAAATCGGACACATGTTTATATAAACTCATTTTCTTAAAATTGGTCTAAGAATCTTACACTGAATTTTTTTCTTTTCTTTGTATATTTAAAACCAAAGACATAAACCTACTAGATGCGGCATTGTTTACATATGTTTGATGCCAACATCTCATGTGTTTGTAAACAATAACTAGGCATTGGGGTATGGGCGGTCCACTTAGCCACGCCTATCAAGTTCCTCTCACTGCACAATCCGTGTGGTGTCTACATACTGTGGAACTGGAACCACAGGGCTATGTTGGTTGCAAACAATGCACATTATGCCGCATCTAGTACTCTTATGTCTATATTTTGTAATTTATTTGTGTTATTCAGTATTCTTACATCGTTAGTGGCGTTGCATGTTAAACTCGAACTTAGGGAGTCTATAGTTGTAGTAGCAGATAAAGAACCTAAACAAAAACAATAAATTAAAGCAAGTTTTTTTTTTTCAATTTAGTGGAAAATGTTTGTTTTTTGTTCTTACCCACTGGACGAACTATGAAATTTCTAAAATATTGTACCATAAGATATCGCGTAGAACCATTGTTTGTTTTAATCACTGGGTCTCCATTGTAATTTATAACCAATGGATAAAGGTCTGGTTTGGATGTTACCTATAAAAAAAAATACAGTAGCAAATTTTATTTAAAAATTTAAAATAATTTTTGTCACCGACTTAAATAAAACTTATTTTGTAGATTGCTTTTTTGTTGTAAAATACGAATTTGCATTTAGATTTTTTCGTAACATTTTGTTCGCCAATTAGAAGACTTGAAAAAAATTGAGTGTCGCATTTGAAGTTGTATTTAAAAGCTCATAGCAATTAAACCAAAAGCGTTGGAACTTTTTAATTATTTGTAATCGTAGCACCAAAAAAAATTTGCAAAAAATCGATTTGCCTTAAACTGTGTTTTTAAACTAAAAAAAGGACGTAGAAGAGAAAAAAACAATTTATTTTTTTCAAAGTGCTTTTGTTTTTTTGTTAGAGCTTTTAAAGTTGGCCAAATTTAAAAAAATCTCAGCAAAAAAAATATGTGTCTCAGAATTTAATAAAAGATTTTGTTAATTACTTTTTTGGTTGTAGAATAGGAATCTGCATTTATTTTTTTTCTAAACAAAATATCCTAAAAATTAGAGCATTTAAAAAAAAATCAAGTGTCACGCTAGAAGTTGCCGAAAACTCATAGCAATTAAACCAAAAGCGTTGCAACTTTTTAAGTCCAGATTCGGATTAAGCAGCTTGTTTTACATAAGCGTCGATGACAATCATTGCTCGCAAAACTTATTTGTGGCCGTCATAATTAAAAAACTGAGAAAATTAGGACCCTTACCCCTTGCTACAAAATAAGGCACATTTTCAGAAAACAGATTTGCCTTAAACTGTGTTTTTAAGCTAATTAAAAGGGCTTAGAAAACAAATCAGCAATCAGATTTTTTCCAAGTGCTTTCGTTTTTTTGCTAGAGCTTCTTAAAATTGACCAAATTTAAAAAAACCTTTAAATACCATAGAAATAGAATGACTAGAAATGAATTGCTTATAAGCATAACATTTCAATGTGTGGCTCTGAAAGCCCATTGAAATAAAAATTAAGAGCCTTAATTTTGCTTAATTTTACCTAAATTAAAGACCTTGTCAAATGCATATCAATGAAAGCGTTCACATAAAAATACCAAAATTAAGGAAAATTAAGACTCTTAATTTCTTATGTGAATTTGCTTTAAGATTGAAGAGGCTAACATAGGTCGGTTCCATTGAAAACGTTTGTTTATTTACGTCCACTGACTCATTCGTCCATATAACTTATTGGGTAAACAAAAACAATGAATTTTTATACCTTCTGTATTCTAAATACAGGATGTCCCAGAATTGGCGCACCACCTGCATGGTACGTTGTTGGGGCATGCCCAGGAATCCCTAGAAAATTGTCAAAAAAAATCCATCTTATACACCCTCGAGATATAAGGCCCCAAAGTGCAAAACTTTAAACGCATATACCTTAAAAACAACAGCACGTATTAACGAAAAATATGGTTTAATATAAAGCTGCAGTCTATCTTAAACCATTTCACCAATTTTTCTTCTTTTAAATGGTTAAATAACATTTTTATAATCAATTTAATTTTACAAAATTTTCTTGAAATAAGCTGACAACAATGTCAATAAAATTTTATGCAAAAGTGTATAATCAAGACTCATAGATGGGATTTTTAGATTTATTTTCCTAGACTTTGTAGTATTTTCCTAGTCTGTGTTGCCAAATTTAAGCAACTTTGTTCGCATTTTCCTCAATAAATATAACAGATGGATTTTTTTTAGCAATTTTCCTGGAATCCCCAGGCATGCCCTAACAGCGTACCGTACAGGTGGTGCGCTAATTCTGGGACACCCTGTATAATCTCTTTGTCAAAGACTTACCTCTGAATAAGGGGGTGGCGGCTGGTGAAAACTGTTACATCTAGAATACTGCGGAGGGGCGTAACAGGAACCATTAGAGTCAGGTTCTGAAGCCCGTTCATCCCTTACAGAATTTCTGCAGCAAATACCACCCTGAGTGTGCCTCCTCCACAAGGAACAAGCACACAATATCCCCACTACTGTAGCGGTCACAGCGAGCCAAAAATACCAATGTCCCAAAAACAAGGGGTTGAAAATAGTGCCCAAACTACCCCCAGGGGGAGGTGGTCGGTAACTCGGGCCTAGGGTAAGTAGAAAGCAACACCCTTGTCGGCAGCATTCCTTAGGGGGGCTGCAGGTGTAGTGGTTTCCATTTGCGTCGCATAATTGCCCCATTACCTTCTAAGGGATGAAAAATATAAGGGTGTTACCAAATAACTAGGAAAAAATTTAGGGGGTAATTCCTGAATCCATTTTAAGACAAAAAGTTCATATAAACATGTGTCCGAAAATCCTTCGTTTCTGAGATACAGGGTGTCAAAGTTTCTCAAAATAAAAATTTAATCTTAAGATTACTAAAAAGCTAAACCAGATATTTATTTGAAATAATAATAAAAAAAATAAATTAACCCTTCATTGTTAACTATGTTTTATTTTCATTAAAATAAAAAAGCCAAACATAAAAAAGAAATTTTGTTGCCTTTGGGCAATGAATTTTTTTCTCAAAAACGGTTAGTTTTATAAAAAAGAACAAAATATTAATTTTAAAGATCATATTTTAAGGCTACTAATTATTTTATAAAAATACCAAAAAAGTAACACACAAAAAAGTCCGCCAAATGTGCCCCTTCCAATTATAATTTTTAATTTTTTTTAGCGCACTTTATGCCTTAAGGCAAGAAAATTACCCGTGCTAAGTTTCAAAAAAATATCTGATATAGTTTCTGAGTAATCTTAAAAAAATAATTTTTTTTTAGGAATTTCGACATCTTGTATCTCAGAAACGAAGGATTTTCAGACACATGTTTATATGAACATTTTTCTTAAAATGGGTTCAGGAATTACCCCTTGAATTTTTTCTTAGTTATTTGGTAACATCCTGTATACAGGGTGTTTACTAAACCTGTGCACAAAATGAAATGGGTAGTTCCTGACCTCATTTTAAGAGGAAAAGTTTCTATAAAGCTAGGTCCGAAAGTGCTTCTTTACAGAAATACAAGGGGTCAACATTTTGTTGTTTTTTGTTAACAAATTACCCTGTATCGTCTTTTTTTTTGAACACCAAAGCACAAAATATTCTTAGAATAACCCGAAAAAACAAGTTTTTGAATGTTTTTTTGTTTTATTTTTATGTTTTGTTTAATTTTTCTTTATTTGAAAAAATAGACATTTCCTTTTTAACAAAAAATATGGGAAATTATTAGTTATTATGAAATAAATTCAAGACAAATTTGGTAGCCAGAATGAAAAAGTATCTAATTATGTTAAAAAAGTTGCAAAAAACTAGGTACCTAAAAAATCGGGGCCTAAAAACCACCATGATACCACCAAATGTACCCCATCGGATCAACATTTTTAATTTTTTCCAAATTATTTTAAGCCACTTAATAAAAAATTACTACGTACCAAATATCAAATAAATATCTCTATTTTTGTCGAAAGTATTCGACATTTTTATAATGTCTTCAAAAATTTTGACCCCCTGTATTTCTGTAAGAAAGCATTTTCGGACCTAGCTTTATATGAACTTTTTTTCTTTAAATGAGGTGAGCAACAATCCATTTTATTTTGTGCACATGTCTAGGAAACACCCTGTATAAGGGTAGTTCTTGAGTTTGATCATAGACATAAGAGTACTAGACGCGGCATAATGTGCATTGTTTGCAACCAACATAGCCCTGTGGTTCCAGTTCCACAGTATATAGACACCACACTGATTGTGCAGTGAGAGGAACTTGATAGGCGTGGCTAAGTGGACCGCCCATACCCCAATGCCTAGTTATTGTTTACAAACACATGAGATGTTGGCATCGAACATATGTAAACAATGCCGTATCTAGTAGTGTTATATCTATGGCTTTATAGGGGTTAATTTAATTTAATATTTACTTGGGTAGTGGTAGTCACAGTCAAGGGCAGTGGTGGTGCCGAGCTGCTGGTTGAACTTGAAAAGTTGCCAATAATTTTGCAATTTGTCGCATTGCAACCTTCTCGCAGGGTGGCCAGTTTTATAAAGAAATTAATCGTCGTACAAATCTGAAACAGAAAATTTCAAAAAGAATTTAATACAAATTATTTTTTAGATTACTTTTTTGTTGTAGAATACGAATCTGCATTTAGATTTTTCTAAAAAAAATATCTTGAAAAATAAAGCATTTTAAAAAAAAATCGGGTGTCGCGTTAGAAGTTGCCTTCAAAAGCTAATAGCAATAGAACCAAAAGCGTTGGAATTTTTTAACTGTCAGATTAGGATTTAGCAGTCCGTTTTACATAAGCATTGATGGCATTCATTGCTGGCAAAATTTATTTGTGGGTGTGATAATTAAAAAACTGAGACAATTTGTACCCTTACCCCTTAGTTAAAAATAAGGCAAGTTTTAAAAAATTGATTTGTCTTAAACTGTATTTTTAGGCTAATTAAAAGCCGTAGAAAACAAATCAGGAATAAGATTTTTTTCAATTGCTTTCGTTTTTGTACTAGAGCTTTTCAAAGATGACCAAATTTAAAAAAAGCTGGACAAAAAAATTTTGTTTCAGAATTTAATAGAACTTATTTTTTCTATTACTTTTTTGTGGTAGAATACAAATCGCGTTAGAAGTTGCCTTCAAAAGCTCATAGCAATTAAACCAAAAGCGTTAAAAATTTTGAGTGCCAGATTCGGATTAAGCAGCTCGTTTTACATAGGCATTGATGGCATTTATTTCTGAAAAAAATTACTTGTGACCATGATAATTAAAAAACTGAAAAAATTTAGTCCCTTACCCCTTGCTACAAAATGAGATAAATTTTGAAAAAATAGATTTGGCTTAAACTGTGTTTTTAAGTTAATTAAAAGCTGTAGAAAACAAATCAGCAATCAAATTTTATCCAAGTGCTTTCGTTTTATTGTTAGAACTTTTTTAAGTTGTTTTGTAAAAGTTTCATAAACTGGTGCTGGTACGGGTCGTTAAAAAAATACCTTAAAAATGATACGCTACGGTAACATTTTCTAGAAAGCGCTGTATAAGTTTATAGTCAAAACATTTGTGAATAAGTAGGCCACATTTTGCTCCCAAGGGAGAAAACTATCACCGACCAATGAGGTTAAATAAAGAAGAGAGGCACAGTTACATTTTTACCATGCCCTTCATCAAAAAGATAAGCATAGAACCAAGAAACAAATAAAAAAAATGCTGATTAAAAAAAAAGAGCAAATTTCTACATTTGTGAACGCGAGATACACACGGTCAACTCCTTCTGTCAGGTTTAGCCACTTTTTTAGAACAATATTTTGTGAAAATAAAAGGCTTTCTTAGGGAACCCTTGATATACAAATGTGCTATAATGTCTTAAATTCGATATTTCAAGTTTAGTTCATTGTAAAACTCTATAATATACAGTTTAAGTGTTAATGTTGTGCACCCTCCAAGATGTAAATTTTAAACGCAAATTGCTTGAGAAAGCAACCATATCAAGAGGTCTGGTAAGTACCATTGTAAAATTAACATGTTTATTGTTTTTCTATTACCTAGAACAAACCATACCTCTTGATATGGTTGCTTTCTCAAGCAATTCGCGTTTAAAGCTGACATCTTATATCATCATCAGATTAATAAGGAATTTTTTAATTGTTGCGGTAGATTCTCGGGTAATTTTAAATTAAAATATCGTAAATAAGATATAAAGGAACATTTTTGCACCAATGGGACCTAAAAACCTTTCTTATTTTTCTTTAAATAATGTTTTAAATAGAACATGTTGGAAACACAAAATAAGAAAAAAAATGATCATTTTCTATAGTCCGTAATGTTGGTTGCCTAGAAATTTCACAGATAGTATTTTAATGCACTTCTGTGAACTGTGACGTAGGGCTTGACGGTGTCTATTATATCTCCAGTTAAAGTAACCTCTTTGTTTTGTTAGCACAACAGCGATCCTGGAAGGACTATAAAATCCTGGCGCCACTAGGATAAACACTGGCGCCAGGAATCCCGCATTTCTAACAGGAAAGTTTTGCGTCATTTCGAAATATCCTTTAAACTTTTAATTTATATAAATATCAGCTCTGCTAACTGGGTATCCAATTTATATCTATTATCTCTTTAATGATGATTAATAAATATGGAAACTTAATTAATTAAAATATTGATATCACTATACGGGGTGATGTAAATAAGCCTATAAAACAAGAGCAGGTTAGATCAGTGAGAGGGAGATCATTTAAAAAATTAAACTTCGTAGATAGCTCATTTTTTATTACTATTTTTTTATTTTTATATAATTGTTACACATTCTAATATGATACTCTTCATAGTAGATGATTAAAAAGGTGCATTTTTTATTTTATTGAAAGAAAAGTAAAACTTATTTTTTTTGTAAACGGGTGGGGATACAAAAAAATTACCAGATGCTTTTTTATAGGGAAAAATACAATCTTTAATTTTATTAAGAATATTTTTTTTTCGTAAAGTTGATAATAACGAAAATATGAACTTTTTTCTACTTTGGGGGTGGTTTTAACCCTCTATTTATTATTTGATTTCTTTCAAAAACAATAGGGCTCTTCCCTCAAACGAGATTGATTTTTGCACCAAATCTCAAGTCAATTGAATAAACCGTTCTTCAGTTATCGTGGTCACAAGTTTCGTTACAGACAGACAGACGGACAAAAAATAAAAGTTCTAAAAAGTCATGAAACGGACGAATCTGCAAAAAAATTTGCTCTAGGATGAATATTAACGATTTTAGAGAAGGTCCGAGTAATCGCAATATACTCTTTTGCGAAGAGTATAACAGCTCTGCTACTGGGTTTCCAATTTATATCTATTATTTCTTTAATGATGATTAATAAATATGGAAAATTAATTAATTAAAATATTGATATCACTACACAGGGTGATGTTAATAAGCCTATAAAAAAATAAATCGCATATTTCTTTGTGTTGAAAATCTGACTTCAAAAAACAAAAATATTATAGCGATTTTTGAAGTCAGATTTTTGACAACAAGAAATAACCGATTTAAATGAAACCATAATACGTTTGTAGCCCTATTTTTCTAGTTTCCAAAACTACATTTAGTTTTAATATAAAATGGGGCCCTCATGTAGATGTGCTATTTAGTAGAATTGACGGGAGCTCAACAGAGATGACTTATACCAGTGAATATAGACTCATATGATTATGATTATATTACTCAATGCTTATACGAGCTTCTAGGAGCACAGATAAGAAGATCTGTGAATTTGAGTCTTTAGCGTTAAGCATGTAAAAAATAAATGAACTACCCTGTATATGGTGTATACATTTTATGTTTCTAATTTAATGGAATATCGATACAAAATTAATTAAGTTAATGAAATTACAAAGAGGAACAAAAAAACATTTTTAATTAAAAACAAGGCATAATGATTTTGCGAATTTGTTAAAACTAGTTA